>JAUCMU010000048.1:10089351-10104056 GCA_032275025.1 Enteromius treurensis | reverse complement strand
GAGCTATACTTCACATAACTTCTGGGGTTTCTTCTTAGCAGCAAATAAAGAAGTGTTTTGGAAAAGTCAGCCTTGGAAGGTATTTATTGATTAATTAAAACTTAATAAAAAGTAGATTTGAGCCATCCGCGTGAGGGGAGACGACAGGGGAGGGATCCACAACTTAATTTCGTGGTGTATGTGTCACCAAAAGCTTAGGGGTCGTTCACATGCAGCACGTTTTGCGCGAGCAAGCTCTTCATTTTCATGTGTGTGTTTGTGGTTCTCATCTGTTTGGGGGTGGGAGGAGCAGATTATATATATCGGCCAGTTATTTATGAGTTTTAACTAACATAATATAGTAAAGCATTTTAAAAAGAAACTTGTTTCTTTTATTGTCACAACAGAACAGAGGAACATCACAATATATTAAAGTTCTAATAAATAAAATGTATACAAATAGAAACTTTAGATATAAAACGTTAAAAGTCCTTTGGACAAAAACACAATAACAACAACCAAATCAAAGTTACCAGTAAGGGTGTTTCATCTGTTTTTATTTAAATTTTAAAATATTAATTTATTGGCCATTATAAATGCCGATACCGATAGTTTGGAAAATGCCTAATATCAGCCTGCCGATATATCGGTCGGGCTCTAGTATTTACTCTCAGTTTTGATCAATTTAATGCATCCAGCTGAATTAAACGTTTCATTTCTTTAAAAAGACTAAATAAAAAAGAAAGTAAACTCCATACCTTGTTCATGATTTCTCCATCTTCAACTTTGTATTCAACAATAACAACATGAGAGTTTGGCACAACTCCAAAAACAAACACAAGTCCATTCCCACCAGAATAAATAGTTTGATACTGAACAGTGTCACTGTGGGATGCAAAAAGATGAATTCACAATAACTAATCACAGTAATAATTATATATTTTTTAAAAATCATGACACAAATTTACACAATAAGAAGTGGCAAAATATTCCAACATTTTTCTTATTACCTGTCAGGTAGGTTTTCCACCCATATCTGGCTGCCACTTGAAAGGTCATGGAGCGAGATTGCTGATTTCTTCAGCACAGCAACATACTTCACAAAGTCTTGAACTCCAACTAAAGCAGCAGCCTGAAAGCTGTTGGCAAAATTTGACACTGTCAGTTTGACGCACCAGTTAATCCAAATACTGTCACAAAATAGCAAACAACACACAACCTTCCCGTATCAAGAACCGTCTCCCACTTCAAGCCACCGACTGTGGTCTCCCAGGAGCGAAGCAGACGGCCATTTCCCACAACAACAACAGCATCTAAGAGACAACAAACACAGATTGAGGCAAAAAAAAAAAACCTCACAACATACGCTTTTTATTGCATGCTTACCCTGTCCATACATAAGCAGCACATCAATATGGCCCTCTGCTCCAGTCTTATCCAGATGTCGCCAGACTACAAGAAACAAAACCAATTCACTACACTCTTAAATGAATGAAGCATACAAAATCATTGCTTAAAAAAATAAAAAAAAAAGTTCACATTACTAGGAAGGTGTATTCTAATATCCATAATGCAAACCTCTCTTCCCTGTCCATCCAGATGATTTTGATTATGACTCAGAAAACCAGGATGAATACATTTGGAATTTAGAAAATGAGTTAACTCAACTATGGTGAAGTAATAAGGATAGATACTACTGTTCTTAAATAACAATAATACCTCTTAAAGTTTGTTTGCAAATATAATGCGGGCCACAAGACAGCATGACCCTTAAAGAGACAGTTCATCTAGAAATTAAAATACTGTCCCTTTGATGTTCCAAACTTGTATGTCTTTTTTCTTTCCCAGCAGAACATTTTGTCCATACGATAGGAGTCATTGGAATCTGAAACCGTTTGGGTCCCAACTAGGGATGCACCGATCCAGATCGGCCGATATGTTTGCATGTTTTGTCAGTAAATCCGGTCCTGTGATCAGCGGTGCGTGATTTCACATTGAGCCGTATATACTACATACAGCCATTGTTCACTGAAGAGCTGCTCAAAACCAGTAGTATATACGGCCCAATGTGAAATCACGCACCGCTGATTACAGGACCGGATTTACTGACAAAACATGCAAACATATCGGCCGATCTGGGGGCTGTTCCATAAAACAAGATTAGAGTACAAGCCAGGCTTCTTTTGGTTAGTCAGGCTTATTGTCAGTAGATTTGTTACAAAATAAGTCAGACTAACTGAAATAAACCTGGCTTATTTTTGTAATCTTGTTTTATGGAACAGACCACTGGATCGGTGCTTCCCTAGTCCCAACATTCTTCACAACATGTTCTTCTGTGTCCCACATAAGGAGTCATTAGTGACAACAAATCACAGAATATAATATAAACAATCACAGAATTAACATTTTTGGTTGAACTATCCCTTTTAATGAAGCAACCTCAAAGAATCTCAGCATTCACTGCCTAGAAAAATCTTTTTATTTATTTACTTGTTTATTTAAAAGGGACAGCATGTCCTTCTAAATATGGGTTGAAAACAGACAACCTTTTATTCATTGGACATAAGAAGAAATTTGCCTATATCAACAAACATAAGAGATATCACATCTAGTTTTTCCTTTTACCCAAAAAATCAATATCTTAAAATTGAAAGAGTTAACCCTTTAATGCACGAATGATTAAAATGTAAAATTCTGGTTACAGGCTTGATTTTAAAAATATTCAAAAAGACGACAGAAAAAATATTGATAAATGATGCATCATTTTTTTCAGTCATGTAAACATTAACAAAGGTTAAGTGTCAAATGTTATAAAATGGTGCTTTATAACTGTTTTGGAGCAACGCCGTGGACTGAGTCTAATAACCAATAAACAAAAATAGAAAATATCCTGCAATTTATAAATGCATACGTAAGCTTTAACGTGAAAAGATGAGCAAAAAGACTTACACAGATCTCCAGTCCTTGAATTGAGGGAAGCAAACACGTTCTTGTCAGTCGCCACCAGAAGCTTTTTAGACGCTTGAGAATGAGTGTCAAACAAGGCAAAACGCACCTTGCCGATAAACTGTTGCCTCCTAAAAGAAATCGCAGGTAGTTTAGAGTGACGTTAAGACATGATAACCGAGCAGCCCGGTGTAGCTGACATCAGCCTGCCTAAAATACCGGCTGTTTTTACAGTCGCAGAAAACCCACAATGAATTATACGCCAAACAAACACACAGCCATAAATTCCGTTGACATACCAATCAAACTTTCCTACTTGGTCTTCAAATACCGCCGATGCAGTATATAATAAAGACACAGATATTGCTAATCTTACTACAAGCCAAGCCATTGCTGCAGAGGAACAACTCCCACAATGCTCTGCGGTCAAGGACCCAAATCGCCAACCTTTCATAAACCAATAAAATGCATTTAAACATTATTTCCATCCTATAAAAGGTAAGACTTAAGTTTATTTCTTTACATACAACAAAATAAATGTAATGAAATGTCTCAGCGTTAACTGCTGCTCAACATATTCACATCAGGCATTCGAGTGAGATGCCTAGACTGGATTTAAAATGCTCCTTAAAGGGTCATTTACGATAAACAGCACATTAACTACTATATTAATACGAAAGATGTTTTAAAATATGTGCGATAATATAAAATTAAAATAACTGGATTCGTTGTATCGCAAGTTATGTTCTTGAACTTTTATTTTTAGGTAAATTATTAAATAAATGATAGAAACATTTATTATGTAGCGATAAAAATGGAAATACAGATGCATCTAAATCTAAATATTATTTTGTTCTTTAAAAGTATTTGTGGATGTTAATAAAAAAATAAGTAATTTCAATATTTCAATTTCAATTGTATATGGTCTGGTGTTCCTGTAGTGCAGTTTCAGCCATTAGATGGCAGCACAATCTTAAGACAATTTAAAACATTTTTCGTTTGTACGCAGGTGTTCAGTGTTTGCTACAGCTCACACACTCTTTTATCGCTAAACTCATTGCAAAAACAACTTTAACCCAAATCGATGTTTACTATTACGGTGTTTAACCATCTGGGGTTTTACAGTATGTTTTGCATGTTCACTAGACACGTTTGCAATGCATTGCAACTAAGAAAAAAGGCAATTCAATTAAAAACTATTTGCCCAGGACCATGTTTAGAGATGGGATTTTTTTATTAATATATATATTAGGAAACGCTGCCCATCATTAACCTATAGATATCCTTCACTAAATATCATTCGTGTGTCCACGCCTGCCCCATCCATGCAACAAGTTACTGCAAATGCTTTTAGTAAACACTCAGTAGGACTACAGTACCAGATATGCCGTTCCTTCTCAGCTGTTTGCTGGCTTTCAGATGAACCAGGCTGAAGGCTTTCAGTTTGATCTGTATGGAAACGTGTTGTGAGGCTCTGTGGCATGGATATACACGCGGTGATGTTATTATTCCTGCTGACAGGGATCCGTTCATCTCGCTGTCATCGAGCTCTGCAGCCTTTTATGTAAGTACCTGTGGTGTAACCACAAACAGTGCAACTGCACCGGGGCCCGTACGTTACCATGAAAATAATTTTAGTATTTTGCTATTGACTGCATGAAGATTGTATTGTATGCACGACTCTGTTTCCTTTCTTGCATGAAACGTTTGTTACGTTTGTAAGAAATTCAAGCATCCAAAAAGATGTATTATTAAGTATAAATTAGTTTTGATATATTGTATACTATTATACTGTTTGGTATAGTATATACAAAGGTTTTAAATGAAACATTTTATTAAGCAAATGAGTATTTCTTTTGTTCAAGTGCCCATTTGCAGTAAATGTAACTAATTAAATGTAATTTATCATTATATTAATCCAGTCATTGTGTTCTAAAAGACTCCAAAACAGAGTTATTTATGTACAGTAAGAGCTGCATTATGCAGTTGAAATTGAAAGTCATTCTGTCACTCTTCTTTGTTCAGGCCAAATGTCTGCTCTGAACAAGAGAGAATCATCACAGCTGAGAAACAACCATGTGTACAGGCTTTTACACGTATGGTGAAGGTTTGGAGACAAGGATGCACTGGTCATGCTTGGTGTATGGGCTATGAAAGGAGGTACATTTGACTTAAAGATCTGGCTAGACTGTATACATTTACAAGAAAATAAATATTTTAAAAGCTGGCACTAGATTTTACATGTAGTAAAGAGTCCCTCTGTCTTGATTCACTATCAATAGTCCTTTTTACCCCGACAGCTATCTCTCTTTGGCACACCTTTCAGTGCCAGCCAACTTCTTGCCGCTTTTGAGAATGGGCAGAGGGCTAGAGAAAGACAGCAGTTAGAAACTGATCCTGTTGTTGAGAGACGAAGGTTATTAAGGGTCTCGGATGCTTTGGAAATCAAAAGGAAGCTCAAGACTCTCTGAGCCATCAACCCTCTTGGCAAAATTGAAAGATCATTGAATAGCCCTTATTAAACAAGCACTGAGCTTGCTAAATGTTGCCATTGCACTGAACAAATGCTGAACTAATTGGGGTTTAGTAGTCTATTATTACGCGGCTCTCTGAAATACTTAATTCTGATTGGCCAGTTGTAAGAATCCATTCATTTGCTGAAGTAGTTTTATAGTAATCGTATTTTTATTACTTTGTAGGACTGCTTACTACATAGGCTACAGGCAGGTCTACAGACAAGATTTTAAGACTACATACAAATGCTGTCCTGGATGGTCCCAGCTAAATGCAGAGGCTGGCTGCCTCTACTGTAAGTATTTCCACTGTCAGATCTCATCAGACATCCAAATGACATGAAAAACACATTTATAGGCCCTAAACCTTAAGTGTAGATTCGTATGCTTGAGGTTAATGATTCATAAACATCATTCACAGAAGGATTGTGTAGTGAATGGCTTACATGATTAATGAGATTCCTGTTGTTCTCTGGAGATGCCAGGAGAGGGATTGCGGCTTTGTTGCTGTTGTCAATCATGTACAGGAACTTTTCATCAGATGCTCCTTTTAAGGACCAGCAACATTTCAATAGACTCTTTATCTTGGTTCCTGATGATTTAGGATTGTTATTTGGGCACAATGGTACTGTATATTCTCTAAATATCAAATAGTAAATTATCGGATTTCGTCAGTTTTGTGTTGGAATCTATGCGAATAATCCAAAAGAGATGACATGGCAGACGGTTCATCTCAGCATAAACATGTTTTGATGCTTAAAGGCCATAAAAAGGATGAACATAGCTTCTCGTGAATGGCTTTGTAAGAATCAGGAAGGCTTAGTGACCTCTTCTTGCAGTGAGCTAGGACACAATGAACCTTTGTGATTATCAAAAGACTGTAGGTGGAGGACATTTACTGTAGCATTCGGTGCAAAAAAGGTGTTTGGTGAGCATCTCAGGGTAAATCATGGTTCATTTTTTCATCCCCAATAGATCTTAATTCTACAATAATATTATAACAAATTAATTCCACAATTAAATTATGAGAGTGAATTGCTCCTGCTAAGCTCCGCCTCTATCAGGAGTTTAAAAATAAACAGTCTGTCAGAAAGAAGGGGTATTTAAAAATGTTTTAATATAAAAAGCAGTTTTAATATCAAATGATATGGTCTTATTGCTTTCTTTGTCTTCAGAAAGACATTAACAGGCTGTCAAATGGACACAATATGAATTAATAGTAGGCTATCACTACATTTATTCCTTTTATTGATTTAATATGATAGCCATTAATCTAAAACTTGGACGTAATTCTGTTTATTTTCTGTATTTTCTCTGATTCAATGTAATTGATTTAGAAGCTGAATTGCCATAACACACAGAATATTATAAGTAATTTGTCATTATCAATGCTTGTTGAGATAAAACAATGAATAATTTGATCATGTTGTTGAACTGACTTTCAATGTATTCTGTGAAGCTGTATTTTTCATGTAAAATTTCCCTGTAGAATAATTTCCTTGACTGCCTGCTTCCAAATCTCTTTTCTGCTCCAGCTCACGGCACTTTCAGTTGGCTTGTGTTATAAACTTTAACAGACTGTGTTCCATCAGTGTCATGATAACACTTTAAATGAAAGACAGTTTTTCTTCTTTCCTATGATACTGCTGAGAGAGAATTAGCATGTCATCCATCCCCTGTATCAGAATTTACGTTGTCCTCCCAAAGGGCTTCTCACTTTCATTATTGCATCCTCTAGACTTTTCAGTCTGCGTAACTCGTTTTGTTCATCAACACTTCCACCGCGTTCGTACAGAACAGCCTCCAGGTGCATCAGTAGAGCATAAGCACTCTAAGGTCACAGCAGGGCTGATAGGGCAGTCAAATCCCTTTCCAAACACTATAGGATCAGTGTTCCCTCATGGCACTTCTGTGAAAGTGAGTGTGAGAATACGGTTCTGGAGGAGAGTCTGGCTTCTTTGTGAAGTGACTGTGATTTAGAGCAGATCTCTGGAGGCTTCAGGGGTCCTTCTGCACAGCTGCATTATCTGTGCGGGTGGGAAATTCAAGCAAGGTTACCAAAGACCTAGCTGCTGCAGATAGTGCTAAAAAAAATATAGGCTTGTGTTTCAGAGAAAAACTAGGTGTTAGATGCTCTGCCGTGTAAAAATTTGATTTAGTCTAACAATAAATAATCAAAGATCTGCTCAAAAGGTCTTGGTTTTGTAGAGTCACTAAATTTTTAGCGACCAGTTTATTCAAATAAATGGATTTTTTTTAATAAACAAAGGTGTGTCCTATTATATGTTTGATTATATGTCTTTATACTCCAGATTTTCATTTAATCTACTAGATTAAATACTTGAAAAATGATGAAGTAGAACAGATTCGCTCAAGCTAGAAAAGCTTAATCTACTTGCAAACATTTTCCGTAATTTAATAAACTCCTGTTGTTTTCAGCTTGTAAAAATGTGAAAAAGATTTGATGTGGTTTTTGGAAAGCTCTCTATAGAAACAGTGGAATCGCAAAAATGTTGGATTGTTTGTTGAGATATGTATGGTCAATATCACAGAAATGTAATTCCATTTTTATTGTTTAAACACTGTCTCACAGTTTCCATCTTGCCTGCCTGTATTCTGTTGTTTCCAAAGGAACACTATGTGTTATTTGCAAAGCTAACTTAATATTATTTTCTCTGAAATATGACAGGAAAGCCTTAGAGTTTCTAAAGAAATCAACTCAGAGTTCTAAAAAATCCAAGAATAACAACAGGATGCATTGTGAATTTGTTATTGGTGGCAGTAATACCTGCAGTTATAACAGGCTCGCTGAGAGATGATTCTGACTGCTCAGTTGTGCTACATTAGTACTACTGAATGGTGATAATTGATAGTATGTTTTTTTTGCTTTTTTAATCATATCATCTTAAGTAATTGTAAGAGATTTATTATCTTTGTTGGATGCATGATTACTAGAAATACATTTCTTCAAGACCGTTGTAAATTTGAATAATTCTGTTCTGGCTTCCTCTGCCCTCAGTCAGAGTCTTTTTAGTCAAATAGTTGTATTGGACACCCAAACTCTGCAGGTGGCCTGTCTTCCTCTCCATATCTGCTGCCTCGTAAAGATTGCGTGTAATTCAGCCCAAGAGGCTACAAGACTCAGAGTTATGGACCTGCTGTTACTAACCCTTTTGTCTCATGGGTTTGATGGAATGACTCTTATTCCTTTAGTCAAACGGAGTGTTCGATCGGCTGTCCCTTTATGACACTCACATCACCGAGCAGACCTTGTATTAAACCAACCAGAGATATGACCTCAGAGCTCACTATGAGCACTGATAATGATCGCTGACTGTAAGAGCAAATGCTTGGAAGATCAAATCTGAGGGTTCAGTCGCTGCACAGCTGCGGTATTCTATCACACTCCTCAAGCATCGGTCACACAACATGTGACTGGGGAAACGTTTTGGCTAAACGCCAGTGAGAATCATCAACAACAGGGCAAATGAAAATCCCCAAATGTATGCCAAGTGCTTAAAGCAGATTTACGCTGCTTTTGTGTCCTGTGCTCTCCATTTGTCTTCAGGAACATCTTGGGAATTGTTGTCTTCGATTGAGGGTACAACAAAAGCCTTTTCTTTTACAGTTATGGCATTATCCATTTTGTCCTGATCTCAGAAGTTGCAGGATTACAGTTTTGGTGTGCTGTAATTCATCGTCATAGAAAACCTGTTTTGATTGCGTAATGTGATATACCGTACATCAGAGACAACAGATCTTGAAACACAGGTTCAATTACATAAATCACCATGTTTACCCTCATTGTAGTGGTAAATTATTTAATTGGGAATGCAAAGTTCTGTCATGAAACTCTAGAGGGCACAGACTGAACGGTTATGACTCAATATTCACATTGGTTTCTTTTCTTGCTGCTTAATATTCAAATACTTGGCTAGTGTTTGCTGTAGCATTTGCAGTGCCCTTCAGAAACCCTCCTCCTTCCCCTGCTCCACCTGTATAGATCTGCTACAGGGTGATTCATGTATCCCATACTGTTTATGGAGGTAATTTCATATATGTTCCATGTGCAGCAGCAGTATTTCCTACATGCATATTAACATTGTCATGTACATTACCATGTGAAACTATATTGTTGTACACAGAAAGAGGCTGTCACACGGAGTACTAAGCTAAAACTATTCTTTAATTACTTATTTTGCTTAAGTGGATTTGAGAATGTCTTTAGACATTGTTGTATGTTTGCTGAGAGTGATCAAACAGCCCGATCTCATGAATGTGCATATAAATATTACGCCAAATAAAAATGAAAACTTGTGGTATCTATACAACAAAAAAGGGATTTTAGCATATATATATATATATATATATATATATATATATATATATATATATATATATATGACACGCATGTGCTTGGCATGCATATATTACACAGATTTCACCTGCATATGATACAAAATTGGTTGGCATGCACATGACGCGCAGGTTTTGAGTACATATGATACGCATCTACCCCACAACCCTAATCCTACCCATCATGTATAAACACAATTTTGCGTATCTATACCATGAGTTTTCATTTTTATTAGTATTTATATAAACATTCATGAGATCGATTGAAATGATTGCTCACTTAGAATACTTCACAGTAGAATAGAATACTTCCATTAACATTAGAATGAGGTTAGGAACAAATTCATGTGCATACATGTGAATTGTCTTTCGAGAAGTTCTCAAATGTGTAAAACTGTTGGCAAAATAGCAGTTGTAGATGACTGAAATGCATATATATAACTGTAATCCTACAAAATATGATGCATTAAATTCTCTTCATATTATTCTTTTTTTACAATTAAATGAATGCATATTGAATGTTATTTTTTACTTGTAGAATCAGGTCATTCTGTGATTTTAAAGACAAAACTAATTAAATCCAGTGTTTTGCGAAGGAATAAACGGGGAAGTAATTTAAGTCATTTATGTTGTCATTAATTTGCTTTGGTCATTGTGTTACGAGTTCAAGTTCTGAAGCTTTGTTGTAAATTTTAGCATATAAATACAACATGCAATACAGGCGAGTCCCTTAATGCACCTTGTGTCATGCATAACATCTAAACCAATCCGTGTGAAATAGCTTTGGCTGAGGAGTCTGGTATAGTCTTGATGCGGTTCCCTCAAGGGATGTCATTACATTGAGAGGCTGTGAATCTCATTTTCAATGGATGTATTGGACATGACAGTTTTCTTACTGTAATATCTTCAGCGGCTAAAGCAAAACTGATTGTTTTAACAGTAGAGATTTTGAGGTTGTTTTGAGTTCAGGAATCTTGGATATTTTGACGTAGCTAGCAATGTCAATACATGTTGCTCTCCAACTGAAAAAACCTAGTAAAAAATGCCTGGGCGAACATCCCGGGTGAAATAACTTTGCAACTCTGCAACCCTGTATAAACTCTTCATTCACCTAGTCTTACAGTTTAATACAGATTCTTTGCCTCTTTTTTCTTCTTGTCAAGCCTCATTAGACTTTTTGTGGGCGTCCTTCATCATTCGGTGATGAGTGCTCTATAAGAAGCAATGCAAACATCCTGTAGGCATCCTGTCATGAGAGAGCCTGACTTCCGGAACCACTTCAACATGTCTCATTTATCACTTTCATGTAAATATCTTGCACTAACATGGTTTAAAAATTACTTATCCTGATGAGCACTTTGAAACCTTAAAGCCAGTAAGTTTTCATCACTGATGGGAGCATAATTTGCTGAGACTCAGTGAATCGCAGATGTGTGATTAAACGAGTTGCTTTTGGTGTTTTCTTTAAGTAAACCAGTGGAAAAGGCAACAGAAGCAGTATCAGTGGAAAATGGGCTAGTGTTTCCTTCAGCAAACAGGGCTGTGTTTGCAACATGAAGGATCTGTGCCGCTGAGGTCAAAGGGCGTATGGGCACAGACTGGAGCATTGCTGATTGTTTGTGGGCAGAACTCTGGTGAATGGGCATAAAACAGATGCTATATTTTATTATACATTTAATTTCATTTTAAATAGAATTGGGTTAAGCTTTTATTAAAGGAGACCTATTATGGCCATCAATAAAATATGTAATACAAGGCTCAGGTGTCCCTAGAATGTGTCTGTTAAAGGAATAGTTCACCCAAAAATGAAAATTACACCTACTCACCCCCAAGCAGGGCCGTCGCTAGGAATTCTGGGCCCTGTGCACCTAATTTGTTATGGGGCCCCCTGAAATTATGTTCAACAAATGAATGTTTGATGGGTCACAGGGCCTCAACTGTAGTAAATAAATGAATAAATAAAACGGGACAGAAATAAATTCTGGTAGATGTTACTGAATTCATGACAAATACAACAAACTTAAGAATGCATTTTAGTCACAGACAAGCACTTGACAGCTTGAAGGTTACTGCTAATAAATTATTTATTATTTGTAAAAAATAAACATAATTAACAGAGTTAAAATGAGACATAGTTTATATGTATATATAAGAAGAAAGTCTCATACACCTAGGATGGCTTGGGGATAAATAAAATATGGCATAATTTTTGGGTGAACGTTTTAGTTTCAGCTCAAAATATCCCATATATTATGTATAAATGAATACACACATATTCAGTATATATTTTGAAGTATTTACATGTATACACATTATATGTTTATATTATTGTATTTTATATAATCTAAAAACATATTTAATGTGTAAATATAACATATTTTTTCTTAAATGCATGCATTTGTGCATTTATGTATACATTATAAATATACATAGTTTACACTCGTATATAATGTAAACTAAAACTTTTTATTTTTCTCGCCATTTTAGATGCAATTAATCGTTTGTCAGCACTATTTATTATGTATATTTGTACATTTAAATTCAAGTGAGCCGCTCCCTGCCCCCTTGTCCAGAATAGAATGGTACGTTTACAGATTATATGTCAGATTTTTGTCAAAAAAACTTCAGTTAGGTTTTGATTATCATGTTTATCGGGCTGAAATCATGCATTTTAAACCTTATTCGTTAAAACCTCTGATATACAGTTTTCTGAGAGCACACATCTGAAGCACACACAGAAAGAGGCTGAACTAAGTGTCACATGGAGTACTAAGGTCAATTCTCTTTAGTGTCTTATTTTTCCTAAACTGTTAAATACACAAAAGTTCTTTGTAAAACACACATATTTTAAAACTTTGCTGGGTGATAATCTGGTGTCATATTGTAATTTTTAAAAGATATGCTGTTCTTGCGGTCTACATTCCACTGAATCCTTGTGTTTATTGTCATTAGGTGCAGTAGCAATGTTTTTCTACCAAAAATTCAGTGCCGAAATGTGTTAGATAAAGGAGGAAATACTTCAGCAATTTGCTATATCGCTGAATCCCTGATACACGGCAAATGCTGGTCATGCTCCCACATTCCTAGATAAATGTTAGACAGTACCCTTGACGTTTTCCATGGCTCTGCTGACTAGGCCACAAATACTTAGAGATGACACAGAGGTATTCTGAAGGTATTAGTAAAGCCAGATGAGTCATGACAGCATGCGTTTCAATACTTTTAAATCTTAGAAGAGCTTGTTTCCTGTTCTTGAACTTAACCGCTAATGCCACACACTTTGTTAAGTGGCTGTAATTTAATTCGCAGAGCTACAGTTTGTACTAGCAGTAGCAGGTGATGCATTTTACCATGAACTCTGTTGGGACTCATATATCTGGAAGCGTTTTATTAAAACCATGCAGGGCAGGGTGACATCCATGAGTAATGCTGCACAGCAGTATGGGTGATTCCTTTTTTTTCTTCCTGTGTTAGCATGCCTTTGAGGGACACTTAAGCACCCAAGAACAGAAACAACAAGTGCTTTAAAAATAGAAATTTACGCTTGGATGACTCATAAAAGTTGTTTTGGAAATGGATACATGTAAGTGAGATTAAAAGAAAAGTGTTGTATGTAATTTCCTAGGGTTGGTAAGAACCGATTCTTATGCAGAATTAGTTCCATTTAAAAAGAAAACCGTAACGAATCGATCTGTTAATGGTTTTCGTATGTGCATTCCTCTTCTGTTGTGGGAGGAATATTGTACCGTTTCAACTGTGCCGAGACACTGCTACTGAATTTACTGTTTGATAATTACAAGACAACAAAAAGTGAATCGGACAGAAACATGGTCCAATTCTTTTAAGTGAATAAAACAGCAATGCTACATATTAAATTTTAATAAACACTGTTTTGTGTAATGTTTTTTAATATATGTGTATAAGTGTTAGGAAAATTAGGCGGTGGATTACTTCCATTCGAAACATCCTAGATGAAACACCCTTTTTTCTTTTTCTTTTTCTTTTTCTTTATAGCAGGCATCATATAGTCCAAAAAAAAAAAAATTGTCCTCTTTATGATGTTTACATTTACTTGAAACTTAAAGATAAACTTAAAGATAAACTATAGAATCAATCTAAAGGTCAGAGAATATTTAAGGTCACTGTATACCCACATATATGAATTGTATAGCTACTAATACAAATAAGGAGTAATTCAAAAGGTATGTGAAGTATCTAAGGATATCAAAAAGAATTTTGGCTCTGGTTCTGATGAATGGTTCCTTAATGGTTCCATTATCAAAAATTATCATTTAAAAATGTCCAATCCAATACGGTAATTGACTTTAAAATGTTAGTTTACCCAAAAGTGAAAGTGTTTTACTCACCTTTGAAGCATCCTAGGTAATTGTGACTTTCAAACGAATCCAATCGGAGTTATATTAGAAACAGGTGTTTGCTGTACACACTTGGGAAGATGTTAAATAAAATATGTGCATCATTAAATCAGTTAATTAAAGGCGTCCTGTAGCAGATTTATGTCTTTTTGTAAGATAAATATCCATATTTCAATTGTAATAAACACAATTTTCTCACTTCTGCTGACTTAAAGAAATAACATCCACCCACTGCAATGATCAATCTAGAAGTTCCAATTTTTAATATAACTCCGATTAGATTCGTTTAAAGGTGCCATAGAATGCATTGAGAGAATGTTTTAAATTGTTCTCTGATATGTACACAAAAGGTATGTAGCATAGGTAAGGGGGAAAATGCCCACAAACGGTTTTACAGGTCCATTTACAACCCTAGAATTTGACCCTTCAATGAAACAGTCTGTTTCTGCCTTATTTGAAAGGTTCATGAATAGTAATGAGGAGGTCTGCTCTGATTGGCTGTTTCTCAGCGTTGCTCATTTCAGTAGCACAAACA
>JAUCMU010000048.1:10078266-10089251 GCA_032275025.1 Enteromius treurensis | reverse complement strand
GGGCGGGGTTACAAAATGACCGGAGAACACGAGGGAGACTGAATGAAAACAAATACAGATCACGAAAGCCATGGAACGCCTGGAGGGCGTGACAGTGTCTCTGGTCTGTCATGATGGGGTACTATTTGGCAAGTCACTTACCTGTGAGGGAATTGCGGCAAGGTATTACAGGCTCATATTGCAAGGATAAAAGCTTATTAGGAGATCAGTATTCTTGTTGGCACTGGGTTTAGTGAAGAGAGAAAGGGAAACTTTTTTTCTCTTTTCCCCAGGAAAGATTTATCACAAATAATAAAATCACACAAACATATTTATCAGGAGTAAATTGCTATTATTACCAAGACAGCTTAGCCTGATTTAATCAGTTTTCCCTTGTGGGGATCCCAAAATGTAAACCTTAATATCCAATAACGAGGAAAAAGTTTAGAAGCAATCAAGAGTTTATAAGGATCGTCTTTCTCCTGTCAGAGTCTATGCCATCTATCATTTTTAAAAGCTACATACGTAAAACATGTCCAGGTTTGTGCAGTATGTTATTGTGTAATTCTGTATCAGATAACTTGTGTATCTTAATGACTTTTTTCACAACTATGATTCGGCATAAGCCTATTTAGTAAAACCAACACCACAGTTTGGTGTTGCATTACATGGTTAAGATGTGTTTTGTCCATCCACGTATCCATCCATCTTTGGTTTTTATGCATTTCTGTCCATCCATTCATCTTTGTTTTTGGCTTTTGTGTGTTATCTATCATTCCATTCATAATGTTATGCATGATGAGTTCTGTAGTCCATACCAAAGTCATATTAGCTGCTGGGGCTTTTGACTTGCTGTTATTTATGTGCATGCAATTTTTCCACCCTAGATGATAAACAAGGAAAAAAGAAACACTGTATTTCTTGAAATAATGCCAGGTAATTTTAGAATTATGTTTTCCAGGCCTGGAAAAAACTTGGATATTTTTCTTGGGTAGAGTAAAACTTGCTGAATCGAGTCAGTTCAATGAATCAGTCGAACCGGTTCACATATTGCTCTGAATAACTTGGAATTTTGAATAAAAGTCATGGAAATTATTTGGTCCAAAAGTCTGGGAAAAGCATAAAAATTATTATTATTATTTTTTTCTCAGATAGTTTTGTGGCGACATGATGGGGTGCTCAGTTTGATGGCCCTGGAGCTTTCAGTATGAAAGAAATGGTTTGCATCAACAATAGCTGATATGAGGCAGATAAGTGGAAATAATAAATCTTCAGCTTTAGCTGTAGGACTTGCTTCCTTTGAGATTGTGCAGAGTTTCATCAACGTGTTCAAGAAAAGTCATTCAGTTGGATAAGGTGCTTAGTTTTGTTTTTTATTAAAATCTCAGTTTTGTAATGTCCTTTTGTTTAATCTATTAAAGCCAAATTGCATGAAAACTCCCTGATCATGTATTTCACCTGTCTAGAAAAAACACAAGGATCTGTCTCTGAGCTCTAGCATGTTGTGGACTGGAAGAGATGAGTGATTCTGCTCCCATTGGCACTAATGTGGTTTCATTCATAGAAAGCTAACAAACAGGAAATCCAGTGTCAGGCTTGATTAGTGGCATAAAGTGAGTAAAAAAAGCTATTTTTTCACTCTACCTCACATACAGTAAGTGAATTCACCTCGCATTCTCGTATGGTAGTTTCCCCCAGCCTGGACAGAACCATTACCTCATTGAGAGAGATTTTCCCTTATTGTTCTCAGCACACCTGTGTTGCCTGGGACCCACTGCAGGGACCTTTACTTTCTCCTCTTACTGTCCTCAGTGGGACATCCTTCTCTACTCAGTTAGGCTATTTAGATTTTTGGGAACATGATAGCACACACTACCTGAAGCTGTTTTTTGCAACGTGTTTTACTTCTACTTATTTTTGTAATGACTAAATGGTTCTTCAGTGCTTTTAAAGAGAGGGTTTGCCCTAAAATAAAAGTTTTGCCAGTATTTATTCATCCTCAAATTGTTCCAAACCACTGTTATTACAATGACAAGACAAGTATCACCAAAATAAATACTTTTCCAGAAATGTGTTCATGTTGCCCTCTAGTGGGGGCAATATGTACTATTTTTACTGATAAGACATCTCATATGTACATTTTTAGTCTCTATTTGCTGTATAATCATAATTAGATTTTTTCTAAATATTTATTCAATTAAAATAAAAACATATATAAATAAAAGCTAAGGAAAAAACTAAACAGTTTCGTATGTATATCATTACAAAAGATCTATTACAGAGTCATACAAAGTTAAGAAATAAAAATGAAAGGTAACTTTGGTTCAGTTTTCTAAAATGTTTAAAAATATAAAAAATAAGTGCATATAAAATGTTTTATAAATATATATAAAATAAAACATTTAATATAAATACAGTGAAATTGCTACAAAACTTTACTGTTAGTTCATTTTTACTTTCAGATTAAACATCACTTTGAATGTTATGAGAGTTAAAAAAATATATTTTTATTTTTTCCTATAACTTATAACTCAGTTAGACTTAACAAATTTAGAGATGTACATGGAATATATCAATTTAGTTTATATTAAGTACTACTGTGCTTGTAACATGCATAATTACAAGTTTAAAATGTATATTTTTTTATTATATATATGTTTTTTTTTTTTTTTACCATTGATGTGGGGATGGTGTACTTTTATTGTTTTTTTTTTTATTTCTTAAAAAAATCTGTAGAAACTCATGGTTAAAATAACAAAAAAATAAATAAATAAAAATTTAAAAAATGAACATATTAAAATTTAAATAAATAAAATAATAATGTTATCTTTTTTAAAATTAAAATGTAGTATTAATATTTTATTTGTCATTTCATTTGTCATTTTTCATTCTTCGTTACATGTGTTACTGCTTTGATGCTGGGATTTCATAGAAATAAAATGAGATGTATTCCAAAAAATGTTGAATGATTTGTCTTGAAGCAGGTGCAGTCATGATTAATGTGGAAGTATTAAGTGAAAAAATGTCCCGTGTGGTGCTGTTGCAGGTGCCGACAGTAACTGAGCCTGAGGGCGGACCCTAATTTTGAGTCCAAATGAAGAAACAAATATATTTAAAAGCTAAAGGTTAAAAATAAATACTTCAAACTGCCAACCTCACCTTATTGTGCACACTTTGAAACTTATACACACAAATCTTGTATTCCCAGTGTGTTTCATGCTAAATATCACATTTTAATAGATTTATTTAGTGTCAGGAAAGATAACTTGAGCTGTACTATGTACTTACTGTACATGTTTGACCCTCTAGTCCTTCAGCAGTTTATCTGTGATGGATGTGGCTTTACATCCATTCTTTTTATTAGATCCAAACTGCTTGATATCTTTTTCCCCTGTAGTGCTCTTGGAGTTGAGATGTACAACTTGGATGAGAGAATTATTACAAACAAAACAAGGTCTAAATATATAGCCATACTTTGAGAACCTCTGGGTTATTTCACAATATGTGACCCGGCAGGAAAAGTCTATCTTTAATTTTCATAACAGGGTATTAAGATTTCAATTGCATGAGAAAAAATGCAATAATTTTTCCTAATCTCTGCTGCATAAATCGGTAGGAGGTGTTGGGATAAGTGGCAGTAGACCTGTCTAGACAGTTTTGACATCTTCGGTGCTTTATCTAATGGTTTGTGTCAGTACATGGTAAATGGGGACGTGACTAGCACTGTGTTTTTGTTGGAGCAGTTATCTGTTCAGGAGATGGAACAGCATTGGTGTTCAGCAGAGACAAACTGGCAAGGCTTTGCTCTCTTGAGGCTCACTCGTCCAGCGTGAATGGCTTTCAGACTTAAAACACACCCATGTCTTGAACATTTAATCCTAAATTTAATGGGTTTTGTCAAGTCAGAACAGGAAAATAACGTGAGTCAGGAGTGTGTTTTTAATGATTTTTGCCTTAAAAAAAATTTCTATTGACAATATTAGTCTTTTTTTAAGCCGCGATTCAGTATTGGCTTTGGTATTTTACATTGAAGTTAAACAAATGGTTTTATTATAAAAAAAAAAAATACAAATAACATGACTTTTAATGAAGAATTCTTGCTGCTATTAGCTATTATGTAAACGATTTTACATAATTCCATAAATTGGAATTGATTGAAGTTATTTTTTCTGTGGACAATAAAAAAGTGGACAATAGTTTTTGGTGAACTCTTCTGTTAAAAATACATTATACTGTACTGTAGATTCTTCAGCATTTGTCTCTGGACTCTTAAGAGTCATCCGGTTGTAAAACCTTCAAATTGAAACCTTAATATTTCATTGTGGTGAATTCAAATGATTTTATACAATAATATTTGCAATATTGTAGATACACATGCTAGTGATACTGTAACAAGTATTGCCAAGTATTGATTAAGCCACACTTTATTTTAAAGGGTAAGTTCACCCAAAAACAAAAATTCTGTCATTAATTATTAACCCTCATGTCGTTATAAACCCATAAGACCTTCTTTCATCTTGGGAACACAAATGAAGATATTTTTGATGATATCAGAGAGCCATCTGTTCCTCCATAGACAGCAACACAACTGAAATAATAATCCAGATCCAGAAACATAGGAAAACATCAGTTAAAACAGTCCATGTGACATCAGTGGCTTAACTACAGTTTTGTGAAGCTACGAGAATACTTTCTTATGCAAATAAAACCCAAATAACATCATTTACTCTTCTCCTGTGACTTACGTCTTCCACCATTTTAGAGTATCTCAACACGCCGCGTTTGACATAATCAGCCTTGTTTACATCTGGGTGAAAGCACGCACATGTACGTAATCTGTGGCTGTTGGTAATATTCTCTAAAATGGCAGAAGATGTAAGTTATAGGAGAAGAATGGTTGTATATGGTGTTATTTTTGTTTTGGTCGCGCGAAAGAAAAAAAGGATTCTCGTATTGTACGTTAAGTCAGTGATGTAGTTGCTGTCTATGGAGGGATAGATGGCTCTCTGATATCATCAAAAACAGCTTAATTTGTGTTCAGAAGATGAAGGAAGGTCTTATGGGTTTGGAACGACACAAGGGTGAGTAATTAATTACAAAATTGTCATTTTGGGGTGAACTAACCCTTTAAGGTCCAATTTTTGCTATTAACAATCCATTAACTATGACTTTTGTCTTTAAAAAAAAACTCATAATTTGCTGCTTTTGAATTAGTAAGGTAGTATTAGGATATATGGTCATGCAGAAAATGTGAAGTACTAATAAACAGCCAATATGTTAATAATAATAATAATAAGGTGAATAAGGCTTATAGTGAGAATTGGTCCTGACATGATTCTTATGTCTATATTAAATGCTTTTCATATGGAATTATTTCCATTTTTGGTCTTAATTGCAGCTGCACATAAAGAAGGGGGATGCATAGTTGTATAAAATAAACCAAACATATTTTCCAAATTGTGAAATTAGAGGAAATGGCTTTTTGTTGGAAAGTACAGTACATTGGCTGTTTGGTTTTTTTTTTTCTGTCACTATATGATACTATATGTGTAATAAACCAGAAACCAGTCTTTTTTGTGGCCGACCCTACAGCTAAATTGTGTCCAGCTTTCTCTGGAGTAAGAATGCTTACTTTGTTCATACTGTAAAATTTTATGGCCTTTCATTCTCAAAAAGCACTAGGGGGAAAAAGAAATGGCATAGTAGCTTTTCCGCACCGGCTTTCAAATTTTGCTTATTGGACAGCCTGCATTCCCACAGTACCACAGCCACTTTACATTTTCCACAGCTAGACACTTAACACCTCTCGATTTCTGTTTTATCCACATAACCAAATACTCAGAGAGAATGGAAAGACCTGTCATATGTGTGTCATATAAACAAATGGAAATGTCACACCAATCAGGTGTCTCTTGGATACGCCCAAGATTTCCTAATAAGCCTGAGACAGACACTCCCTGCTCCGTAAGATCTGCTTTAAAGTGTTTAGGTGTGGTCTGTGAACTCTGGCTAGTGTCCTGAACCTGAAGTGTCTCTCATTAGATAGGACATGCTCGGCTTTGTAATGACACTCAGTGAACTACGTGGACATCAAAAGGTGCTTTGACTGCTGACACGTCACTTTAGAGGCCAAAGTAAACTTCCTCTTTAAGTACTGGGTAAGGCATTGGGAGCATTCATTAAAAGTCTTTGTCCAGACCTTCATACCATGCAACCACTATTTAGGTCAGTAACTGAAAACACAAGTAGCACATTGGTTCAGAGTAAATTGTTTTGTTTAAACTGAGTCTATTAGTGGTGTTGGGTCAAATTCCTGCATATGCATTCTAGTTCCAGACAAACGTTTGGTGAGTTACTCCTTCAGCACTGTTTTATGACATATATATATATATGTTGATGAGATTTCAAAACCTTTGGTATATTGAGAAGGTATGACTTTTTAAACTAGCCTGACTTATGATTCCTGCACTGACTAGCCCCTGTTAAACCCCATAGCCAAACACCCCAAGGATATCAGGGTAAAATCCTGGGAGTGAGTTCTTTTGATATATCCAGTAAGGTTTGTGCCAGTATATTTAAATAGTATACTATCACAATATGTATTTGACTGCCACGTGAATCATTGCATTATGATTAATAAGTTGTTTTTTTATCCACACCCTTCATTTAAGTGAAATGAATGAGACTACATAGTCACATTATCTTAAATTTTGGATAACATTTTCCTCCACAGTAGGAGTTATTTTCTTCCCACAAAGCGTGCTGGATAAAGACAGGTTATCAAAACTGTTTTCATAAAGACATTCCACAGTGAATGCATACTTTCGAGGCTACAGTTCATTTGTCTAAATGGTTTATTGTATGTATACAGCCCTGCACATGTTCATTCACATCTGTATGGGTGACGGATCAGTCCGAATCGGCCAATTATATAAACTTTGAGCCATCTATAAGTCCATCAATAAGACTTGCTTTTGTGATGAAGAGGGAGGTTTGGAGCATATTATAAGTTTAGATAGCATGCATGGTTTTCATTAGGTTTTGGATAAAAATGCATGCCTTTCCTTCTCATTAATCATAGGAAATATAAGTGAACTCAACTGGCAGGGCATTAGACTATACAGACTATATTAGATGCATGGACTCTGCTTTAGTCCATTCCACTTTACCATTCGGCAACCAACTTACTTAGCAAACCACATTTTTCCATCTCACGTTAATGGTTGCAGGGCATAATATCTCCTAAGCAGTTCTTCTCGAAGAACGGCAGCTCATAAAGATGAGCTGAAAATCCTGCAACCTGAGTTTTATTGCATATGTGAGGTTTGCTGTGAGATCAGTCCTGCTGGCGAGAGGACGCCATCATAAATGTAAGTAACATTTCTTCCTCTGTAATCTCCCCAGAGGTCACAGATCCATGGAAAAGGTGAAAGGGCTTTTGGGACACTTCCAACGCAAAGGCTTGCATTGTGAGCACTGGATTTAACCAAATTACTGACTAAAGTGATCCCACTGAAAGCCAATGGCACAAACTTTTCCTTTTGTATCCATTGCCACCTGTTTCAGTCCAAATATCCAATAGCGGATAGAAGGACTTAGCAAAGACTTTTTCATAATATTCTTTAGTAATCATTGTAGCGTGTGTGTGCTTTTTTTTGGGGTGAAAATGAGTTCACATCAAACCGTAAGAGACCCTCCTGGTGGAAGTCTCCTTTTTGTAGGAGACTTTGACTTTAAATTTGCTAAAAGGGCTGGCCTTTTAGTATCTATATGAGCTATAGCTGTGTATTTTTTGTGGATCCCCGACAAGTTACCTGACACATCACTAAAGCTAAATGGCAACGGTCAAAATATTTAGCTGAGTTGAAACTGGCAGTCTGCTTGACATTCGATCCAAATACAGCAGCTTTGATGGATTATGTAAAAACAGCTCTCTTTTAACTCCCTTAACTGCTTACCTTTAACATCTGAGACACTATATGATTTATGGTCAATCACTGGAGGGATAATTGGAACAGCTTCAGGGCTGCAAGATACATGGTCTATTTAACTTAATTAATGGCTTAATGAAGATAATTAAAAAAAAATCGATGTTGAAGCATTTTTCTTTCAATTTAAGTTGAGAACCACCAAGTGTATTTGTCCTGTGCCAGGCGGATGGCAAGAAGTTTTGGAAGATTGATATCTCATATAGTATTTTTGGGGGGCAGAATGGATTTCTGAAGATGCTTTAGAGTTACAGTACACTGCACTCCTATTAAAGCCTCCCGATCAAGAAATGTCCCGTTCTTCATGTGGATATTTAACCAGAATCAATCGCAACTGCTGTGACCGTTCAACTACTTCTGCAGATTTGAGGTGGTGCGCTGTATCTGCTCTGTAAGTTTATACTGGACCATGATCCTGTGTGTCTCAAGACACATGTGGACGCTCTGAGATCAGATCTACAGTATGTAGGAGAGCTGATTGTTTTTGTGCTCTCACTCTCCCTAACAGAACCTCTGTCTTTTGTGAAGCTGACTGTAATTTAATGGGACTGATTTTATGCTCGGTTTAGTTTGATGTATTTTTTTAGGATCAATGATTTTGGTTCTAGCAAACCAAATAAAAAAGCAGGTGCTTTTCATTTGTCATTCATATGCAAGACTGAAGCAAGCATATCTTTTACAATCAGCGTAAAATCATATGAATTAATGATGTTTCAAATGTTTTACTGTTCCTGCTGGAAATATAAGCAAGTTCAATGGCACTGACCTGTGTTTTCTATTTGTTTTGTTTTTTTGTCAGTGTTTCCCAACATTTTTTTTCTTATCGTACATACTATACTTCCATAACCTCAACAATAAGGCTTTTCCACTCTTCAGTGATACCAAATCCAGGAATGTGTTAGCCTGGATGAAATAGACCCATAAAGCAGAACAGTCTGCTGTGAAAGTCATGTGCATAAAGCTTTACACACATTATTTATCTTTTAAAACAGGACTCAAAAACCTTTGGTAATATCTATTATAGTAGTAGCAGCTTAAAAATCTATATTTTCTTAGTAAATTTAGTTTGATTGCTTAATCTGCATATAAATTTGTCATTTATGATGTAAATAGTTTTATCACATTTTTATTTTTGATTTGTATACTAAAATTAATACAATTATAAAAGCATAAAAAATAAATATGATTTAAAAAAAGAAAATGATTTATTTTAAGGTAACGATGTTAATAATTCCATGTTTTTTCTTCTAAGTAACAGCTCAAATTTTTAATTTCAGCTACTTTAGGCTGTATCTCACTGGACCCCACTTAAGTAGGTTAAATGCATATAATTTGTTGAAAAATTACTGTTTGTATGACACATGCAAAGGTTTTTTCTGAATAGATAGGTGCATAATGTGTAATGCTGTGTTTTACCATGCTAGTGCGTGCATCTGTACATTTTTTTCCTGTAATTAAGGTAAGCCTCAGTGTGTCCTTGTTAATGTAATTTAATCAATTGGTTTAAGATGAGCCTTAACCCACACCTGGCAGCAGTTTAGACTGCCACACTGACACAAAGGCATTCACACAGAGAGTACGACGTGCAATGACCTTCCTTTCATCTGACTCACAAAACTCGCTTGAATCGGGTCCAGCTGCACCTTTTAAACTCCCCCCCAACCTCTATATCCTCTGGAAAAACTGATACTATGTTGGTTGCATGCTTTGACTTTTATTTTTAATTACATATTTTCTTGTCACTTTGGATTGATTCCTGTCTTATTTAAGATGCAAGATACATCTGATACTGCAAGCACATATGCCATGTTTGGACTGGTCAGGCCCTTATTCCATGACTTATTTTGGTTTTGTAAGTCTATACCATGTTTAGTTTAAGTGCAGCGTTTTAGCATTTCTTTGGTTCCCCTTTACCCTCCTGTAAAATAGTTTTCCATGTTTTCTCTCAAGGTCCATTGCAAGGGACCGACAACTTTTCAAAATGAGGGTTATTTCTGAGCTGTAGAAAAAAAAAAGTTGAATTGATGTAAAGATTATTAATAACCAAGGCTCTATAAATCACTGTGCCCATGACAGGAATGGCTATATGAGAACTCAAGACCAGGGCTCTTTCATCTTTTTAATAAAATGATCTCGTGACAGCTGTAAAGGTGGTTTTATTATCGTGAAAGCCCATATTTGACAGGTTTTTAAAAAGTTCAGCTTCTGGTTGAAAAAATACAGGAATTTAAAAGCATTCTCAGTTCAATTCTGAATGGCGCTCAACTTCACTAATCACGTTTCACAATGTGTCTTACGTCATCTGCTGGGACTGTTTCCGGTTTCCAAAGACAGCAGACGTGCTTATTAATTTTGAAAGATGGATATTTATTATGCAAAAACGCATGGATTCGCTCGGAGCTTAAGTCACATAAACCGAGGTGTGAGGAAATTTTTTATTTTGGGTGAACTATCCCTTTAAATCAATTATATAAAAGTAAGAATAAGTAATTAAAATACAGTAAAAAAAAAAAAATTGATAATGCAATACACCCAACACTGTTCGCAATAGCCATAATTAATTTTATTACAGCCAGAATTAAAAGAAGTACTAAATATAGTAAAAGCAAAAGTGACCAGAATGTGAGCCCAACTGTGAAAATATCTACTGTTAATTGTTTTGTTTTGAGTGAACATTTCATACAACATTTGGTAAACTTCTCAGCATCAATAATTAAAGGTGCCATAGAATGCATTGAGAGAATATTTTAAATTGTTGATATGTACATAGAAGGCATGTAGCTTAGGTAAGGGGAAAAAATGCCCTAGAATTTGACCCTAGAATGAAACAGTCTGTTTTAGCCTTATTTGGGAGGTCATGAATACTGTAGTAATGAGGAGGTCTGTACATTTCAGTACAACAAACAGATTTCTACTGTCCAGCGTGAACGATGGAGGGATCAGGGATTCAATCTTATATGTTTGAGCCTGTATCAGACGAAGATGCCGATTTTGTAGAACAACCTGTTGTTCTGAGAT
>JAUCMU010000048.1:10045426-10074917 GCA_032275025.1 Enteromius treurensis | reverse complement strand
AGTAATATTCTGATTTTTTTTAAATTTTTTTTTTTGGTCAGACTGTTTAAATATGAACGCATATTTAAACCCAATTTCAGGGTTTTCCAGCATTCCTTGATGAATTGCGGGATCTGTAGGGATCCCATGGGCTGCTGCTGGCTCCACATCTGGGCTCTCATATGAATTGCTGCATTTCCTAAGTCTCATTTAAAATCCCTCTGTTTATTTACATGCTGCTGCTGTGACTGGACCACAGTTCCTCCTCTGCCTGAGCTCAGTTTTGGAGTTGTTACAGCGCTCTTTTAAATAAGGTGTCTTCAGGCTTTCCTGGACAGGTGGTCTTGATAATAATCACAGTGTCTTCTTATTTTTATTCATAAAACTTATATGTAAATTTTTAAGGAAGACAGGCTTGAACAATCAAAGTTCTTCTCATAACGTTTCCTGTCTTCTATTGGTTGGACAAGCTGATAGTCCCACCCCCAATCTCACACCATTGGCTGAGCCAGTATTGCTGTGTCAGGCTGGTCGAGATACTTGCACCGCAGAGCCAGTTTGCAAAAATATAGTTGTATTTCTTTGTTTCACTGCCAATTTCTTTCTCTGCATCTTTATATTTATGGTGCTTTATAAACATCTTCATATTCATGGTGCTGTTTTCTCCTCTGTTTATGTCACATCACGCATGTGTCCCTTGTGTCAGATAATTACTTGTTTGTTCTAAATCAAATATGGATTTCATCTGGTTCGTGGGTGTATCTTATTGCATTCCTTTTGCAGTTGTTTGTCTGGCAACAAAACAGAAATTATCTATCATTAGTAACAGTTATTTAAACTACATATTGAAAATCACCCTAGATTTGTTGTTGTATGTCATTGTGGTTTAAATAACTAATATACAGCCAGTCGATCTGCTCGCCACGAAGGGTTATAATTTGGGATAATGAACAGCTGACTGGACATTATCCCACTTATTACCATTTAAATAAATATGTTGGCATAAAATACTGATTTGAGATTTACATTTGTAGATTAGCTTTAAGCTTCTGCTAATAATAACATTCCTTAACAAAGAGAAAAATAATCCGCCTAGCAATATTACAATATTGATTTACTATTAATAACTATAAATCTGCAGCTTTTTCTGTGGACTAGCATATGTAGCGGTAATATAACATGCCTTTCTCTATTTTAAGTGCATGAAGCCGAATTATTCTTAACTAAACCATATTAGACCTGTAGTCTTTTTTGCTCCAGGGCTGTTTGGTTGCACTTAATCAAAGCACTTTCATTAAACGGAACTGCTCAGGGTCTATTAAAGACTTAAGGTTCAGTCTTAATGAGTAAAACCGCTGCAGTCAAGTGGACCATCACTTCCATCTTCATGGCTAGTGGTTGCTTAAGATTATCATTAAAGGCATTATAAAAACTAAGTAGCTTTTTATATGCATGTGATAATCTGGAGATGAATGGTACATGCATGTATGAACTTGAACCTCTCTCTCACACGTTAATTCTTCATATAGAAAAAAGTATTTTGTAACGGTACGAGTTCTTGTGGAGTTTAAACTGGAATATTTAATTTTTAATGAGTCTGATTTGTTTAAATTTATTGGAGTTATGGAGACACCTCATTATAGTTTGCAGTAACTCATACTTTGAATTATCCTCTCCTTGGATTCTTCAGTTTTTGCCATGCATCCAACAGCTAAAAGTTTTTCTGGCTCTACAGTAACTATATTTTAATGCATTGGTATAATTTGTCTTGAAAATGATTCTTTCTTACAGAATGTTGGCCATTTCTGCGTATGCTCTATAAGGAGCAAAAGATTGCTTTCTTTAAAATACTATTTAGTCCTCCATTAATTTGTCCAAAAAGTTAATCAGCCGATTCATTTATGGTTAAAGAGGATTAAAACAAGTACTACAGAAAACCTTCTCAAGGCTCTTTCACTGTATCTCTTGGAATAATTATGACACTATAGGACAAACAGCCTTGTGAAGGGAGTGTATGAATAGAAGTTAAAAAAAATTAAATAGTGTCATTATTTAAACTCAAACCCTTAATGCTAGATTTTGTAGTAAGTTTAGTTTCTTTATAATAAATCCTTTTTAATTAATACAAATGGGTAATATATTAGTAGGTAAATTAAATTATATGCACCCTGAATTTTCTTTTAGATTAACTGACATTCTCAGAACTCCCTGTATTGCGTTTCAAATTTTTTTTGAATTTGATGTTTTTTCTTTGAAATAACTGTTTCTTTTTATCAGTTTATTAGGGTTGTATGGTACATGCAATGCTGTTAAATGAATATTTATTGAATATTTCAGTTTAATGATCCTCACTATTATGGTGTTTAGTGTTTGTGTGAATGACACTGAGCACCTTCTCTATATATATTCATATTTATAAGCTGCTTGTGATTTGGTTCATCATGTGACTTTCTCATCAGCACCTGCATTTGGTGTTTATCAGTGTTTATCAGCTTAGGCAATACTACTTTAAAGGTCAGGGTGAATTTAGAGAGACTTCAGTAAAAACGAAACAAAACAGCATCTGACCCAGCAAAATGAATAACTTTGCATATGTCTCAGAGTGGATAGATTAATTTAGGAAGTTAGAATGACATGCTTTGTTTTCTTAGGTGAATGCTTTGAAAGCTTGCGCAAAAGTCGTGGCCTCATCTGTCTGCTTTTCCCTCCTCAGATATTGATGAGTGCCAGGTTCACAACGGGGGCTGCCAGCATAGGTGTGTGAACACCCGAGGCTCGTACTACTGCGAGTGCAACCAGGGGTTTCGTCTGCACATTGACGGCCGCACCTGCATAGGTGAGTCATTCGGGGGTCGAGAGAGGTCACTGACAGGCTGGCCTGCATCCAAAGGTTTAGAGACTTTAATCATCACGGCCTAAGAAAAATTTGTTTAGAACAGGTTTCTCTTCAAAGCTAGCAGGGGTCTCCACCTTGAGCTCTGTGTATGAGGGGGAATCAAAGAGCCTCTTGTTGTCTTAATAGTGGAATGTTTGCTGCTGTTCTGTACTGTACGGGTCTTGTCATGGTGAGTTTGTGATGGACCTTTGAGATAGACCAGATCAGGACCCAACTGTTCTCCTGCCAGGCCTGCTATCGAACTATCACATCTATCTATTCAAATGTGACTCTGGTGTAGAAGGTGTCTTGTGTAGGGGTTTAAGAATGGATTTTGTGTACCAAACTGCAAATGATTATTCAAGTCAAATACCGTCTTCAAAGCCAATTCCGTGCCACACAATGAGCCCTTTACTGCGTCTTCCAGCTGGGATGCCACATGTCAGCTAAAAACTTTCACTTGGATATGTTATTGTTTTTTTTTCCCCTTGTAGTATGGTTATAATCTTGTGGTGTTCTGTGTGCACTCATGGGGTGAAATTTTCATTGGGACTCTTGGCTCTGAGATTTGTAATTTTACTTCCAAGAGTTCAGTTTTTTTTTGTTTGTGTTGTGTGTAAAGTAGATGAAATTAAAAGAAATGTTAAATGGCATCGGATTATTCAGTAACATTTGTGATATGCTGTTCATTACCATGGAATACTTTTAACAAACAAAAAAAAAACTCAACAGACAGTGAAAGTCTATGGTCGTTTTACTGTGTGTATATATATATATACTCTAATAGCATTTATTTATATTTATATGATTTGATTTCATCTTTATTTCAGTTTAGTCAGAAACTAGAACATTCTATTCCATTTCCAAAATAGTTTGACATGGAAAAAAGCAAATGACATTTATATCCCAGATGCATTCTGGGATCTGTTGACTGAGAGTCTGAAGCAGTAGCGGTATTGCCGTTTATTTTGTTTTAGCTGAATCAGCAACAAAATCTTTTTTCTTCCCAAGAGACCTGAAGAGTCCAGGGCTGTAAGCTCCAGTCAGGCTTCAAGCTCGTTTATCAGGTTTTTCCGCTATCAAACCAACTCTTCTATACAACCACAATCTGAACCAAGGCTGAGTGGGATGGAACACACTACTAGAATAAACCAGGAACAGATGCTGCAAATTAATCAGTAAGGATTTTATCCAGGATCATTTGGTTTTGGTTAACAGTCATTTGAGAAGTTGATAATCTTGCTGATACTGATATTTTCTCATGCCAGAAGCTTATTAAGTTATGACCGACAGATAAACCCTTAATTATGTTTAATTCACCCATATTTTTTCTGCCAAATAAAATACCCTTTATTAGACATACTATCATAATGTAAAGATTTGTCGTCTTTTCAATTACTTTCCCACTACAGTACACCACTCCAAAAACGTATTTGTTTTTCAATAAATGATCACTTTTTGGGACAGTTGTGGCCTAATGGATAGGGAGTTGGACTTGTAACCCAAAGGTAGCGGGTTCGAGTCACAGGTCCGGCAGGGATTGTGGGTGGGGTTAGTGAATAACCAGCGCTCTCTCCACCTTCAATACCACAACTGAGGTGAGACCCTTGAGCAAGGCACCGTTTCCCCTAACTGCTTCCCGGGCGCCACAGCACTGGCTGCCCACTGCTCCGGGTGTGTGTTCACGGTGTGTGTGTGGGTTGGGTCACGTTGGATGGGTTAAATGCAGAGCACAAATATCAAGTATGGGTCACCATACCTGGCCACAAGTCACTAAATAGGATTTATATAACATTTTTAAATATGTTTTGGATGGTGTGCAAGTATTATATGGAAGTATTTTTGAGGACTGACAGCTCACTCCTCCACGTTCAGGATGTTATTATATATTATACATTTATATATATATGGCTATGCCTGTTCATTGAGGACATTTGGTAGCACTTCTCTTTAAGATTTGCGATTCTCCTTGTCATGGTGACCAATTTTATTAGATAAAAAAACAAGTTATTTTAAATCCAATTTAAAATAAAATAAATATTTTAAATTGTATTAATATTTCTTAAATATTAAACCTTAACTTTAACAAATAAATGCAGCCTTAGTGAGCATAAGAGACTTTCAAACCTAAAAATCTAAGTACCTAATGTGGGCGCTGAGCCTAACTTAAGTGCAAACCTAAGTACTTTGGAAACCAAAGCAAACATTCAATTCTCCTGGATATATTTTACTTGCTACTTAGTGACCCAGATAAAACTCTTTTAAAGACTTGATGCTACTAACCTGGCAAAATTTGGTAAATATAGGGATTGTTTGGTCTGCAAAAGTGCATAAGTATCAATAGCAGCACACACAGAGTCTCTGTGAAGACCGCCGTTTTAAAATGCAATACACATCAGATGGCCAGAGAACTGGGACTACATTGACTGTACTTTGTGTTTATCTGGAGCACAGCTGTAACCTTTGTCTGACCTTGTTTGATGAAAGAGGTGAGTGAACATTCACAGGAACAGGGTGGAGAAGACAGTCTGAAAGGTCATCGTCTGCCCCCCGCTGCATCATTAGAAACGAGATAATGAAAGAGCGAATGCACCAGTCTTTAGTCTTAAATCATACAAACCTAAGAATTTACTCCCAAGGCATCACTGCTAGTCCTTCAAGATTTAAGAATATACACTATGGCCTGGATAAAACCCTAGTTCAATTAGGACATTAAAGTGATTTTTATACAGTATATGTGCCATAGAAAAAATATTACTGCTGTGCATTTTAAGACAACATAAATCAAACAAAGTTTCTTGTCATTCAGAGTGTATTCAAAGTCTATTATCAACCACAAACATTCTCGCTGACCGCTCCTTATCACCACACCAGACGGTTTTAAATAGTGCAGAACAAAGCTATTTAGTGGTGTTTTACTGAATATTATGATTGGTTTCCGTCCTGAGATGACTATCCTTTTTGAAAAACAGAAGAATAGCAATATCGCCAAGTATCACAATCCAAACACTTGAATACGATGAGAGACTGTTTGTTTTTTCATTAAAGCTTAATATCAATCATCTGAGAAAAAAAAAATGACCCATTTGCAGTGAACTGTTTTCGCTAAATGATTCAGCTTCTGAAAATAATAGCTTGGTATATTTTGGATGATCGGTGAAGAATGCCTTCGACAGGACTGTTCAGCGATTATTCCATATTTCTATTCTTCTATTACTGCATAATATTGAAATCTACTTATAAAACACTATTTTTTAATAAAATAGGATAATAAACGTATAAATACATGTTTTTATCAAAATAGCATTTTCAATTTATGTGAAAGCTAAAATTTAGTCTTATCAGATCTTGATTTAATATTCAGTAGGTTACAGCTTTGCATAAAAGCAAGCAAATCGCACATTATGTTCAAAGATAAATTGACAAATCCAATGAAGTGGATAATAAATGAATAAATTGACTTGTGGTGGAAGCATCGTACCATGAGCTGCTTATCAGGGCCTGGTGCTCGGTTATATCATAAGGAAATAAAAATACACTTTTTTGTGTAAAACTGCTGCATTCTGCCAGGAAGTTAAGTTATCATACACCAAATCCCACAGCCTATTAAAACATATAAAATAAATATATATAAAAAAAGAAAGATTAGTAGGAATGGCGTTGGTGTCAGAGGACAGGCTTCAGATCTGTAACAAATCCGTGAACTGACCCACACTGGACTGTGGACTGGAAGTCTTCTTGCAATTTGAACTTTTCTGCAAGAAAAAGAAAATCCGGATGTGTTACGTTGACAGAGTCCAATATAAACAGAATTACTGATATAATTAAAGCCAAAGGTGCTACCACAAAGTATTATATAAAGTGAAAGCACTCTTATGCAAACAAAGTACTGACAGTTCTTAATTATTTTCTTCCAAGAATAATACATTTGTTTTTCAGTTTAATGTCTTGCGCTGCAAGGTCTTATTATAGTGTAAAATAGCCTGACAGAAGGCATACTATCATAATGCATCGAATTTTATTCATTATGTTTGTAAAGGACAAATAAGAGATCATATAAATGTGTGTGTGTGTACAAATGTGTGTCTATCAGTCTATCCTGGTGAGGACTTAGAACTGAAAACACACCAATTCATGGGGACTCGTGTCACTTTGGGGACCTAAATTGAAGTCCCATGGGTAAACAAGCTTAGAAATCATACAGAATGAGTTTTTTTGAAGAATGTAAAAATGCAGAAAGTTTCCTGTGAGGGGTTAAAGTTACAATTTTTACGGAAAAGAAAAAAACAACACACCAATGGAGAATGCCCACAAGGTTAGTAAACCAGACCAAGTTTGCATTCATCTGATCAAGCATACAGAAGAAAAAAAAAAAGACAATAATACCTTGAAATATTATTTTAATTAAAAAAAAAAGTTTTTCTGTTTTAATATACGTTTTCTTCAGCAATTACTCCAGACTTCAGTGTCACACAACAATTCAGCAAACATTCTAATACGCTGATTTATTATCAGTGTTTAAAGCATTTTTTACTTAAACTTTTAACTTTTTTTGGAGCCTGTAATACCTTTTTTATATATAAAAGATTCATGTATAAAAAGTCAAAAACAACAGCATTTATTTAAAATATAATTTTTTTGCAACATTGAACACTGCCGTCCAAAAGTTTGGGGTCAGTACTTTTTTCTTAGTATTTTTAAAAAGAAATAAATACTTTTATTCAGCAAGGATGTGTTAAAAAAGTGAGTGATAAAGTGATAAAAAGTGAGTGTATGTCCCTTAACAGTCATTTCTATATTCTTTATTCCTTATTCCTCCCTCAGCTGTTCTATCCTGTGCAGTAAATAATGGAGGCTGTGAGCATGAATGTGTCCAGCTTTCTCCAGCTCACTTCCAGTGCCGCTGCAGGCGTGGGTACCAGCTCACAGCTGATGGAAAACACTGCAGACGTGAGTCTTTCTCTTCATTTATCGACGTTAGACATCTAACAGTAGCTTGTCTTAGTGGTGCTCAGTTTTGTTGTGTTTGAGACAAATGTAATAAAGTTTTGGCTTTGTTTGCCATTTCAAAATTGCAAGCCTCCATGTTCAACTTACTGTAACAGTTAATGTGGTTGTTTTACTTAGCTTCATGTTTTGCACAGTAATATTAATCGTTTATGACTTTACTTTGCAATACAGTAATCCAAAGTCATATATCATACCATATGTTTTGGATCCTATTGCTAACCAGTCTGGACCAGTATAGAAGTTCACGTTGGTCAAAGCCGGTCGATTCAGCAGGGTGTAGAAGCAGTTATTTTTGTTGCTTATTTAAACTCTTTACCTTCTGAACGTTTTGTTATGTTCATGATGTCGTCCATAAAATGTCCCGGCAGTGCATATCACATTCTGTTATTCAAAGAACACACTGACGAGAGGATGAAAGTAGGAAAAGCTTTGGTCTAAGGCTATGTCATAAAGTCAGTATGTAGCTCTTGGAAGTATGGATGGAAGAGTTCTTGGCAAAAAGGCAGAAGCTAAAGAAAACGACCCATATCTCTAAAACCCACATGTGCTGTTTTCTCTTGACCCTGAACTTGGATACCTTGAATCGGTATCTTAAATCACAAATGACAAACTTGTATGCTCTCAAAAAGAGCTATAACGCAACAGCAGTCACTAACCTTAACTGGTTCAAGTCAAGGATTCCAGTAATAATGAACTTGAAAACAGACCTCAGTTAGTGCAGTGTGAGTCACTTGTACAACAATATCTGAAACCGCTGTGCATTTTGGCCTGCTTTAAATAGCCGTTTTCACAGAGAAACACTTATTTTATTCAGACTACAGCGTCGTCATATTGGCGAACACTGTGTCAATTTCAGTGTGTCTGCCAAAATTCACATTTACTGTACACAGCCGCACAGATCCAATGTCCTGACACTCACCAGAGCCAGTTGTTCCCCTATGATGTGTTACCACTGAGAGTTAGGTGAAGACAAGGGAAAAAGAACAAGGGACAAGAGAGCATGTGTGTATTTTTGTGTAACTAGTGTAAAAAGTATCCTTTTTTGACACTGACAAAAAACATGCTAGCATCTGTGTGTGTTCATGCGAGAGCAGGACAGTTCAACAAATGGATAAAGTTGCCATTAAACTGTTTTCATACGCTTGTGATCAAAGTACAGATGAGTCCTGGGACTGCAGTCTCTGGGCTAGTTTATTTTTTGAACAATTCTTAAAACACTATTATGGCTGTGCCGTGCTTTGTTGCGGGGCTAGGGAGGATTGTTAATTCAATTATTTTATTTATTCATTTATTTTTATATAGGTCATTTACTTAATGTGAATTAGATGTCTTGCAGGAAATAGATTCCTTCTGTGTTAAAAAAAATAAGACACTTGAGTGCTGATATTCATATATGAAAATGAGAAACTTCGATTCTATATTGTTGGTTAATTTTTAGTTACATGTTGCAAGCTCTCTTTTTTGACCCGCCAGTAAAAAGAGTTCGGCATGAAGTCAAAACAGAATTTAGGTTTTACGCAACTCTGAGAAAGATACAGTGATGGTGCTGGTATGTGCTTTTTAGTCTTAAGTGAATGATTCAATGACTCTTAAAAACAGTAGCTGTATTTAAAATCACTTACAGTGCAAGTATGTATTATATCTAACGAGGAGCTTGCAATCTGTAAAAAATGTATATACTACATTGTTTAAAATGAATTGTTGATGTACTACATTCTTCATGCTGTTATTGTCACATGACCTACAGCATCATGTGCACACTTCACAAGACAGAAGTATTAAGCAGATGCACATTTTGGAATCATACTACACATACACACTTTCAGCAACTATTGCCATATTTGGACAGTGGGAGCCATTTGTTCCTGTCACGATTGGAGAGTCGAGGAGGCGTTCGGATTCATATGCAAGGCTGTTTATTTGAAACACAGTCCATTGATAGACAAGCAGGGTCATCACCGGCAATCATAAATGTCAGAGGGGAGGCAGTAGCATAAACGAATGTCCATAGGGTCAGTCAGACGTGGAGTAAACAGAATCCAGGAGAGCGATACGAGAGCGATAGTCCGAGGCAAGTAGGGTCGATAGCGGGAAATTCAGAAACACAGAATACAGGGAAACTAAGGACACAGGAAAACTCAAAAAAACTCGGCAAAGACTCTACAAAACACAATCTGACAATATACGACTTTACAGAGACATGAGGGGATATAAATACACAGAATGATTAGACTACTGGGGGGAGACTTGAATGAACAACCATGACAACGAATGAGCTGGGCGGAGCCATGAATGAGAAACCATAACAACATATAGGATGGGCGGAGACATGAGTTCATTGACATGAGTCCGGGCATGAAAACAGACACAAAAACACGCAGAGTTCATGAAGGGCTGGAGTGCCATCTAGAGACCTGAGCTGGCACATCCAGCCTGATCGTTATAGTTCCATTCTTTGATAAATCACTGTGGAATGAATCAGTCTAAATATTGTCTCTTGTTGCCACCTAATGGTGTAATATGTAATATGCAGAAAAGAAACAATGTAAAGTCCTCTCCATTGGAATGCACAAAAACAGTAAAACAGTGAAAATTATCATATTCAAAATGTTTATAAGGTACTCCAAGGTACTTCCAGAAGACACGCAATTTACCAAAGCACTATAAGTTTTTAGTTAATGTGTATTTTTCTTTGGTCGTATGACCAGATTGTATGACCCAGCTTTGCTCACCCAATGCTATAAAAACGTGTTGAAAAGTAAGTTTATAGCTGGTGTAAACCTGACATTATTTGTTGCTCTCCAAATGCAGTGTATGATGCCATACGTTTTTCTTTTCTTATTTATTCTGGATAAAATCTGCCCTCCAAAGGGTCTCAAAACTGCATTGTATATGTATGATGTGTTTTATGTCATAATGTGACTGAGGCAACAAAGCTGTCCAAGGATGTATGGGAATTCAGACTGTTGAAATAATGTATGTGTGTTACATGGATTGTGTTGACAAGATAATGAGAGTTTGTGTGCGTGAGGAAGACAGCCAAATGACTTATAAGATCTGACTTAAACAGCATGTGTTTCAGTGAGGAACCCATGTGCGGAGAGGAACGGCGGCTGTGTGCACTTATGTCGCAGTGATGGCGGTCATGCTGTGTGCAACTGTCACCAAGGCTTCGCGCTGGCCCCAGACCAGAAGAGCTGTGAAGGTAAAAGCTTCTGACAGCAGCAGTGAAGGGCTTTTCCACCACGCCAGGGTTCAGTTACACTGTCATGGAAAGTATTAAACGGTCTCTCATCTGCTGCATCCTCTTTTTTCCAAAGTTTTTAAAGAAGTTACTTTCCCATGGTGTGAGAACAGTGGAAGCACTGTGTTTGATTAGACGACTGAAAGCTGTAGAACATGGTTCATCTTCTCAGTGAGAAAGTGAGCAGAGATTTCCACTCTGAAGTCCATGATGGAACCTGGTAGCGCTTGAGAGGTTGCAATCATCGGTTTTCATTTAAGTAATTGTAAGAGGCAGAAATTTGACTCGACAAATCCAGAGTGCGATTCTCGTCTAATTAGATGTCTGTATAAATAGAAAAAGACCAGATGTCATCAGTAAGTTGTAATTGGTTTGTTTCAGATGTCGATGAGTGTGAGACAGGATTGGCGGCGTGCGCTCACAGTTGCCGGAACACTCTGGGCTCATTCTCATGCATCTGCAATCCAGGATATGAGCTGGGCTCTGATGGCAGGAAATGCTACCGTGAGTTACCTTAAACTTACTTACTTAACCTTAAAATTACCACAGTGCTCCCAAAAAGTAGAGACTGGTGGGTCAAGTGTGAAATATTAATACTAAAGGGGAAAAAAAGCTCTTTAAAAAGTTTGGTTTGGCAGGCTTAGTGTTAAATGTTTATGAAAGAACTCCTTTCCAATGCTGCATTTAACTGCATCAATAAAAACACAATATTTTGAAATAATATTGCAGTTAAAAACGAATGTTTTCTATATTTTAAAATGATTTATTCCTGTGATGACAAAGCCAAATTTTCAGACGTCATTAGTCTAGTCGGCAGTGTCTTCTAAAAATCATTCTATTATGTTAACATGATGTTCGAAAAACATTATTATCATCAATGTAAATATCAGTATTTTTAAAGGGTTCTAACATTATCAATGCATTCAATGTCACTTTGATCAATTTAATGCATCGTGGCTTAATAACATTGCTTTAAAATAATACTGAGTGACAAAATTAACCATTAATAATGTTAGTATAGAAACTATTTCTTATCTGAACATGTACAAAACGTATGTAAAAACAGCTTTAGAGGTCAAAAATCATCATATTCTTTAATTAACTATGAACATGGTCCACTAACATCTGTATGATTGCTCAAGGGTGACTGACTATGCATTATCTGCTGATTTTATGGCTATTTGACATATAAATAAATGGAAATTATTATTTTATTTAATTTAGTTTATCATTGAGGAGAAAACCTTAACAATACTTTGGTATTGGTATCATAGCCAGTGATATTGCACTTCATTTTGGGTTATTAACATGGTATTAAAGTAAAGGACACTTAGTGTTTTTATGAACTACTACAGTCACATTCATGCTACTACAGTATATGTTCATAATTATTTTTGAACGCTTGTTTGTTTTTATCACTGACTCTCTCTAGGTATTGAAATAGAGATTGTTAATAGCTGTGACTCAGATAACGGTGGCTGTTTACACCACTGTCAACACGGCACACTTGGACCGGTCTGCAGCTGTAACCAGGGTTATCAGCTCGCGGAGGACCTCAAAACCTGTTTGGGTGAGTGTGCAGGTGTACAGACAGATACATAAATTAGTTTTACAGAATAACTCCAATGAAATCCATCTCTTGGATTCAGCCTGCATCCAGCTGCACTGATAGACCTTTAAAATTATCATTCCTCAAACAATATTAATGACTATTTCCTGCAAAAGCAAATGTCAGCCAGCTGGATCTCAGCAGTTGTAGGTCTTGTGTTTCTCTGGTTGTGCCCTGAAGGTTCTCTTCAAATAATGACCCCTCTTCATAACTGGAAATGAGCTTTTATAAATACTCGGTCTAGAGAGTCCTAATACACTTTTTGCATTTTTTTGCATTAGATCTGGAAGAATGTGAGGAGGGAACTTCATGCTGTGAGCAGGACTGCACAAACTACCCCGGAGGTTATGAGTGCTACTGCAGGGCAGGATACAGGCTCAACGCTGATGGATGTGGATGTGACGGTAGTGCAAAGGAGACAGCTCAGTTACTGGCAGTGTGCTTTAATAATAATAAACAGCACTAGTTACATCACAGTGCAATCAGGAAAGTGTTTTGTGTTTTCCACTGGTGTCTAGATGTGGATGAGTGTCTATCTGATAATGGGGGCTGTGAGCACACTTGTCAGAACACAGCTGGCTCCTATCACTGCTTTTGTGAGTTTGGAAACCGGCTTGCTGGAGATAGACACTCTTGTGTTCGTAAGTACACCATGGGGGGCACGGTGGATATCAGTTGCTGTATGTGGTGTGCATTAGAATGGCGTTATACACAGTTTTGTGGAATACTTGATTCTGATTGGTCAATCACAACATTCTGTACATTAATGTACAGTCATCTGGCCATTATTGCAAAATGAACACTGTGTTGCATCACTTAGATTGAAAAGGGTTATGTTTGTCATAAACATTTGCTGTCTTTACATCATCTGTTATTCCATGGGTGTGTATATATATACAGTACTGTGTAAAAGTCTTAGGCCACTAGTATTTTCACCAACAAAAAAATGGTTTTAAGTGGCTTGTATCTATCTCCTGTGGTAGCGTGTCAGTTGGAAATATCAGTTTACGTTTCCAAACATTATTTTTGTCATTAATTGTAATAATGCAGTGAGATTACTGTCTGCACAAGGAGTCTGACAGCAGCCAGTGCTCCACACAGAGATCTGATCTGATCATCATCCAGTCTGTCTGAAATCACATGAAGTAACAGAACAAACTAAGACAGACTAAATCCAGAAGAACTGTGGCAACGTCTCCAAGATGAAGAAAAAAACCTACCTGGAACCCACTTAAAACCATTTTTTGTTGGTGACTTTTGCACAGTACTGTATATATGTATATATATATGCATGTGTATATACATGATAAAAAAAAATATACACAGTACACACACATAAACTATGTAAGCAAAAACTTTTATTTTGTATGCAATTTATTGTTGAAAAGGCCATAGGAAGAGTAGCAACCACTTTGTGAAAGCTAAAGTAATCTTAGTAATGAATGTGCATCAGGTATTTGATAAATATCTGTCCAAAAAGCAGGATATTATCCAACCAACAACATCTAATCATCCTGTCAAGGCTTATTTTTTAATAATAACAGCATTATTACTTGCATGGTTGTGTAAGAGCAAGACAACACTGTCGCATGTCAATATATCTACTTCTCTCTGTGTGTTCTGTGTAGCCCTGGAGAGAACAGTTGAGGAATTGTCCAGTCCAGTGGTGGTTGAGCGACCCCTCTTTCATCTCACTCTCCTCCAGGACTTCCCACAACCCTTGGAGCGCTATCACGACTATGAGGACGACGATGGCTTTGGAGAGCTACGGGCTGAGAGCACCCTCTCTGAGAAATTTGGTTTGTTGTTGTGTCAAATATTTGTATTTATTATTAGTGGCTCTTGCCTACTCTTACCTTTGTCTTGTCACAGTGTGTCTGAATGGGACGTTTGGTCATGACTGCAGCCTGACGTGTGACGACTGCTCTAATGGAGGACTGTGTAACACGGACAGAGATGGCTGCGACTGCCCAGATGGTTGGACAGCAATCATTTGTAACCAAAGTGCGTATTTCATGATTTGTTTAACCGTTAAGTTTGAGATTTTTAATGTTTTGAGAAGATTCTTAAACTCAGAAAGGCTGCATTTATTTATAAGATATTCCAGTAAAAATTTTAATGCTATAAAATATTGTTGCATTTTTTAAATATCTGGTTTTTATTTTAATATATTTGTAAATGTAATTTACTTCTATGATGACAAACCTGAATTTTCAGTATTGCTACTCCAGTCTTCGGTCTTTTAGAAATTACTCTGATATACTGATTTGCTGCTCCAAAAACATTCATTATAATTCTCAATGTTGAAAAATTATATACTTTGAGGAAACTGTGATACTTTTTTCCAGGATTTTCCAAGAATAAAATATAAATTTCTTTTAAACAGTAGTGTAGGCCTAAACTTGCTGATGTTCAAATAATTACAATAATTACTGTATAAAATAACACTTTCTTTGGTCAATTTTAGCCTGTCCAGAGGGAACTTTTGGCAGAAACTGTTCCTTCTCTTGTAAGTGCAAAAATGGTGGCACCTGTGACCCGATTAGTGGGAAGTGCCGCTGCCCACCTGGAGTCAGTGGAGACCTGTGCCAGGACGGTGAGTGACTGTGAGATTAAAGCATAAATGGAAACCCTATCTGTGCCAAATCTGCTGTTCCAATCACTGTTGGCATGTTAAGATGGAAAATGCTTTGTGTTTTCTGTCTCAAGTTACGTTTATACAATTTTAGATTGTGTTAAACAATAACCACTGTCAAGGTGCAGAAAAGTATGAAATACGTCATCGCATCGTGAAATACATGTATTATTATTTTTGTTTTCTTTCCGTACAAAAAGAATTCTCATAGCTTCCTAATATTACGGTTGAACCACTGATGGCAGATGGAACATTAAGACGACGTCTTTCATACTTTTCTGCACCTTGACAGTGGTAATTGTTCGGCAGTCAATGGGACAGTCACAAGCCCCCTGGTTTTCATCTTAAATATCTTAAATCGTGTCAACAAGACAGACAAAGCTTTTATATGTTTGGAACGACATTGGGGTTTTGGGGTGGAGTAACCCTTTAATCTTTCATTTAAAGCTGGATTGTGTCATTTTTATTCTGTGTTCTCCAGGCTGTCCGAAGGGACTATATGGAAAACACTGCAACAAGAAATGTAACTGTGCTAATAACGGCCGCTGCCATCGCACATATGGAGCCTGTCTGTGTGATCCAGGGCTCTATGGCAGGTTTTGTCACCTACGTAAGTCCAGCAGTATATCATACAGACTTAATACTCCAGGAGATACTTAAACAATGTGATTTACCCAAGAAGGACATGTTCCTGGAACAACATCCTGTTCTGAACTTTCACAACATTCCTATGAAGCAATCAAAGCCCTAATCCTATTCCAAACCATAACCATAAAATCAAAGGGAAAAGACACACTGAGGGGCAGATGTTTAAGACCACTATTTGGCCTTTTTTGTATAGTTTAATATTTTTTCATTAATTGAATACAAGTTAAAAGCTGATGTTCTCCAGCATGTTTGATAGAATCCAAAGAGACAAAAACAACCCCTTAAACATTTTTAAAAACACTTTACAATAAGGTCCCATTAGTTAAGGTTATTAACTTAAATTGAGCAATATAATTGTTACAGTATATATTAGTCTTTGTTGGAGATCTTAATAAACATACAGCTGTTCATTGTTAGTTCATGTCAGCTTAGGGTGCTTTCAGCTAAGATTACTAAATGTTTTATAATTATTTGTCATTGTTTTGTCTTTGTTAACTAATGTAAACAGATGGAACCTTATTGTAGAGTGTTGCCTTTAAATTAAATTGATTCATTGATATATTGATTCAGTGGATTGTTGTTCCAGAACTAACTAAGATGTTGATCCAGGAACATGTAATTTTTGGAATAGTCGTGTTATCTTTTTACCATCTGATGCTTCTCCTGCTTGTAAACCGTAGTGTCCTACACAATGTCTTTTCCAGCTTGCCCCAAGTGGTCGTTTGGATCTGGCTGCTCATCGGAGTGTCAGTGTGTGCAGCAGAACACGCTTGAGTGCCATCGGCGTCATGGAGCGTGTGTGTGCAAGCCTGGCTATCAGGGCAAGACCTGCAAGCTGGGTCAGTTCAGAGAGCACCATTCACTTGATTGACGTCTTGTGCGTGGCAAGCATGTTTTATCTGTTGTTCTGTTTTTTTAGAGTGCGATAATGGATACTACGGTCCAGGATGTAAATCGAAATGCCAGTGTGCAGCCGGAGTGTCTTGCCAACATGTGACCGGGCAATGCCAGCGTCTCTGCCCAGCCGGGCTGCACGGAGATCACTGCGACCGAAGTGAGTTAAAGGAAAGCATTAGCTGAAGTGCAGTGGAATATGCAATACACGGTGCTAGAAGAGCTTCCGTAAAAGTGAATTTGTGCCCATTTCTGAGAGTCATTGTGACAATTTCGCTGACTAGCATTTCACAATGTGAACAACATAAGCGGGCCAGGCCAAGCACAGCTGCCAAACACTGGAATGCATTTTGGAAATACCTTTTATCTCCTGGCTTGCTGTTAAAGTGTGCTCCCTTAACACAGATGTTATCCTGTATTTCACTCAACTGAAGATCTAGAATAAATATTGCAGCCCAGCTTGTTACAAAACAGATTTTTAAAGGGGGAAATATATTGAATGACAGGAATTTTTTGGGGTCTTTGATGAACTTTGTGGAGGTTGCGGGTTAGTTCTAACATGGTCAGGCGGTAAAAACCATGTATTGCTAGAACATTGATTTGTATTTTTGCAAACCAACATGGAAATTACCAACACCCTAGTTCCCTTGACAGAAACCCCACAAGATTTTTCTGCTGGCTTTTCTAACTATTGCAGAAAATTTCTGTGGCCAACAACGTTTTATGGTTCTTACACATTTTGTTCTTCATAAGAACTCTGTCAGCCTTTATTTAAAAAATATTTTCCTTAAACGTTTTAGTTTGAATAGTTTGCAAGTGTGATTATAAATACAATGAGGCTGTGAAAGCACACTAGTAATTGTAAATTAATTTTCCTGTTTAACTTGATAAAGTTTAATGTTGCCAAAATCTATGTAGTCCTTGTTAGAAATCACGTTTTTAGTAAAATGTGGTATTACTGCTGTATTTTGTGTTGTAGAATAAAATGTGACATTGTCTTGAGCTTATGTAAAACACAGGCCGTATTTCAAGAATTTAAGCAAAAAAATAAATTAATCCATTTACAGTAATTCAACTCATTTTTGGATAGACATACAACAATGCATCAACCTTGCAGTGCGCAATAACATAATAAACTTTCAAAAGGGAGGAGATAATTTTACCATATTTGTTGTTGATGTCAAAGGCTGTGCATGCAGTAAAAAATTGTATTTTGGTACTGTAGTGTGAATTTATCTGTCACTCGATGGTAGATGCCAATATGATTGCATACACACCCTCTCTCATCCTCAAACTATGAACATATGAACTACAAGAAATGTCAATTTATTGTATATATATATATACACAGTATTAAAACTAGCCTGTTTAATACAAAGGGTCAGAGAGGTTGGAAAATGGCAGTAGAACACTAAACTAACTCTTTTTGATGAGAGAAATCTTATACAGTTTAATTGTGCTTTAGCTGAGACAAATAACATGCTACAAAAGTGTTGAATAAGGAACTTTCGAGGGAAGAAAGAGTTCAAAACCAAAGGTGGCCTGCACACTTTTATTTATTAATGATATCCGGGCCAGATGACAGTCAGTTACTTGATTTTATATGTATATATGCTTATAAAATAAAATTGTTCTGTTGCCATGATGTTCAGAGCCCCAGCAGCTTTCATGCCTGAGCCCAGTCCACTTGGCAGGGGGTACGGAAATATCCAGAATATTTCGACAGAAACACTGAGCTGGGAGTCAAAACTCGCAACCTGGAAGTCATTAAACGATCAGAGTGCTGTGTCTGCCATCAATTAGGAACAACAGGCTGTGAAGGGAGTCGATTTGGCTTGCCTCTGCATTTCACTCGTGGCCTCTGTGGTTGCTTGACCTGTCTATTCATTTCTCTGGATGCTTAGTTGACTCGTGTGAATACACATTAATTCTGTTTGGCAAATATGCATGATAACAAAGGTTGTGTTTTTTTCCACTTACATACTGCATTTTTAAAAAGTTAATATATATCTTTAGTATTGTCACTATAAAATACTTTAATATAGTATTTACCTTATTGTATGTTACATTATCTGTGGATGTAAAAACGTATGGATAATGTGTAATAATATTTAGATTCTTAAACAATTTAATATTCATCTCCAGGAAATTTTCCACAAACCTCCAAATGCCCCTCCTGCTCAAGTACTAACAAACAGGATTAGGTTTATTTTGCAGTGTTCACTCAAAACTATTTGTGCTATGTTTTACAGAGTGTGCTGTGGGACAGTTTGGAGTTGGATGTTCACAGTCTTGTGACTGTAAAGGAGCTCCATGTGACTCGGTGACTGGAAAGTGTCACTGTCCCGCTGGGCAGACAGGAGAACACTGTCAGAAAGGTAAGAAAAATAGCACATTAAGAAGAACTGTAAACAAGAAACCAGAGGCACTTACCTAATATCAAGACACTTTCGAGATATTTTCCAAATTGGCCTGGAATTGCTTTTACATGGTTTCATCTGAACCACATTAAACATGCTGGCCTTAGTTTTCTCTCCTTGCTCTGCACATGTTTAAAAGAGCGGAAAATTGTGTTGCCATTAATGACTTTTCATTCTGTTCTGTTTTGGAGTGGAGAGGGTAGTTTAGAAAGGAGAAATTGCCGTGATTTTGGAGGTCTATTATTAGCCGAATTTTGTTTAGCCAAAGATCACAGACATAAGCGTGGTAATATATCCCTCCTCACCGTCCAATCCATTAGAGGAGTTCTCTCAAATACAAAAAGTCATAATGAGCTGCATTGCAGAAAGAGAGGGAAAAAGCCCTGCCAAAGAGCCAGTGATGACTACTAGCTGTAAATAACCAGTCAATGGCTTCAGCTGAGTGTGTGTGTGTGTGTGTGTGTGTGTGTTTAAATGTGAAGTGTGCTGTGATGCTGTAAGGACTCCCATCGGAAGGGTGGATTCAGTTGTGATTTTTTGACCCAAATTACATAATAAGATATACTCATTTATTCATTTAATAGTAATTTCTCACAATTGGATCTCTAATTGCATGTCCAGTGCGTCCTTTACTATGTAAGAACATTGGTGGTTGTCCTGTAAATGATTTTTGACTTTTTGACAGTATTGTTTTTGTTTTGTTATTTAACATTAGAACAAACTAAACTAAACTTCTTTTTCTTTTTCTTTTTTTTGCAGTGTTTCTATTTCTTACATCTAAAACAAACAATGGCTATGTATGGCCACTGGTATTTTGCCTACCTGTTGTTTATTGCTAGGCCAGTAGGCTACACTCTTGGTTCCATTTGAGGCTATGGTAAACAGGATTTAGTAATCCTGAAATTTGATATTTGGATCACAGTGATCCAACCCAATGTTCCTTTAAAGTAAGATAGATCTAATTTGATCCAGATTATTTTTTTTTGGAAAAACTGGGCCCAGGTAATCAAAGCTATGACCTTGGCAAAGATAGCATCATGCTTTGTTATTTTACATTTTGAATAATACTTCAAGGAGAAATTCACTCAAAAATGAAATTTCCGCCGTTAATTATTCATCCTCATGTTGATCTGTAAGATTCGTGTTCATCTTCTAAACACAAGTGAAGGTATTTTTGATGGTGTATTGCTGTGTAGTTGTGTTGCTGTCAGAAAACTTTTGGATTCCATCAAAAATATATTAATTTGTGTTCCAAGGATGAACAAAAGTATGAAACAAGATGAGGATGAGCAATTAATAATATATATATATTTATCCTTTTTAAGTATGGAAGAAAAAATATGATATGGTAAATTATTATTATTATTATGAGATAGTAAGTCACAATTAGGATATACTTAAATAAAATGATGGGATGAAAAATATATAATTGAAATGATAACATACTGTGTCATAATTATGAATGAAACATCTAAATTATGACATGTCAGCCATGAGATAAAAATACAAAATTAACAAAGTAAAAGGGATAACAAAAAGTCAACATTATGACATAAAAAGTTAAAATAATGATAATAATAGTCAATGAGTCAATGAGAAGTCAATTATTACACAAAATGTCCATTAATTTTGTCAATGTCATCATTTAGATTTTTTTTATTTATTACTTTTTATGTAATTACATTTTTGGACTATCCCTTATTGTATTCCTATTTTGATGCTCAGAGTGTGAAGAGGGCCACTGGGGACTGGGATGTGCAGAACTATGCCCTTCATGTGATAACGGTGCATTGTGTGATCGGCAAAACGGCACCTGTATTTGTCCACCGGGATACATGGGAAATCTCTGTCAGAATGGTAAGATTTAATATTTAATTTTTTATAATCTTTAGGCATCATCAGTCTGCCATGGTTTTGTGTCAGAGAAAAAGTCTGTTGCATATTTCTGTTTTTAAGTGTGTGCTTTCCTCAGCTTTTAACTTACCTGTTGCTTACACTGATATGGTGCTGAATCTTGTTTTATTTTAATTAGTCTGTCCATTTGGGCACTTCGGCCTCAGCTGCCAGTTGCACTGCACCTGTGAAAACAGCGGGCAATGCCACCATGTGACAGGTTTCTGTGTTTGTAAAGAGGGCTGGACAGGACCCAACTGTGCGAAAGGTAAAAGTCACACTTTAATCTGATTTAGTTGTTTGTCTAGAACCTAGAAGCGAAAGAAAGGGCACTAGATATGAGACAGCCATTCACTGATCACTGACACTCTATGGATGCCAGGCAGCCTCTTTGACATCTATCACTATTACACATTGCTTCAGACTCAGATTTTACAAGATTTATTTCTCCTCAGACATGCAACATAAGACTGAGGTGTACTGTGGGACTGACTGACCTTTGCTGGTCACATTGTGGCAACCCAGTCTTACCTTATTTACACTATAAAATAATATGATTACATTTTTATCTCAAATAAAACACAAACACACGCATAATATCCATTGACATGTTTTAATTTATATTATAAATATATCTGTATATTTTCATATTGACAGTGATTTGTCTTGTGTTTTACATTTTTTGTAAAAAAAATGTTTTTATTTCTTATACCTTTTGAATCTAAAACTTTTAATCGTTTAATGACTTTTTTTTTTTTTTAAATGAATGACTATGTAGTGTAAAAACAAAGTGAAAAGTCAGCTTATGACCATTCTCCATACACTCCAGCCAAACATTGCAATCACCTGCATCAGGTTTCTGCACATAAATGACCCTTGCCCTCAGTGGATCCATTACATACATGCAGTTAGTTGCATAAACGTCTTCTAGGAAAAACAAATACAACCCAGTTACCTGCTTTAATAAATCTGGTCCTTTTACTTTTACACATAACATGATCTCAGTGGTAGAGTGGGAATTAATTATTTGCTGTAATGGTGCATGTCTGTTCTGTGGCAGCTTGTGAAGCGGGACGCTGGGGGCCGAACTGCGCCAACCAGTGTGACTGTAAGAGCAGCGTGGGCAGCTGTGACCCTGTGACTGGGCAGTGCCACTGTGAAGCAGGCTACACGGGACCACGCTGTGATCAAAGTATGAGCAACCATTGCCATTTCCATGGGACACAAAACTAGCATTGTCTGATGTTTTCATTGCATTTTCTAGAGTGTCCTGAGGGTTTCTTTGGCCAGGGCTGCCGTCACAGATGCCAGTGTGAGAATGAAGCGGCGTGTGAGCATGTGAGCGGTGCCTGTACTTGTTTACCAGGCTGGACTGGAACGTACTGTGAAAAACGTAGGAGAGGAGAAGGGGTGCAGTTGGTTCTGTGGCATAATTTCACTAGTCCTGTTAATGTCTTTAAGTGCATGTATGTGTCTTCAACAGCCTGTCCGGAGGGTTTTCATGGTTTCGAATGCCAGCAGAAGTGCCGGTGCTTGAATGGCGGTCACTGTCACCCCTTGACTGGAGACTGCCAGTGTCCGCCTGGTTGGGTTGGGCCTCTTTGCAACACCAGTGAGTCATTTTACTGCGGTCAACATCCCATAACAATAAATGGTAACAAGAAGCATGTTCAAAGCATTCCCTCTGTCTTTCGTGTAAGGTAAAAGTAAAGCAATAAAACAGATGCTGTGAGTTTGTGTGTCAGTGTATCGGCACAGTGTGCATGTGAATGGCAGCACAGCCTCATCCTGATGTGTGTCTGCAAGCTGCAGCTCTGCCTTTCATGTGGAAACCTGGAGGCATTGTATTTCAGAATGTGTTGTAGTTCCTTGTGCATAGGGTTTCATATTTGTCTGTATCTATATCTGTCTTGTCGTAGCATGTGAAGCGGGTACATATGGCCCTGGCTGCAGTCAGACCTGTAACTGTCACAATAATGCCACTTGTGACCCTGCTGATGGAAAATGTGAGTGTGGAGTAGGATGGACAGGGAGCAGCTGTGAGCAAGGTAGTGTTTTTAACTGTCCTCACGCCATCCTCAGAGATGTTTATTCTTTCCTTAATCAAAGTCATGCAGAGAAAACCAGTCATAAGTAAGTAACTGGTATATTTGTAGCAATAACCGACAATACAACGCTTTTTCTTTTATACCAAAAATCATTAGGATATTATGCCAATGTAATTTTCCATGAAGGTATTTTGTATATATATTAAAACTTAATTTGTGATTAGTATTACAGCTACTAAAAAACACATCATTGATATTGTTAATACACACATATATTACACACAGTTACACAATTACTTTAGGCATTCAATTATGAAATTATTTAAATGAAATGTAATTAGCTGACACCTAAGGAACCATGTTCAACTGAACGTTCACATGAAAGAGATGATTTTTCCCCAGAGTGCCCATCTGGTTTCTATGGTGTGGGCTGCCACCAGCACTGCTTGTGCCAGAATGGAGGGTCATGTGACCGAATCAGCGGGCACTGCACATGTCTGAGTGGATGGACTGGAGTCGCATGTGAACTGGGTAAGGCATAAATCAGCCATTTCTGATACACAACAGCATTAAAAAAAAGAATAATATAATAGAGGAAAATATATACCAACTGCCGAATTGACAGTTTCGTTTTTCAAACACCCTGCTTATGTGTCAGAATGTGCTCTGGGACACTTTGGCGCGGACTGTCAACACCAATGTGAGTGTGAGAATGGTGGTCTGTGTGATCGACACATTGGCAGGTGCTTCTGTCCAGCAGGCTGGATGGGCTCAAGATGTGAGACGGGTAAAAAAACATCATAGTGCCTCTGACGTCATCCTTTAAACTGACCATAAGGAAGAACATACATTTATTCCCATTCTGTGTGTTTTGTTTAGCATGTACTCAAGGTTCATATGGTCCAGGCTGTAAGCAGCAGTGCAGGTGCGATCATAACGCCCCATGTCACCACATGACTGGCACCTGCACCTGTCCCGCGGGCTGGAGAGGGTCACACTGCGAGAAAAGTAATTTACCCTTAGTCTATTGTGTTTACCCCCTGCTGGTAGACCTAGAGTAATGTAACTCATTTGTGCTCTTTCAGTTTGTTTACCTGGTTCATATGGGAAGCGATGCGCTCAGCGATGCCAATGTCCTTATGGCACTTCCTGTAACCATGTGACCGGAGAGTGTGGCTGTCCACCTGGATTTACTGGTAACGGCTGCGAGCGAAGTGAGTGAATATATCATTACACTCTAGGTGAAATGTCTCTGACGGCTTATCAGTTGTTAAAGAGTTATCGTGCTGCCCTCTGCTCAGTGTGTCAGTCAGGTACGTTCGGACTGAACTGTAATCAGGTGTGCCAGTGCTCCGAGGTTAATCAGCTCTGTCACCCCATCACTGGTGTCTGCTACTGTGCTCCAGGATATCAAGGCAGCAAGTGTGATACAGGTGTGGCCTTTATGATCTCATCTTCTGTCATCTTAAAAAGTCACATACTGTACATTTGAGATGAACAGAAAAGATTAGTCAATGTTTACTATATGGGGAAAAAATTCAGCAATTCATTGATAAACACGCAGGAGTGTTACTAAATTAACCAATGTTAACTAACGTAAACTTATTGTAATGTTTTACCAAACTAACAGATTTCAACTTTTTTCTTGTACTTTTATGTCGTATTAAAAACCTTTTTAAATGCATGCTTTTATTTTTTATTCACCGTTTAGCTTTCAAATGTTTTAAATATATAGATCTTGTTTTCGCTTTGTTCCATATCTTAAAATTAAAAACTAATAATATTTTTCTGAAAATATAAAAAAGACCCAATATTTACTATTTAGAAAATATTATATTATTATTTTATATTATGTTTTGTATTTGCATTTATAAATTGCATATTATATATTTAAATACATTTTAAATATTTTTCTACCATTTTTCAAGTCACTTTTATTTCTTTTCACAAACAAACTTGGAGAATATTTTTATATTATGGAGAATATATTTTTATTCTTATTGTAATTTCCAATCAATCTGTAATTGTCAAATAATGCAAAAAGTGTCAAAATATTATTTAATTATATGTATTTAGAATATAGAAGCTATGAAATCAGGCTTAGCAGATCAAAGGATACAGATGTTATATTGCAAAAAGGTTCATTGCCCATTGGTGAAAAATACACATTAAAATTATGATAAGTTTTAAAGGTGTTAATCCTCATTACTACTGTACTGTTGCATGAAGGATGTTGTACCCATGATGCCTTGTGATTTTAGAGTGTGCTGTAGGCCGTTATGGTCCCAACTGCGAGCAGGAGTGCCAGTGTCTGAATAACGGAGTGTGTAAGACCAGCACTGGCACCTGCACCTGCCCACCGGGATACATCGGACCAAACTGCAATATCAGTCAGTCCTGCTTTTACAGTTATTGTCTGTCTTTTATTTTTTGAGGTGAGTGTAATGACTAACAGACTGCTCTCTCTTTAAAGCCTGTCCCTCAGGACGTTATGGGCAGGACTGTGCACGAGTGGCTCTATGTGGTGAAGGGTCCTGGAGCGATCCGGTCACAGGCAGATGTGTGTGCAAAGCAGGCCAGCGAGGGGAAGACTGTGGCAAAGGTCTGACTGTACTCCTGTTAAAAGTGACGGTGAAGGGATTGAGTAATATTTTGCTGAGTTTGAATGAAATCAGCTGATGTAACCATGTTTAGGTTGTCCTAAGGGCTGGTTTGGAGAGAACTGTGCTCAGCGCTGTAACTGCAGTAACGGAGGACTGTGTGACGGGGTCACAGGAAACTGCACCTGCTGGCTGGGCTGGACAGGAGACAGCTGTGATAGAGGTCAGCTCATTGTGCACATAGAAATTCTACTAATGCAGCTTTCAATACGATGGAAACACAGTGGCACGGATAAAAAACTTCAAGCCAAAACTGACAAGCCAATAATTACTTTTAGCTGATATTTAAAATTAAATAATTCTAAAAGAAATGAAATAAATTGTTATTTACGTTTATATAAATAAATTATAAATATAAGATTATTATATAATTGTATTCCATTAAATAGAATATATATATATATATATATATATATAAAAAATAAATTAGATAAAAATATAAAATAATGCATTTATAATACATTTTTAAATGAAATATTTTTTTAAGTATTATTCATATATGTTTATTAAAATAAATAGTTAATGTGCCATAATAAATATAGGGATTTGTAATAGAATATATGTTTTTTTTCTATCAAATAAAATTTAGTTTGAATAAAAAATAAATACAATTATATAATAAATAAATGTAAAATAAAAAGTAATACATTTAAAATAATATAATGTATATTTGTTTATTAAAATAAATTGTTCACGTGCAATAATATGAAATTTTAATACAATATATAATATAATTTTATTTTATTAAATACCGTTTTGTCTATAAAAAATAAAGGAAAATAAATACAATTATATAATTCTAAATAAATTAAATAGAACTAAAAAATTAAGTAATACATTTAGAAATCTAGCAATCTATTGTATTGTATGAAAAAATGGCTTATAGGTTATTAAATTCTGCTTAAACATGTTGTTGTGTTGATCAGAGTGTCCCAGAGGCCGATATGGGGCTGACTGCAGGGAAATATGTCATTGTAAAAATAACGGCACCTGTGATAGAGTGATGGGCGAGTGTCAGTGTCCTCCTGGGTACTACGGACATCTCTGTGAACATGGTGAGAAAACACAGCATCTGCTTCATCTAATTTTGCATCCTGAACAATTTTGGCAGTTATGTAATGATACTTTTTTTTCTCTCCCAAAAGCATGCCCTGTTGGTTTCCATGGATATCGCTGCCAGCTTTTGTGTGAGTGCCGTGCCAGTGCACCTTGTGACCCTATAACCGGCCGCTGTCTCTGTCCTCCAGGATATCAAGGACTCCGCTGTGACAGAGGTGCAGAGGAGCTCTTGTATCATTTGGATGATAAATTATATATAATTAATACATATTTACATCAATAAATAAACTGGATGTTTGTTTCAGAGTGTGATCCAGGTAAATTTGGGTCTAATTGTGTTTACAAATGTGACTGTGATGAGGACACACCATGTGACCCTGTAAGTGGCAGGTGTCTGTGTGCACCTGGGAAAATGGGATCTCGCTGTGATATAGGTAAGCCTTCTCCCAAATTTATCATTGGATATTTTTCTATAGTCATTTTTAAACACAAAAATGTGTTTTTGAATTCCTATCAGACTGTGGAGTGAGTCAGTTTGGGCCTGGCTGCTCTGAGAGATGTGAATGTCACAACGGAGGTCAGTGCAATCCACGCAATGGACACTGCACCTGTCTCGACGGTTGGGTAGGACCGAGCTGTCAAGAGGGTAACTTTATAGTTAGCCATTCCAAACAACCTTCACATTTTACAGCAAGCTCAAATAATAACCATTTTCTTTATAACAGGGCTTACATTTAGTCAGAATACCAGCAGAAGCAAAAGTAAGGACACCTCAGTATAGCAACCCTACCCTGTTCAGTGTTCTGTGAGTGGACCTCTGGATAAAATGAAAGCCTTTTTGTTTTTTGATCTTTGAAGACAAAGATCCACTAAGATGACTCTGATGAGAACAAACTTGTGTGGCAGTTAAGCTGAAGACTTCCATTACTCAATAAATGATACACTTTCTCAAGGAAAAGTGGACAACATGAAGTCCAAGATGAAGGAGAAGACTTTTCAAATTCATATTGAAGTTCCTCCTGGATGAGGACAAATCCAAAGGAGTTTTATCAGCATCAGTTCTGCTCAGGGAGATTAAACTTATCTCTGATCAAGAAACGCACCAAATCGAGGACTTGGCTTCACCTGAAACTGAAGTGAATCCCAGTGCCACTGTGCTCTTAAACAAGGGCTTTAAAATTCAAACTTCTGATGTCATTTATGTAACCTCATATTTTATCTTTTGGTATCATTTAACCCCAGGTTTTGTCTTCAGTGAGAATTTTTGGAATACTTTTATTAATGGTATCTTACATCATTCATAATTAATGTTTTAAGTAATAAAATATTTCAGGTAGAATGTTGCATAAAAATGAGCAAATTTGTTACTATGGTGTACAATATTTCAGTGTTGACATATTGCCCGTATTTCAAAATATTTAAAATACAAAAATATGAAACTTTTTTTTTAACCTGTGTATATACTGTATGAATGTAAGTTTTCATGTTTGACTTCTTGTGTACAATTTTATTTTAAAGAAAACTGTACTGTAAACCTTATAATCACTATGATTCCTGTTATATTGAACCAGTGTTTTGTCATTTTAGGATTTTTGCTATAGATCTATTTTTGTACATCACCATGTACTAAGGTTACGAAGGTAACCAACGTTCCATGATGGAGGGAATGGAGACGTTGCATATGGAAACTTGCATGAGAGGCCAATCGCCTTCGAGTATTAAGAAAAGGCCAATGAATATTTTGGCGTGCACTTAATTGCATCCAGGTGCACCTCGTCATTAGGCAAGGCAAGGCAAGTTTGAGCACGGATGTAGTGCACCTGCAGGTTTTCGCTGAGGAGTTGAGCCAGCGTCAGCGCGACTCAGGGTCATGGCAAGGGGATGTAACGTCTCTGTTCCCTCCTTCAGAGAACGTGGGTTACCTTCGTAACCTCAGACGTTCCCCTTCAGTCGAGTCACTCCGACGTTCCATATGGGAACAGACCCGTGGAAAAGGCCACGACCCTGAGGCCGCGTTACGCAGAGACCCCCATGCCGACAGGCAAGCGTGTCTGCAGGAGAGCCTGCACGTAATCTTCCCTTCACCCTGGTGGCCGAAAAAAGGGTCCCAAAGGGATGCCAGTTGTACTGAAGCATGGGATGGGGGGGCAGAGAACATGTAACCCATACAGTTTTTTACATGTGGTAATGAACAATACACTATATCAGTAAGATTATGGATATAGTGAAGGGAAACACAGCCTTCTGGCTGACTGTGGAACATTAAGATTTGTAGCCACAGCCTACTGGGCGAAGGAGACCCAGTAGGAGCAAAGTCAGGAGCTACTCCGCATCTAGGTCCGGCTGCGAGGACTCAGGTTCGCCTTGGCCTGCAGCATTAAAGATATCTGCTAAAGATAGTGGGCTCTCAGACCTAAGGGGCACGGCTCTCCCTGGTAAAGGTAAGACAGGGAGATGGTATCAACCACCCAATGGGCCAACCTCTGTTTGGAGACAGCATACCCTTTCTGCTGACCT
>JAUCMU010000048.1:10035162-10045326 GCA_032275025.1 Enteromius treurensis | reverse complement strand
GAGAAGGCCTGAAGGTCACCAACCCTCTTGATGGAGGCCAACGCAATCAGGAGTGCTGTCTGAAGTGACAGATATTTTATCTCAAATGACGCTAGTGGGTCAAAAGGAGCTTGGGGGGGGGGGCTGTTAGGAGAGGTCTGCTGTTAGGAGAGGTCTGCTGCATTCTGGAGCCAGACGTGCAGGTTCCAAAGATCGGGTCGCGGCTGCTAGATCGTGCCCAACCCCTGAGAGAAGAGGTCCCTTCTCAAGGGGATTTTTCAGGGAGGGGCTGCCGCGAGGAGCACTAGGTCGGCAAACCAAGTCCGGTAGGGCCAGCAGACCAGGTATGGCGCTACCAGCAGAACCTGCTCCCCGTCGTCCCTAATCTTGCACAGGGTCTGTGCAAGGAGGCTCACTGGGGGAAAAGCGTTCCGGGGCCCCGGAGGCCAGCTGTGAGCCAGTGCATCTCTGCCAAAGGGGTGCCTCATTGAGGGAGTAATACAGCTGGCAGTGGGAGGTCTATCTCTGCCTCGCCGAAGTTGAGTTGTGTCATGCGGCAGGAGCGTAGACCACCTTGTTGGGTGATGTATGCAACGGCCGCAGTGTTGTCTGTCCGCATCGGTCGAAAGCCACGCAGGGCCATGAGCACAGTTAACAACTCCAGGCAATTGATTTGCCAAAGCAGTCGAGCGCCTGTCCAGGGACCCGAAGCTGCCAGCCCGTTGCATACAGCACCCCAACCCAGGGAGGAGGCATCTGTGTGGACCACAACATGCCTGGACACCTGTCCTAGGGGCACTCCAGCCCGTAGCAAGGCAGGGTCGGACCACGGGCTGAATAGGCGGCGACACTCCGTCTTTTCCACTGAGTCCAGCTCCATGCCGAGAAAAGAGATCCTCTGCACCATGGGAAGGGTTTGTCTGGGGGTGAGTTGACCTGAAGGCCCAGAGGATGCGGATGCCCATCTGCCATAAGGGAGACAGGGACCCCTCTGTGACCTTTCGACCCTCGAAAGCAAACTGCAGAAGGGGTCTATGTCTAGGGATAATCAAGAAGTGAAAGTATGCGTCCTTCAGGTCGATGGCTACAAACCAATCCTCGCGCCGAATGCAAGTTAGAATGTGCTTCGGCGTGAGTATCTTGAACAGCAGCCTGAGAAGGGACCGATTCAGAGCCTGAAGGTCCAGGATGGGTCTCAGCCCACCGCTCTTCTTGGGCACAATGAAGTTAGGATTGTAAAACCCATCTCGGCTAGAGGGACAGGCTCAATTGCGTCCTTCGCCAGTAGGACTGCAACCTCCGCACGCAGGACAGCAGCATCCGTGTCCGAGCGGAAAATGGTGTACAGAATGCCTCTGGGGACTGGCCCCAGAAGGAAGAATGTCCTGGGGGTGAGTCCGACTGCTCTGGGCAGTGCCTACCTGCTCCCGTGGTTCCCACACTGGCGTCACAGGGCTCTGGGTCCGCATCTGTGGAAACAAAAGACTTTTGGTTAGATGGGGACCTCGGGGCACTGGGCCCAGAGGTATGGACATTTTTTTTGACAATGTGGGTACCGCCGACCCGTCGGTCGACGGCAGCTGAGTACACCGATGCTCCCGGCCCTCCTCCGGGACTGGGGGCGCAGATGTCATTGTCCCCCGAAGAGCAATCTCCACCACCTCCTGGCTGCCCGTCTCAGGGATGCTTTTTTCAGATATGTGTTTTTGGCCGGTCCCTGAGTTGCGGGGGACACCCTCTGCGATGAGCAGGCTGAGTCTGGGCACCCCGGGGACCTGGCGTTATAGTCTCTGCCAGGCAAGATGACTGATCGCCTCAGTCTGCTTCTGGACTGCCGAGAACTTCCGGGCAAAGTCCTCGACAGTATCACCGAAGAGGCCGACCTGGGAGATGGGGCATCGAGAAAGCGAGCTTTGTTGGCGTCAGCCATCTGAGCCAGGTTCAGCCACAGGTGTAACTCACCTGCATCACCGGCATCAGCCTCGCCTGCCAACTCTCTCTCTGATGCTGCGGACGACATCTCATCCTCCCGGGGTGCTCCAAAGTAGACGCTTGGCCCGGTGGCTTTCGAGGGAGCGCGTTGCTCTGGAAGTACTACCGTGGGCCTGCGTGGTGTGGCAGAAGGCTTTTAGACCCGATGGAACATTCTGCACGGTCACCGTGATATAACCCCAGGCGCTTCGCCGTCTCAGCCGAGAAGCGAACTGCTATGGGAAGGACGCGAAAGGAGCTGTCTTGGTCTCTCATGCGAGTTCCCATATGTAACGTCGGAGTGACTCGACTGAAGGGGAACTATGCATTTGTGAAGTGTGATTTGCCTTTTCAATGAAATCAAAGAAAATTTATATTTCAATACTTCTGCAGCTAAGCCAGGGCCAAAGAAAGCACTTAAAACCTTGTTTGTTTGTTTTTTCAGCAACCAGTTTTTTCAGTTTTTTCTTTTTTTTGTAATGGTTGATTTTCTGTAAGACTACAAATGTTTTATTCATGGTTAAACATCTCTATGGTGTGTAAAAATAGGCAGTGCATATTTAATGTTTTTGATACAGTTAAATAATTGAGATATTTCATATGCCGTTCTTTGTGCACTCTTAAGATATTTAATGGGCAGAAATAATCACCTAAGAATATTGCAATTTGCACATGAACTAGTATTATTTAGATTTACCAAAAAAATTGTACGTTTTCCAGAACAAAATATTCTTTGTTTCAATAAAAATAATTAAAAAACAGCACCCAGTAATGTTCTGAAGTAAACATTTCTAAAGACATTTTTTAATATATATAAAATAAAATTTCCACATTTGTTGTACACTTAACCAGTAAATGGTTAAGTAAATAATAACACAATAACATTTATTCCCTTTATGGTTTTTAGACAAAACACAGACTAAATTAAAGAATTTTTGAATAATTTATTTTCAGTTTAAAGCTGTACATATATTTTTCTTCAAGCGCAATGTCATAAGCAATTGCCAATGAAAAAATAAATGAAGGCAAATGTGATAATGGTCATTAAGACCAGTATAGTATATGTATATATTTAGTTTATATACAAGCTATCAAACCATTCCATTATGTATATACAGAAATCGCCATAAATGAATGTATATCTGTAACAGTAATGGTCATATTACAGTTAACAAATGTCATATAGGTCATACCAAAACAAACTGTCTATTCTTAACAAATCAGCTTCGAAACATCAGATTTCCTGTACATACAGTTAATTATGTTGAAAATATTGGACTAATTTTACAGCAAAGTACTCAACTTGGGCTCATTTGATGACAACCTTGCATTCTTGCAGAAAAAAAACTGTACACCAACAATTTCTCATTCAATGATATTTATCCTCCACATGACTAAACCTGCTCAATTTGACCATCTAATTACTGACAACATTTTATGGATTCCTGAGCAAAAGCAAACCGCTAAAGTCTTATGTGATGGATGCAGCCTGACTCAACATACAAATGACAAATATTAAAGACATTTACAATGACCCTCAGCTACGGGCAACTGAAACAATTTCTTCCAATTCTATCAAAGCCTATGGTCTTTGGTTAAAGTGCTACTTCAAAAAGCCTTACAGATATTAATCATCTCTCCACTGAACTGCATTACATTCTAACTACAGGTCATCATTTTTCATACCCCACCAAGCATAAGCATTATTTCACAATAAAATAATAGGCCGTTATTAAAATGCATTACTATGTACATGCACCCACCTGTATTGCGACTCCTTCAAATTTAAATAAAGTAAAAAGTCCATTAATTTTGGAATAAGTGTCAGAATATTTTGAACTGCCTTGATATGTTTATGCATTTATTTTGGCTTTTATTTTAAAGGTAATAATTATGATAACATATAAATTAGTCCATAAAGTATCTGTTACACCTTTACCAGATTATATTGGTAGGCTACAGATTAAACATGCTAAAAAAATGTTTGCCAGCACTGAATATTTTGCATTAATACTAAATAAGGCATATAATCTAGTAATTCTTAGACAGCAATTTACTGTAACTCTGTCTAAGATATATCATTTAGCCTACCAGTTTTATAAACACATCTGAAATAGTGCTTCATGGAAAACACATGCGAAATAACTTATACTAAGAAAAAGAAATCCACTGCCTTGTAAATATTTTTAACTGTCATTAATCAACAGCAATAGTTCATTTTTAAACCTTTTTCAAATTAGTATGATAACGTATAGTGATGTATTTCCAGCCAATAGAGGGCGCCATTGGACATTTAAAAAAAATGTACAGGAGGAGAACAAATTTTACATGACAAGGTAAAACTGATCAAAAGCAACATAATAAAACCTTAAATTAGTAATGCCTTCAAAAATCGTTTAGACGTGTTTTGTTTAAATGCTGGCCGGCTGAAAAATAAAATCCTCGCGCTCAAAATGATTCTGGTAACACAACATGCATTGAAATATAAATAAATAGTAACAGATTTCCACACACATCCATCAGACTTAAAATACACAACATTAAGGCATAAAACACAGTACATATGACGAGTAGCTTAACATTACCAAATAGCATTTTAAACAAAAGTCACGTGATCAAACAACCTTGTACGCGTGGTTTGGAACAAAGTCTCTTGAAGACAAGTCATGTCACTCGGCGGCATCCAAGTGCAGTTCCTATTTCTTTGAATGGGGAAACACCAAATTCTCCAAAACTGTTCACTAAACTTACGGTTAAATTTAATATTTGCAATCACTAATGAAATCTGACAACAACTGTGTAATAAATGTTGTCTCCTTCGCTTTAAATAGCGTTATAAAAAGATTATTTCTCAGGCAAGATCAGTCAGTGCGCAATCCTAGGCACACGTCTCAGAATAGCAACCGGAACTTGATTCGCTGACTTTACAAATCAGCGATTGGCTATTTTATTCAGAAGGCGGGGCTTCCTGTGATTGATCAGCCATGTAGAGTGTTGCATTTTCCCCATTCAAAACGACATGAGTGACACGTCTTGGGTATTCTATAGCCTTTGTTTGGAAGGAGCTAAATTTCTTTGGTTTCAGCTCGACGAAGCGACGACAAATTACCATCTGTTCTAGGTCATTTGCTTCTTAAAAAAAGGTTTTAAAAGAAAAAACGAAAAGAACAACGGGTTTACAAACACTTTCAAATATTGCACATCTGCTGAGGCCTGTATTTAATGTCTATATTCCTGACGGTCTCACAACCCAAGCTTTTTACAGTATGTAACTCTACAATAGCTTCTCCTTCTATGTTTAAAACTAAAACCCAGCCTGAAATGATATAGCTTGTATAAATGAGGTCTTGTAAACAAGCACTATATTGGCTAACAATTTCGATATAAAACTAGTAACATCCAGCACCTTATACGTTTATTTAGTCATGTAACTTTCTGCATTCACCAGAGTGCTTCATCAGCTTCATTACTTTCTGTGAGCGTATGCAAATGTATTCCAAAATGTAGGAGGAGAAGCATGTGCCATGGCCTGTGGATCTCATGCATTTCTAGACTAAGTACAAATTCTGGATCTCTAATACTGTACTACTTCAAAAGGGAGGAGGAAGCGAGCCGGTGCACTTGATTTTAGTGGTTTCTTGGAGCAGCGTTCTGCTTATTGAGCCGGCCTAGCTGATTTGTACGTGAGCATGCTTCCCTTCTGCCCGTGCGATTCTTGGCCTCCTTTCAGGCTAATGTCGGCAGACTCCATGTATTGTGCGAGTTGGCGTCTCCTGCAGGACCTGTGACAGTGCTGGTCCCATGTTGCCAATGTTTTTTCAGTCAAAGCTCAGTGAAAGAAGCAGGTCGACACAGTGTCACTGGCTTTCCTTTTAAGACCGGTAGTCCTTTTTACTGTAGGGCTTGTTGCCTAGGATACTTTCCACTTCATGTATAATTGATGATGATAATTTTGGAAGAACCTAAAAGAGCGTTGGGTTGAAGTTTAATGCGTTTTTCAAATGTTAGAATTTAATTAATAATAGGGCTGGGCGATAAAACGATAACGATATGTATTGCGATAGGAACGTCATTGATATCAATAAAAAATGTTTGATATTTTTTATTCTCTGCCGGAAGAAAAAGGTTTGCGAAGCTAGTTTGGTTGCATTAACAAAGGCACTCACTCTCTGGTAACCTAGCAACGTAGAGAGTGATACGCTAACAGCCAATCATGTAATAGTATCATGTTTGGTTGTGCCATAACGTTGTCTCATGCTGGTCTGCTGGATTGCTCTTCATAAGTGCTGCAGCGAACAAGGAAATTGTAAATAAAAGAGGACAAGTCAGCTCGCCAGAATGGCAGTTTTTTGAATATTATAAGTCTGACCATAGTCAGACCAATGTTGTCTGCAAATTGTGCAAGACCGTCGTCCCCGCCAAGACTGTATACCACTATGAACTTGATGTACCACTTTAGCCACGCTTACCCTTTGGAACACAGCCGTATTCAACCAACAACCTCTGTCCCTGCAGCACCGTGGCATTATGTTTACTATTTAATTATTTGAGTTTTCCATGGTTGTTGACATTTCCGTTTGTACAGTAGCTGAGGGGATTATGATCAGAGGAAGGTTAGGTTTAAAATAAAAATGTTGAAATGTAATATATTTTTCTCCTGGTCCTCATTTTAAATGGGTCATAAAAATATCAATATTTATCAATATCGACCGATACGAAACACTGATATCGTGATACAGTTTTCAGCCATATCGCCCAACCCTAATTAATAACAAAATGTGTTTGCTAATAACAAGCACCTAATATGCTGTACATGTTACCTTTTCTATTTATTTAATGTTGGAAACACAACATGCATAAACCATCAAAATATCAAAAACAAGATGCTTTTAAGGGCTCCTTATGGTTTTTCAACAAAGTAAAAGCTTAATAGTTTACCATTTCAAAATGTAAATATTAGTATATATATTGTACTATAAAATAAAATAACAGTTATTATATAATATTATATTTTATACATTGTTTTACAATTGTATTGCAATAGTAATATTCCTTTTTTATTTAGTAATGAAATTCTATTTTTAATGAGAATTTATTTTATTATGATATTATGTATCTTACTGATTTAAAATATTTAAACAATTTACTCAAAATGTTTTGTGTGTATTAAAATACAATTAGAATAATAAAATAATAATAATATAAAAAATTAAAGGGGTTTATATGTGTGTTTGTGTAATGTGGTTTTTCTAGGGCAATAATTGTGGAAGTGTTTTGTGGCTTTGAGGTTTATTTATACTTATAAATATTGATTGGCTTAAATATTTGCTTAAGTAATATAGCCCTGACATGCTCTGTAATGAAATATAAATACATTTACCAGAATTATTTTTGTCATTACATAATACATTACATATTTGCATTTATATTTCATTTATATTGTCTTCTATTTTAGAATTCTGGTGTGAACACTTCTAAGCTGTAGCTTATTTAAAAAAATTATGTAATGCTCGTTTTCACAGCATGTTACATCACATTGTTCTTGTGCGATTGCAGTTTGAGAAAAAAGGTTTTTTTTAAGTTAACAGAATGAAAAGCTTTAAGTGTCTTACCTGAATGGCTCCTATGTTTTCCATCAGCTGCTCAGTGCTGGAGGCCCCCAGCAGCACACAGCTCACCCCCTCATTCCTCAGACACCAGGCTAGAGACACACCAAAGCACAGACATTTCACATCTCTCTAAACAGTCAACAGAAAGAGTCTAGAACTGTAACTGGGAAAGCTCACCCAGAAATCTAGCCTCAGGCAAAGAGCTAATTCTCTAGATATTAGATTTTCTAAGGAGAGATGAAAGCAATTCAGGCCTGGGTGCTTTTTACTGTATATAACCAACAATGTCAGAACACTGAACAGCAAAAAGACAGAGGTAGGTGTACTTGACAGAGTGCTAACATGTGTGGGCAATAAAATTGAACTAAGAAGTTAGTGCTGAAGCAGATGCATTTTAACCTCTAAAAATAAACTTTGATATTTGTTCCATTACAACTGGCACACAGGAGAAGACTATTTAAGGCTCTAACCAGCTATTAAACTCACGTGTTTTATACTTGTTTATTCCAGTTAATGCATGTTCTTTGTCTATACAGTAAATCCACAACATTTTTAATCACTGTATATCCTGTTTCACTCAGACATAAGTAAACTGAGCTACTAGTGTCCCTATTATGGTTTATGAAACGTTCATATTTGGTTTTTGGGAGCCCTCAATAACAGGTTGACAAGTATGCAAGGTTAAAAAACACTTTCATTTTCTTATAATATACATTAATTTTTTTCTAAATTATTTGTTCAATGACTCTAAAATGACTACTTTAATGATTAATTTTTCCAAACCCCTTGTTTTGCGTGACGTTAATCCTGGTCTATTTCATTTAAAGCAGTGTTTGTAAGGTTGAAGAATAATTTGCATTTTAATTCAGACCATCGTGAAAATCAAGCTTTCCCAGGTCTGTGCGCGAACAAATGGGCGGGCAATATGCAAATGCTTCACTTTGATGTCATGAAACTTTAAAAGGGCCGTATGATGCGGTTTCAAATTTTCCTTTCTCTTTAGAGTGTTACAAGCTCTTGGTGTATAAGATCTCCCAATCAAATAAATATTCTTCATAAAAAAGCTTGTTTAAACATGCCCCCATTATTCTCGCCATGTGTGGTGTGTCGTTGTTAAAGTGAAACTACTTTCTTTGTTCTTCCAAAAGAAGACATAACTAGAAATCAGTGGTCAAGCTGTAATCACAACACTGTTCCAAACCAGTTCAACCCAAATATTACTTTGTTCAGCGCATTTACAGAGAACTGATTCCTAAAACCTGGAGAGTAGCCGATGCCGTTCATAGAGACTATAAAGTGGAGAAATTCTACTTCTGCAAGGACAGTCTGGCGCTTCTGACTCACAACCTTTAAGTGAGTTACGTTTTCTTATTTAAAGAATTTGCTACATACTTTTCAAATGCGAGTTTTGAGCAGTAAAGGGTAGTGCTTGTTTGGCATTTTTCGGATCACAAATGCAGACATGGAGCTATGTTTACGATGCAACACGACTTTATACACTTTCAGGATCTTTTCACTCACACACTGCATGAAAGGTAATTTTCAAAAATCCATAATAGGGGCGCTTTAATGTTAACTACGTTTTAAAAGCTGCAGAAAGCCTCATCACATTGAACCATCACAACACAAGAACAGATGCACAATCACATCAAGTGCTAAACAATGTGTATCTGTTCTGCAGTTATTAACCTACTGAACGCCTGCTGTTACTCTGACCTTCGCTGCTCTATTAAATAAAGTTATACAAATGACTATAAAAGCAACAAAACCTGAAGCTACACAGGGAAACCTAATCTAAAATGTTGCAATTATCTATTCTGTTCCCCCTTTGATTAATGATAGTCATGAGTTTAGGACACTCCTGGACTAACATCATTCTTTGGTTCTAGAAACCTCTATGCTTCTGGGCCAAGTTTAGCTTTAAGATTGATATTTTCACACTGGCGGACTTCTGAATGGCAGTCTGGTCCATTTTACAACTTATTCTGGCCAAGAAGAGCCCACTAAGACAAGATGAGACCACCTGGAAAATAAGTAATAATGCAAAGCACCACAGCTAACCCTGCCTTACACATAAACTAATCAACAGAAAGGAAAGTACAAAAGCAGTCATTGGTGGGGCATCCTTTCAAAAGGGACGCTTTTGTTCTTTATAGAACCCTTAAGGGTGCAATAGTACTTTAAGTGTACATTTTAATATCTTAATGGTACATTTTATAACTGTTTGAAAAAGGGCCACCCCAGTGACAGCTTTTTTTTAATAAAAACATTGTTGTAAACAAAAGACAAGAAATCAATAATTATATCCACTGTCTATCTAGAGAATAATTCTCATGGATGGATAGTTTTCTTACTACTAAAGCCTGGAAGGCAGCACTGTGCATCATACACTTACTGTGCACATATAGTAAACACACACACACACACTACTAGACACAAACTCGCTCAGAAACATGAACCTCAAATATAAACAATGCATTTTAAATCTGTGGAAAATATCATATGTGTTTGTTATGCTCCACTCTTTATAGAGCAGGGTTCCTCAAATCTTACCCTGGAGGTCCGATGCACTGCAGAGTTTGGATCTAACCCTAATCAAACACAC
>JAUCMU010000048.1:9998230-10016003 GCA_032275025.1 Enteromius treurensis | reverse complement strand
GATTGGTTAACGAATAATTTTATAATAATATAATTTTAATTATAAGACAACCTTTCAGTTTTGTAAATATTCTAGTTGTAGTGTGTTACGTCTTACTTTAGGTTACACGTTTTTGAGAATTAGACCATCCAGCTTAAATAAATGTTACGCCGTTGATTGATAAAATCTGGATTAAGGATATTTTATTTTATTTCATTTTTATTTTTACCTTAATGTGGCAATACCAGCAGGAGCTTAGTCTTCAAGTGGGACACCCAAGTTGGACAGGTCTGAAGGTAGAAGCCTGACAAAGTGCAATCCACTTCTCCAGGCTGGCTTTGGACACAGCTAACAACACAATTCAGCAAGGAAAATAGGAAAAAACAGTGCTCGGACATGATGTGTACATATGATGCCCCCTTCACATTTCTGACTGCCCCCTCATAAGTGCCTGTCTAGAACCGGCCCTGGGTTCAACAATGGTTGTTTAAACAAGTAGGAAGCACTAATAATCTTAAATGCATCAGATTAATCATTAAGAGAAGGCAATAATAACTGCAAAACTGTAGCCTATTTTTGACCATCATTTTGCGTCTCTCTTAGCATCCTGTGGTCTTTTTTTTTCACACATGATAAAATGATTTTTACCCAAATCAGTATTTTGTATGTTGTATAAATATCCAAGTAGGGTAATGTACAACTAAATGGTTTCTATTGCCAAATAAGCGCTATATGATCATATTGTATATAATATGATCCCTCACTTATAAGAGGACTGTTAGCATAGCAACATGCTAACATCATACAGAGTTGAGATTTGCATTTACAAGATTCATTTAGCAAGCATTCAGCAAGGCAGCCTAAAACAAGGCTTGTGTGTGTGTGTCTGTATTCGAGTGTGTGTGTGTGTGTTTGCTGACCCACTATAACAGTTATATGTACACAATAGCGAGTGGAATGGCATTTGTCAGTGCAGTGCTCTTTCAGCACTCTCCAGGGAACAGCGGAGTCCGCAGTCGATGACCTCTATTACACTTAGACAAATACGCACGGCACAAGCCATGGTCCCTTTAGAGGGAATAGGATCTCGAGCGAATATCACACGCACACAGTCATGGTAAATATATCTGGGAACACTTACAAATACTGACAGGACACACATAAGCAGCCCTAGCGCGCACACACACACACAGCAAAGCGCAAACAGGTGGTCAAATAAAACTGACAGAAAGAATATGCTTGAATTTTCCAGGGAAATGCCCAGGAATGGAAAACAGGGAGTCAAAGAACATGTTGTGCACACATACGCGAACAACACCTGTCTAGCAAACAAAAGCTAATGCTATTGCCGCAGCAAATATCTCAAGGTTTATGCTGCAGAAAACCAGAAGTAGCCCCTCAGGTGCCATCAGCGTCTGTTGAAAGGAAATCCGTTCTGACACTAGTAAAATATATTCAAGACTCAAATAAAACCTCAATTTTACCACCTACTAACAGGAACCTGAGCCAGACCATGTGTCCTAAGAGTTTATCATAACCGTCCCTGCTGAAACTGCTGGAAGCCTTTTAAGTCAGTGAAAAACATATGCAATGCTAGTTTGGATCAAATGTGCTTGGTCTCTATGACCTTTGACATCTAGTCTGGAATGATGGAATAACTATTACAATATATTTACTATAAAAACTCCTCACTGACCATGCACAATTAATATTACACTTTAATCATATTCCGATTGTGTAACACTTTCCACAACATTTTGCTAACATCACCACCACAGTGCATCTGCAGGTGCAGATGGTTGTAATTATGTCATCCTTGCACACCTTCTGAATATGTATAGCTAAGGGTTGAGAAATATTTTTAGAGGGAGGATTATTTTTAGAAATGCACATAAATCTATATACAGACTGGTAAAGATTTATCGTGACTGGAATGACGCACTCCTGTGTGCTGTTGTCAGGAAATAAAACCGGTTTATTAATTTACTGGACAAAATTATTCAAATTAATTACTAGCAAGCACTACATATATTCCCAAAAGAGTATAGAATAGAATGTGAGTTTATTCAAAAAAATGCTGATTACTATGTTTAGAGGAATAGTCTAATGCTGGGACCAAAATATGCAATCTCACTTGATGCACATATGCAAATAATGGATAAAACTGACTCAAACCTGTGATTATAAACTGCAGGACACACTGAATGAAGCTTGCAAATGCATAAACATAACCCTTTTTGTTCAGAGGCATGCCTCCATTCTCACCGGTGTCTTGTCACCATTACACTGTGAATCCTCTGTCATTATGGAGGGACTGGTTTGTGGCGGCATTTCACAAGAGATGCCTGAAACCTCAACAACCACGCATTTAAGGGGCTCCTGTTAGAAATGGTGTTTTAGAAAAGAGAAACTCGAAGAGGAGCGTGTCGAATGAGTAACAGTCATCCAAACGCTGAGGACTACTGGCCTCTAATGTAAACCGAATTCTTTAGTGGAATAGGTCAGAACGCAAGAGACGAAATCTAAATAGAAAACAGAATAGCATCTTTCCTTTAACACTCGCTTGGAGTGGCGCAGCTCCTGGAATGTGTTTACCATCCGAGGTTCTGATTATACACAACATTAGCCCTCCCAAATAACACAACAAATCAAATGCAGTCAGTGGAAAAGGGCCTTTCAATTGCATTCCTATTCAATAATGAAAGACTAATGGCTATTGCAGTTAAATGACTGCTTTCAAGCCGCTCTCTCGCTCCCTGTAGGCAGGAAAGTAATGAAGGGAAGGTGCCGTCTTCGACACACAAGACTGCTGTGGGACACACAGACTGACGGTAAGGGAGACAACAGATGTGTCCCTTTATGGATATCTAGAACTATAGACAAAACAATAGATAGAATAATGACAGAATGATAGAAAGATGGAATGATAAACCAACAGACAGACAGACAGACTGACTGACTGACTGACTGACTGACTGACTGACTGACTGACTGACAGACAGACAGACAGACAGACAGACAGACAGACAGACAGATAGATAGATAGATAGATACAACTATAGACAGATACAGATATATAAAGATAGATTGCATTATAGAATGACAGTTAAAACAATAGAACGACTGAATAATATAGATAGATACAGTAGATAGAATGATAGATAGATAAAACAATAGATAGATAGATAGATAGATAGAATTACAGATCAAAAGCTAAACAGGAAGAAGAATGGATGGATGGATGGAAAGACTACAACTACAGACAGATAGGTTAAATTACAGAATGACAGTTAAAACAATAGAACGATAGAACGATAGATAGAACGATAGATAGAACGATAGATAGAACGATAGATAGATAGATAGATAGATAGATAGATAGATAGATAGATAAAAAACAATCTTTAGATGGATAGAAGGATACAAGGATAGATTGAACGATAGATAGAACGATAGATAGATAGATCGATAGAATGATAGAACGATAGATAGAATGATAGACAAATAAGACATCATAAGACATGGTTGTAAGTCAGAGAGGAAGCCATACAGTAGATTAAAAAGAAAGTCTAAGCTGTGGTGGTCCTGTGATGGTGTGTGTGAATATGTATCCCGCAGACCGTAAACACAGAGATGAGCACTCTTCTAATCTGACACACAAATGACACACGCTATTCCTGCATCTCTAGCACATTACTGCACCTAAAGCCACTGCTGCACATAAAGCCACTGACTGACAGAGCCACTGCCCGCTTTTCATGCACTTGGGATTAGAGGAAAGCGTGTCATCCCACCTCTAGATGAAAGCAAGTGGACAGGCGGCTTAAGTGAACATACAGAGTTTCCTGAATGGCACTTTGACACTCTAGCCTCAGGACAAAGACTCTGCCAGCAGGCTTGAGTAAAGCAGCGGTCCATTTAAATCAGACAGGCAGACGGAAAAACAGGACACTGAACTCATCACGCTGTATCTTGAGAAAGAAAACTGACAGGAAATCATGGCTTGAGATGAAATTAAAAAATGTGTCTATGGATATGTAAACCTATGGATATGTAAAGCTTTCACCCCATTTGCCACTGCAAGTGATCCAGAGGCACAGGCATGCCACATGCTAACACAACACACTGAAATATTATGCAATAATAGCTGACATGACCTCAGGAAAGAAAAACTCTATAGCAAAATCTATTGTTTAAAAGATTTTAAATCAAAACAGTGAAAATATCGAAAGTAAAAAGAAATCGCGTTGTGTGATATTAGTAGTCACAGTGTAATTTTTCCTCTGCATTATTGCCGCTTGATTATTACTGATGAGATCATAGACAGTGGCAGCTTTAACAGGCTGCATTCAGACCAATGCACAGATCTCTTTCAATATATCAGATGTTTTGCTCTGCTCTGAAAACATAACTGATGGTGTGTTCATTAGTTTTGTATAAAAGCATTAGAAAATGCAAGTGCATTTAACTGCAGCCGCTTCAAGACAAACACAGAGCGCACGTGACTGTCAGTGATAAAGTCTGTCAGCGCGCAGGTTTGTGCATCTAATACCAATACATTCCAAAGGGCATATAAAAAAAACGTATCTTAAGTAAAACGTGACGGATGAAAGCACACAGTGTCAAGCAATGTGCATGTGTCTCAGCACAAATTCTGTGCAATTAAGCCCGGTTTGTCTCAAGCGCGCACATGTATCATATGTGGGAAAAAACATTGATTATGAAATTTTCAGAATCAAATAGATAACGGCAATATTTTTTTTATCGCGTGATAAGAGTCTCGCGTTAACGCCGATAACGGCCCACCACTAGTTATTATACTGTATACGCTACTTGTGCAGCAGTAGTATATCTTAAATACTCACAGCACCAAATTGACGTATTGGCAGTAGTCTGTACACTTGCTTTGCAGCACCAATAATCTACAACAACAGCAATAAATAATAGCAGCAGCAATTCAGCAGCGTAGCAGATCTATTCCAACAATTAACAATTAACACTGTCACTTTCTAAAACCTTCCAAGAGTTGTCATGATAGAACTGTGTAAAAATGAACACTACACCACTACTGTTCCGCTGACAATGCTGGCCATCTACTGAACGCTGCTGTTGTTTCCTAAAAAAAGATGCTGAACGTGTTCCAAGAGTGCTGCAACGTGATCCTCCTGGAAAAGAGGCCACTTACCGGCCACTGAATAAACAAGGGGGAGAGAACAATGTACATTTTGTCATGGTCACAAATGTATTTGTGTCCTGGTGACCCTGTGAATGGATTAACACTGAAGTTATGAGTTTACACACAGACAACAGATCAGTGCAATGCTCACCTGTCAGCCAATAAACCACTGTAAATCAAATCCGTCAACACCGCCGCAGGTTCCAGATCGTTTCAGTATTAGATTTTAGAGGATAGTTTTAAATGTCAGTGCAGCCGGAAGCAGTAACTGAATTATCATTAGAGAAAGGAAATCAGAGCCACAGCCCATTATGTGTCAAGTTCGAGGCTTAGTGTTGCACCAGGGGAGACGTGACCTTTCTAATAAGAGAGGTGGGATGTGTGAGGTGTACTTGAGAAAGAGAAGGCTATCGTGCATCCGTCTGTTTTAAGGGCACTTGTTTTAGTGGGGCATTTGTACTGCCTAGAAAGGCCATCAGTCTCGAGGTGAAAGTCATGAATCAAAACCTTCTTAGCATTACAGATGGAGAGAGAATACAATTAGAGCGCAATGTTGGTTGCTTTGGATAAACGTGTATGTAATGTAAATCATAAACATGGTTTAATAGTTCTAGAAGAATAATTGAATAATAAAACAGTTGAATGGTTTTAAATGCACAGCACACTTCATCATGAAACATGTCAAAATTGTAACAGGATCTCAGCACTGGTGAGGTCCTCCATTCTTCTCTTAAAGGGAGGTGCCCTGTCATTCGGGAGATGGGCTGGGGCCATAGGTCTCCAAAAGCAATAATCTCCCATTGTTCCTCACTTTTAACCTCCTGGCACTTCAAACACTTCTACTCTGTTCAAGCTGTCAAGAGCTCCCTCCTTTCACCTTTGATTAGAAGCCTAACTCCAGACTTATCCACAGTCAAATAAGCTCCTGGAAAATCCTCCAGAGCCGTTCTATCATCTACCACCTCACAGCAGAGCTCAGTCTCTCCCCGCAGTGAGCTTCACCGCAGGGCTCCGGCTCTCATCAGAAGCACACGCAAACACCTACCAATTACCTCTCAGAGCTACAAACAGCACTCTCATCCTCATTATATTCACAACTTTGTGGATTAAAACAGTAGTTCATCCAAAACTCAAACTAGTGATGTAGAATTATCCAAATAACGGCAAGCTGGGTGGAAAAAAAGAGGTCTACTACTAACGTGCTACTTTTATGTCAACAACTGCAGCAATTATACTTTTGTGTTCAACAGGAAACAAATTCCAGCACATTGGTTAGGAATAACAGGTTGTGTAAATAATACAAAAAGCTTTACTTAACCACATAATCTAGCACAAGCAATAAACATGTCTACTGAAGACAAAACCTCTTTGTAGGACAGACTTACTGAGCGCTTGAACATTAACTGTGGCAGTTAATGCTGTGAATTACCCATGAGCGCTCAGGCCTGAGTACAGGAGAACAGAACAAAAGAGCTCGCCAACTCATTCTGCTTGAGGCTTCTCAGCAGGACTCAAACAAGGGCTTCATCAGATCAGTGATGATGACTCAACCATACAGAAAGGAAAGAAATCATATCTTCTCAGAAGATTAATTACAGTGGATTCCAGTCTTCTTGAGCTCAAATTAACAGAGACACCAAATTAAATATTTAGACTTTTAAAATGAACTAATGAAAGTATAAAGGCACCTAAAAAAACATTTCCTCAAATTGTAACCAGTACATTTTAAAGGACTATTTCAGCCTATTTTTGAACATTTACTCACCCTCAGTTCATCCAAAATGAGTTTGCTTGTTTAAATGCTCATTAATGGATGCAGTGAATGTAAACATCACAAATAATATACAAGTAATCCACATAACTCCATTTCATCCATTAATGTGTAGTGAAGCGTAAGAAACAAATCCATTAAGCCATGTTAACAATAACCATCATTGTAAGTCCAGAATACATAACACAAATGTTACACCTATATTGAAAAAGTTTTTGCTTGCAAATAGTGCTTAATCTGTGCATATTTCTTTCCTGATTCAGACAAGACAGCTTGAGAAACAATACAATTGAAAGAGGACTCGTCAACTGTTCAAACTTAAAAATGTCATAAATTCGTAAATTTACTATACACGGTTTCTCACTTCAAGACGTTACTTGATGCACTGGAGTCACATGGATTATCGTGATGTTTTATCAGCAATTAGGACTCTCGTTCTGACAGCACCCATTCAACTGCAGAGGATCAAAGTGACGTAATGATCAATTTCTTAAAAAAAAAAAAAAGCAGCACATATTATGCTTCAACTCCTCTCGTATATCTAAATAAAACAAACCAAATGAAGGAAAACACAAGCAGGCAATCATAAAGTCACTTCTCATGCATATTTATAACTCGTTCTGTCAAAGCCCTGAAGGTTAATGTAAAAGACTCAACATATCCTAAAGCTCTGCCATCCTGATGACATTAAAGAGACTTAAGTGCGCACACACACATATTCTGCTTCTCAGAAAATGTGCCTGCCAATATAGCGCACAACTCACGCGAAATCCATAAATAAATATATTTAATATAAGCTGTCTTTTTCACATAAGCTACATCTCATTAGACTGTAACATCCCCGCCGCTCCTGATGATGAAGCGTGTAGACTCCTAATGCACAATCGAACTCCGTGCAGCAGAGAGCAGCTGCTTTGCCTCTCAATGTCAAACGCTGTGTGGTTACATACTAGAGCTGTCACATGTGTTAGAGTCTCTGTTTCAGAGATTATAAGTGGAACAAACATGTGTATTTGAGACATGTGGACAGACAAGCGAAGAGAACAAAAAATACCTACATTTCATTAGATTTTTAGTAGTATTTGATGTGCGAGAGCCTGAGCAGGCAGTAACACACCAGGTGGACAGCATAGCAATTACTGCATTAAAGCACTGACAGCAATTACAGCTACATATACCAGCTGCTGCAATTCAGTGGCGCTGAGCTGGTCGGCAAAAGCAAGGAAAACAAAGGATGTAATGATCAACACATTAAAATGAACATGTTGCAAAAAATTGCAATTCCATAAGCTTTTTCCGCTAATGATAAACACAAAAGTGCAATCACAGCTCCAAAGGAACGAAGAAACTCTTTACAGGTGCGGATATTGGGAGTCTGACATTTGACCTGGTTCAGTAGTCTTTACATGTGCATGAGGACAGGTCATGTGGTAAATAAAGAAATGCGTGAAGGGTGTGATAAAACAAAGGCACCCCCACTTAAGTCCCCCAGTTTGTCCAAGGCAATATTGAAAGGCCTCCTCATATCAGTTGTAATAAAAAATAACCTATAAATGTCAAAGTCAAATGCAATTTTTTTTGCATTGTAATGAGGATTATGTTAATGTAACTAAATTAAAATAATTTTAAGACTTGTACACTTGTACACTCGAAGTTAGCCTTAAGAACCACTAAATATTATTCAAATTACTCAAATTAAGTGTTCATGCAATTTTTCTTGCATGCACAAAAATATTCATAATTGTAGAAAATAATAGACTTTTGCATGCGAATGCTCATAGACTGAAAATATGTTTGTAATGCTTTTAAATTAGTTTAGAAGCTAGTTTAATTGGTTTTCAAATGTGTGTTAAAGTTTTTTTCCCCCTCCAATCTCATTTTACAGTCTTTGCAACAATTTGTATGGTCAATAAAATAAATAAAATTATTTGGTTTTTTTGAAACTTAATAAAAAAAATCAATAAAAAAAAAAGCGAAATTGATGCAGTTTTTATTAATGATGTCAGACTTTTGGACACCACTGCATTTATTTGCAAAAAATACCGAAAGACAAATTCCCAACACTGAGGGAAAGACTGCTAGGACCTGCAGACATTCATCTATTATAAGGCAGCAGTTATAAGGATGAAATGCCGGGTCTCCCGTTTCAAGCTTACGCTGCATGAGGAGCTTAATTCACAGCTACAGCGCCTGCGGTTCTCTCTCACATTGCTCCAGCGCTCCATCTTTTAGACACTCTAAAAAAAAAAAAATAGCTAACTGCACTTTCTTTAAATTGAACTCATACAGCCTGGCCTTTTACTGAGCAGACCTGAAGGGGACAGCAGGAGACTGCCTGTCCATCTGCACTACTGAATAATGGAAAAGAACACAATAGATCAATGAGTTCAGATTAGACTAACATTTTATAAGCACATTTGGTCCCACTTAATATTAGGTGTCTTTAAACACTTCTGTCACAAAAAAAAAAAAAAAAAAAATAATAAAAAAAAATAAAATAAAAAAAACTATGTTGGATACAGTGCATAACAATGTAAAATATAAAAGTGTAAATATAGATGAAATTGCATGCAGGTATTTTTTTTAAATTTAAGTACAACATAAAATTCTAAAGATTGAATCTACTAAAATTTAGACAGATTTAATTTTATCACCAAGTATATCCACATCCTTTATGTTTATATGGAAAGCAGGAATGCATACTGCATATGCAAAGTTATATTGGCATTGATAGAATAACTTATTCAGCTCCAATGCACAGCCTTTTATGCAGGATGTATATTTAATATTCCTGCCATAGCAGTAACAATTAAATTAAGTTAAAATGTTTTCATACGGCACTTTTTACAAAGCTTTACAAAGAATAAAATTCTTCACAAAAAGACTTACAAGCAGCAGAAATTCTCTCAAGAGACCTTGAGAGAAACTAAGAATCCATGCTTCTTTCTGACCTTCAACGGACAGGGTGTATAAATCATACACAAAAGCTAACTTTCATATAAAGGGAAGAAAAAGACGTGATAGAACCCAATCCATTTAAAGCAGTTTTACAGCACCGTCTAATCCAGGCCCAGTGAAGCATGTCTTATGGGCCCGTCTTTATCTTGGTATCGGCCTGCAGAATGCTCCTTTTCCACAATGTGATTATCCCAATTAGTCTGATGTCCCGAGATTATGCCAGACTGCGGGACACGTTAAAACATTTTCCATTGAAGCAAAAGATGCTCTTTGGATGACTCTCAAACCATGAGGTTCATGCAGTTTGACTGCTGCTGCAATAAAATGGGAAATAAAAAAGACAAAGGCATTAAAGTCATGTTAATATTAATTAATCATCACGGTGCATACATACACTGCTAATCAAAAGTTTGGAAGAAAAAAAAAAGTATGTTTTTAAAAGAAGTTTCCATGCTTACCAAGTATTTATTTGATTAAAAAAATAAGTAAAAGCATTGATAATATGAAATTGTATTAACATTTTAAATAACTGCTTCCTATTTTTATATATTTTAATATGATATTTAATTCTGTGCTGGCAAAGCTGAATTTTCACATGATCATATGTCACACGATTCTTCAGAAAACATTCTAATATTCTGATTTCATTTAAAAAATGGTAATAATTATAAACTTTTGGCTGCCAGTGTGTGCATTTATGTATAGTCCAGGCTGCATTATGTAAGTGCATGTTTAATCCAGAGTACATTCCCTAAGGGGAAATACCGCATAAAAAATAAAAGGGAAACACAGAAGGAAAAACAAAGAGACAGAATGAGCGGCGGCCTTTAGTTGAAGAGGAAGTAGAGCAGAAAAGAGGCCTGCCTCATTAGTTCTGCAGGACAGAAAGAGAGACAGAGTCAAAATCAGGGGCTCCAACTCCCTCCTGCGCAGTACTTAATTAGTTATTAATTATTACTCTTGTACGGTTAACTGATTACATTCAAGTCCAGGAGTCTTGGAATGACAGCTAATTGCATTGTGCTATCGGACTGAGGTGGGATTCTGGGACAAACAATGAATCATAGAACTGAATGTCTTAAATCCATAAAAATGTCATCTTAAAATGTAAGAGTTATAAATATGTAATTCTATAAGAAGTGAAGTTGACAAATGAAGACACTAACGATAGATGGACTGGCATGTGCGGTTTTGGACAGACACAGACTTCACGGCACACATGATGTCAAGATTATGTGCACTTTCTGCCATCTGCTGGACAAACCTGGTACAGCTGTTCATGAAATGACACAAAATTTGACCTCTTAGCATGATCCAGTTAGCCCCTGCTGGTAGTTGTTGTAACTACACTATCTAGACCCACAAAGCTCTTTTTTTAGGTTTGCAATCATTTGAAAGTAGGAGTATAATCCGTACGCAATATATAAAATGCAAATATTGGAGATGTTTGTTCTTGGCTGCTGCTTTATACCTGCTGGGGAAAAAAAAAAAGCATATGATGTTTAGGCATGTTTTGAAGCTGGAATGCTGGTTTAAGCTAGTCCTTTGCCAGCATGTGACCAGCATAAACCAGCAAAGGACAAGCATGAACCATCTTAAACCTGCATCCTAGCTTCAAAACACAGCTAACCAGCAAAAGCTGTTTTTTAAAACGGGGTCATGGACATGTCATGATCATCGCAAGTAAAAGGCTTGGAAATGTTTAGACATGACTACACAGACACTATTTGAATCCACGCTTGCAAAAATGCCGGTAAATGCAGTTGATGATGGATTGAGTGATTAATAGACTGATATAGATGTATGAGAGCATGTGGCAGGTAGAAAATAGACAACTGCTTTCAACATGCCAGGCTGTGAATATCAACAGTTATGAAATGATCCTGTGTACAGTGTGAAAACTGTAAACAGTGGACATTTTAAGATGAAGATCATTTGTATCGCTCACTTTGCTGCTCATGACGCTTTGTTTAAACGATGCAGATGCATAGAGTGAGTAAAAACAGCTATTTAAATGAGGCTATTTCTGAATTAAGATTGTATTGGTAACACTTTAAGATTAAATTCACTAACATTAATTAATGCATTTGGTTGAACTAACAATGGGCGCATTTAGAGCATCTATTTTCCTAGGTTTTAACATTTTAAAGTGGTATAATTAGCATTATCAATCAAATTTGGTCATAATATGATATATAATCCCATAGTATGAACAAACCTGGTAAATGAACAATATTATGTTTATAAAATGGTAACAATGTCATAAGATACCATTTGGTAAACAACTACAATAATTATTTTACTACACTCTAAACCCTAATATTGTAAAGCAATCAGGTCATTAGTTAAAATACCATGTTTTGATATCATAACTCAAACAGGTATGTTTAATTTATTTGTCTGCAAAATCTGTCAAATGAAAGAAATTACAAGTTATTTAAATTATTCCCTCTTTCTGATTGCTTGAAGCTCTTTCGGACAACCATTCTGATGACCATGAGATAATGAGATAACACAAGGCGGTAAATATTTGGTCTTTGACAATTGCCTTTTTGCACTGCAAACTCATTATGAAAATAATGAGGACTAAACTAAAAAAAAATTAATTGGTAGGTAAAATACGTGTACACTTTAAAACAAGAATGACTAGCAATGCATCATTTACAAAAACACTTGTAACACCATTTGTAAGTATCATGATATGCCTGATCTGTTGCTGACAGGACAGCTATGTAAAGACCGAAAACTCTATACTAGCCGGCGATCGTGGGACCAGTGCCCTCCCAATGGCTTATAAAAGCAAAGTACTTAATCCAAATCACACAGCTGGTCCAGAAACCGCTTCAGTCTCTGCTTAACACTTGCTATTCTCTCTGGGTAACTTAGATACACGCAACATGGGCCAAAACAAGACTCCATTGCACCTCCAAAGTGACAACCAATAGTCTAATAGAGCAACAGGCATGTAGTACACTAAGATTGGTGTTGAAATAATTATCAGAAAGGTTGCTTTCCTGCAAAACCATACTAAACAAATGTTCATCCAAAAAAGAAAAGGTAGTGTTGGTATAGTTAAAACAAACAAAAACAAAAATAAAAACAAAATATGATCAAATGTAAATATATCTGTAGTATATTTATATATTATATTTTCTACATTTAGTTTTTATAATTAAAAAATATATATAAAAAATATAAATATAAGAATGTCTAGAAGACATAAAAGCTAAAACTAAACCAAAACTAAAAACTAAAATAATTAAAACTGAACTGAAATGAAAAAAAATTAAGCTATTTAGCTTTATAATAAAAAATTATTGAATAAATTAAACTGAAATTAAGATAAATGTGTATATATATTTATATACGGTTAAAAGGCCAACTAGTAACTTACCAACAAAGAAAGCACATCTTTACAAATAATTATCAAACCTGATTAACATGGAAGCCACATTCCTATCCAGCATCAATCATCGATCACTTATCAATTGTGAAACTCAATCCCAAATTTAAAAGCAGGACTTCCTTTGTGGCCCTTACCTGTACCTCATCCCAGTCTGGAAGGAGATGGACTCCTGTAGCGACACTCCATTGGTCCTTAGAAAGTCCTCCAGGTTTTTGAGCTGGGCGGCCGCCCGCACCTCACGCAGGCTCCTGATCTCCCCCAGTTCCCCCCCACCCTGCCGCAAAGGGTACAGGCCCTAGTCAGACAGGTAGCGGTCGATGTCGCTCCGCATGCTTTCGCTGAAGGACAGGGAGAGCATCTTTCCGCTGCTAATGCTGCTGCTCCTCCGTATGCTGTTTCCCGGTGGCCCATTCTTGGGGATCTGCAGGGGTTCGGAGGGGACACTGTGTTGGCGGCTGAGGCGGCGGCCGGCGTGCCCGACCCGCAACTCAGTCAAACTGCTTCTATGAGTGGCAAACATGCCTTACCACCAGGTGCCCGGGTCTCACACACACACACACACACACAGACAGAAGAGTGAAGCAAGTGGCATGACAGAGACCAGCAGACTGCTGCAGGTCAGAGCCCTTGCTTTAAATAACGCCTGCCTCCCATGGCAATCAACACCGCATTCAGAGACCACCCTCCCGGCCCCTTCCTCCTGTGGGACTCCAATACAACGGCCAGTTTTAATGGGCTGATCTTCTTAGAATGAAGTCAAGTGGGTGTTGTATTCTTCCATACACATGCGTGATCAAGCAACAGAGTTGTGTGGACATTCAGGCATTGCGTGAAGAATGCTGCTGCAGTTGTACTGGAGGAGCCGAATACCAAAACTATCCAGGATCCAGTCATTAAACCAGTCTAACGTATGACGGTCAAAAAATAGACTGACACGGACACCAACAAAGGCCAGAATCCTAAAAGTAAACATCATGTACCTTTCTCTTGTACATAGCTTAATGACAGCTTAATGTGAGGTCTAAATATAAAGTGTGTCTATATTCATGTTTCTTCAACTGTGGGCACATTTATGCACCTGGCTGATTAGGTTTTGAGGTGATTTTAGGTGATTCTATTATATTATTAGGTGAATAATATTATTTTTTCAAATATTTTGTTACATAAAGATCACACTAAAATGATCATGACTTCATTACTTTTTTAACCTTATAGATTAAAAAGTCCAAATTTTAAATTTGACTTAATCCACCATAAAAATATTAATTATTGCATGTTAATGCACGTAAATATTGGTAATTTATAAAATAAAAAATATATAAAATTATAAATAAATATATTCAGTAGTAATCTATAAAAGTATATATACACTGAAATAAACCATTTTAATATTTATTGTTTATAAATTATTAAAACATTTCCAGAAAACTGTAAGTCCAAATTTTATTACTGGCTTTCTGATGTGATGTTTATGTCACACAGAACAATTTTTTGCCTCTATTAATTCTGTAATGTTATTGTATATATTTACCAAAGAGAGTTACCAATATTAGTGAAGAGCATGATAAGTGCGTGACAAAAACAAAGAAAATATAACAGTATTTACAATTAAGCTGCAATCGTCAAATTATGCAACACATATATATATATATATATATATATATTCTTTTTCTTTTTTTACATTATGTTGTGTTTTAACTATATATAAATATTAGCATTGAAATTAGCTTTCTGTCATGTCATTTGCTGGTTAAAAATGAAGTTTAATACAAAATATAATTTCAAATATGTTGGGGGGAAAAAAAAAAAGAGATGAACTCAAATATATTACTGCTAGACATTTTTGTCTACAAGATACACTACTGAGTGTGAGAAAAAAAGACTTAAAATACACAAAAAGTGCCCGCAGCCTGAAGAAACACCCATATATTTTTGTAGCCATATATAAATAAAAGCAACGTTTTAATACCCAGTGAAGTATCTGCTTATTTGTGTTTTGGAAGAATATTCAACTAATAATCACAGATCTAAAGCTTTAAAAGACTGTCATGAGGAACGCTGAAAATAATCACTGCTCAAAAACTCTCAGACTGACTGTTGTTCTGCTATCAAAACAACAGAATCAATATAAAAGAATCTCTTGTGCGCAGACCTGTATGCCTAGGACATGTCTAAATAATTTACTCAAACATCCATGTCACATGAGCAAAAAGAGAGGGCAGAAGATTTTATTTAAGAACACCTGTTAGAAAATGCCACTCACGTCACTGCGGTCAGGATAGCATGCACTTTATACAATCATGCTTATTCAGATCTAACCAACTGAATCCACATCTCCACTGACAACGCAATCTTGCTCCAAAACAACATCTGGTTTTAGATCTCATCAAGTCCACCACATCTGGACCATTACACTCTCTGCTCTTTCTTCACAGCTTAGTTTTTGATTCTACCCTGCAAAAGCTCTACAGTGGGAAGAAACCCACCTTCTTTCCTCTCATAACTAAAACATCATGATGCAGTAGCTTACAGTAGACCAAGACGAGAGAGACCTTGCTCTCTGGTCCTCCATCACTCTAACGCCTCTAACCTGAGAGAGGACTGTGGGCATGAGCGGGATCACCATGCAACCTCCTCAAGCGAGACCCATGTACTTACCCGGTTCCTCGGAGGTCGAGTCACGTACGGGTTTTGCACCACACTGCTCATCTGACAACTCAATGCTGGTCAGCACACTAAAGAAGACAGCCGTTTTCCTCCTTAAACCGAGAGTCTTTTGAATATGTGCTTTAGTAATTAGTGAACGGCAAAATAAAAGCTCCACCCCTCAAAAACACCAGACACAACCCACTCTGGCGAATGTCACCGAGAGAATGTTTTGCCAACCTATCGCAGTGCCAGAATGCTCTGCAAACATGAATTATTCAAGACAGCTTTTGCTCTAAAAGCCTTTCATGTTGTACCACAGAAAAGTCTACTAAAAGGTATTTTTGCTTGTTTTCTGTTTCGTACGAGTACAAAATTCAAAAGTACAACTTCGCTATCCCAAGCAGAATGAAGAACAAAAAAGCATTGCATATTACCTTCTTCATGGTACAGTGAGGAAATCCTTGTTAAAATAAAATTTGTAAAAAATTAAACGGAATTAAAATGATACCATTTATTTAACGAAAATATTTAATATGTTTTGAATTGTTTAAAAAAAAGTTATGAAAAAAAAACTATACAAATAATAAAAATGTAATTAAATTTTAAAACAAAGAAAAAAAATCTAATAAGGTGCTACAAATAATTTGAAATTAGAAAATCAGAAATGAAGTAATAAAGTCACTCTTTGTTGTTTTTCAGTTCAATTATTTACTGATAATGATAACAATGAATTCAGGACCATAGGGATGCAAATGAGATGTTGGAGAAAAGAGCGAGAAAGTGGTGAAGTATTGAAGGAGAAGTGAAACCCAGCAGACCGTAAACTTGTTCATACAGTAGATGGCGAGTGCTGTTCTCAGCTGCCCATTACAACAGGAAACACATTATCTTTGAATGCACAAACATAGTAGCTTATTTGCTCTTGTGTTAATTACAGATCTCCATACCCAGCAACAATGCTGCAACCTTTGCCGTTTCCTTCATTTGCCTGGGACTAAAGACGTGCCTTAAAACAGTAGCATCTATTATTTAGCATGCACCATTTGCCTGTGATGTCACATCCAGGCTAAATATATAACTCATTTCATAGGCCAATTCGAGTCCCTCTGTCTCTCGTGTGAAACCAGATCGCCAGTAAGCGTAGGTTCAGCATTCTCTCAAATGACTCTGCAGAGCTCATTATGAAATAGTTACACTACCTCTTGGCTTTGTTAAGATGTTCATGTCAGGAACAGTTAAACAGAGACAGGAGGAATTACAGCATCACACTGACAAGATAAAAATACAGAACCCATCTCTGTGCCGGTGATGAACACTCAGGGCATTCTTAGATTCTTTTTTACAATAATAACTATATTTTGCACACACAATTCACAAGGGTTCAGTAAGCGTTTGTTTTTACGGATCATAATCATATGTTTTCTAATTTACCATATTTTTAAATGTTTTTCTTCATTGTGACATGATCCTTCAGAAGTCATACTAATATGCTGATTAGTGCTCAAAAAACATTTCTTAACACCATCGATGTTGAAAACAGCCATTTTGTTGATTAGAAAGTTCAAAAGAAATTTGAAATAGAAATCTTTTCTAGCATTACAAATGTCTTTACTGGATACAACCATTAAAAAAATCTAACTTTTGAACAGTAGTGTGTGTATTTTATAGGGATTTAACGGTATCAAAACATCATGGTACGGTATGGTATTTATTGAATTATTTCCAGGAAAAACAAAACTAATGAAGAGACTCAAAAAAAAAAAGTGCCAGAAGTGTTTATTAAACAGTTTACATGAACACTGAACATATCAATGGCACACACATTAGCCATCTA
>JAUCMU010000048.1:9957709-9987038 GCA_032275025.1 Enteromius treurensis | reverse complement strand
TTCCTTAGTTGTTGTTTACCTCTTTAGGACTAATTGCTGCTGTTTTTCCCCACCTGTAAGTCGCTTTGGATAAAAGCATCTGCTAAATGAATAAATGTAAATGTAAATGTAAAATGGATTTTTTTTAAGTTTCAGAACACTATAATGATTTTGGCAACAGCCTTAATAAGTGTCTGACTAAAGTCACAAGGCTGGGAATAAAATTTTCCCAAGGTCTATAAGGTCTCCAAGGGTATACCATGTGTAGTGCAGTGGTTTTCAATCCTAATATGTATTCTCCGCATATTTTGAATCAGAAACAGTTTGTAATTTATAAACCTATTTCCAAACTCTGCCACTAGATGGTAGTATTTGCTTGGTTAAGAATTAGGAGCTGTGCACTTGCTGGATAATCGACATCACAAGTGTGTTAATAAAAAGAAGCCAAAATAATAACATATTTATAAATTAAATGTATTTATGTGATATCAAAACGGTGCAATTAAATATTTATATAATTATGTAAAATAGAGTGCTTATAAATCATGGTCAGTTTGAAAAACATTCACACATTTTAATTGTATCCAAACATTTAATAAGAAGGCACACATATATATTTAATAGCTGGGTGCCTTAAAAGCATTCACTGAAACACTGGATTAAACAAAGATTTGGGAGGCTTGAGCCCAGCCTTTTTCTATGTCTGTGTGCAAATCCAGCAGCCTCTGTGGTGATTACCAAATTATGCAGCTGGGGTTTAGGGTCTCTCCGCAGAGATTCACCAGCTATTTCTCCCTATACTGACGTCTGAGTGTGTTTATTCATTTATTTTATTTCTCACAAAAGAAGCTTATGATGTGCATATGATCATGGTGAGGGAACGGTTATTAAACTTGCTTGTAAACCAGGTAACCTCGTAAGAATGGGGATTAGAATGAGAAACACTAACGATGCAAATACACCCGCTGCGCCATCTGCGAAACGCCACAAACTTCAAATCAGCCATAGCACAGTATCTTCCTAAACACCCAACTTTCTTTTCTAGCCCTCTTTGTTGTCGTAAAGCAGGGGAAAGCCGCTCCAGACGCAGGGAGGGAAGGAACAAAAAGCCTTTTGTAAACTAATTACTCTGAGCTATTCTTTTCCCTCCTGCAAATAAAAACATCTTTTTTTTTTTCATGATCAATTCAGTTCTCAATGAATCTGACTTCGCCTACACAGCAAAAATGAACAATCCACTGTATTGTGTATCGTCTCTTAAAACTTTGCATGTTTTTGCGAGTCAGTTTTTTCTGGAGTTTGTCATTTTTTGTCACTATTATTTCACAATAACACTCGCTCATGAGAGTGAGAAGACATAGTATTTAAAGAAATATTAGACATCACATAGAAATTTGGAAACTTTCTGCAATAATAAACTCAAATCAACTGCAATCTGAACACAGTGTAATTTATTTAACTTTAAATGCATTGTATAATTTTGCTCTCTATAATTAAACAGGACATCTGAAAGCAATAAAAATTAATAATTTGATAGCTTAAAGATGATCACATACTCTTGATGAACACACAATCACATCATCTTGAAATAACAGATTAACAGTTCAGAGGTCAGAGAAAAAAGAAGCTGTTAAACAATTAAAAAGAATATTATATGGACGTATACTCATGAGTTATTGGGATTTTATGGGGTTGGAGAAGAAGGTTTACAGTGCTGTACCGTAATTGAATTGGTTTTTTACAGGTAAAAAAAATATGATGATAAAAATACAGTAAAGACAGAATTGTACTGTAAATTAATAGAATAAATTGACTATTTTTTTATAATTTATCAATTATTTTAATTTAGCAAGATTATTTACATTAATTTGTTTAAAGTCACAGGAAAGTTATTTTTATGTTACAAAAGTTTTCTATTTAAGATAAAGTTTTTTTTTTTACTTTCTAGTAATTTAAGAATTTGGAGGGGTATTACATAAAAATATCAAGCAGCACAAATATTTAATAATTGATTAAAAAGAAACAAATTAACATATTTGAATAGAACTCTTGAATTGTAATACTTCACAGTATAACTTTACTGTATTTTTGTTCAAATAAATGGTAAGACCTCTTTCAGAAGTGTAAAATAAATAAATAAATAATAGTGTTTACGCAACTGGTGTTGCATATTTTATATATATATATGTGTGTGTGTGTGTGTGTGTGACCCTGGACCAGTGTTTTTTTTTTTATTCAGATTTTCAGACTACCTGAAAATAAATAAGCTTTTCACTGATGTATGATTTGTTAGGACAATATATATATATGAAAATATGGAATCTGAGGGTACAAAAATCTAAATAAGAGATTTGAAAAATTTGAGAATTTTCCTAATAAAGTTCTTTGCAATATTACTAATATTATAACTAACAATTCCGCTTTGATTTATTTAGAGTGGGAAATTTACAACAAAAACAAATCTCCATGAAATAAAACCTTACAATGAAATCTTCCTGAATTAATTAATATCCTGTGGCATATATATATTTTAATGAGGATCACATATGCTTTATTACCATTTAAATACATAATCTAGCAATCCCAAACAACTTGCACTGCCCAATTTTCAGAGTGGCAGCTCAAACCACTGTGTTGCTCCACATAACAGGGTGTTTTTATTATGCTTTCAACATGTCTTAGATACAATATGCATGACATGTACGCCTGTAGAGCTTTAAGTTTCTTCTCTCTGTCCTCAGACCAGCCCCACATGCCTTGTATCACTCGCACCTAACGTCAAATCAACACCTTCAGCTAGCTGCCCTCGGCCTCCATTACAGCACCCACAGCAAAGAGCCTCCTCCTGCACCGAGGAGACAACTGATCCCGCGGCAGTTGTATGGAAATGTTGCCATACCAAGTAATAAAGACACTGGGATTATAGAAATGACTCACAGCTTCACTGCTCACAGTGGCCCTCCTTCTTCCCGCCATCATTGGAGAGACTGATGTCTTTATGAGGCGATGGTGATGAAATGTTGCATAGCACGATCCTTTCGAATGGGGAAACAAGAGGAGCCATTGAGGAGGAATCCAAGGAGGGCTGGATAAGCCTGTGATTAGATTTACAGGCTATTTAGTTGGTAGTGGGAGAGGGACAGTCACCAGTTCACTATGCATCAAGTGAAACTCATTGTGAAGTTTTGGGATACTTCTTACAGGATATGAGTCGAATTTACAGAATACAGTTAGTACAGGTCAGCTTTATGGAATAAAGAATATTCATGAACAAATATGCTGCTCCGAGATTACAGATAACAATATCTTCCCCTTGTTTCACACAGCTGCTATATGTGACCCTAGACCACAAAACCAGATTATACATTATCTGAAAGCTGAATAAATACACTATCCATTGATGTATAGTTTGTCAGGATAATATAATGTTTGAAAACTATTTGAAAACCTGGAATCTGAGAATGCAAAAAAAATCTAAATATTAAGAAAATCGCCTTTAAAAGTTGTCCAAATGAAGGCTACTGTATGCATATTACTTATCAAAAATTAAGTTTTGATACATTTACGGTAGGAAATGTGCAGTAAATACCATCATTATCTTTAGCTAATAACATAATGATTTTTGGCATAAAAGAGAAATAAATAAAATTTTGACCTACAGTATGCAATATATTGGCTATTGCTGCAAATATACCCCTGCAACTTATGACTGATTTGTTGGTTCTCTTCCTCTCGTTACACGAAGTAGCTTCCACACAGTTGCCTTCATCTGGTAGCCGGCTCTGGTTTTGCCATGCGTAATGTCACTTACAGAAGACCCTGACCTCCATTAACATATGGACTCCATCGATTTACCATCCCTTCCTCTGAAAACCTCAAAATCCCCTTACACACAGGAGATTTACACCCAAAACATCATGGTATAATGTTTCTTCCCCCTTACTCTCTTTGTTCGTACTCTTTCCCTGACTTTTATACTCTGCCAACATGTTTGCATTTGGGTTGTTGGTCATGGTGCTATGGATTCACATAGCAATGGTAATGGAGAACAGAGGTTTTGCTGTTAATACTTGGCTTGGTTTACATGTTTGTAACACCTCATTAGTCAGCACTGAGAGGCCTAGCTCTAAACATGGTTCATACTGTATGTTACAGTAGAAAACATCATTAACACATGAAATTATTCACACATATCACAGTACTTGTAAAGAGCCTTGGATAATTTGGCCCAAATCAGCTTCGGAAACTATATCTTGTCCTTACACTTTCTGCTGAAAAATGTGCATGAATCTTTGGTACTCTACAGCAGATGTGCCAGAAATTAATTTTGACGATATAATATAATATAGTGCTGGGAAACTATTCATTTTAATTGATTTAATTCAAAATCACATCTTTATATTACCATAATAAATATACACAGTACACACACATATTTTACGTACACAAAATTGTTTATTTTGGAAGCGATTAATCATGATTAATTGATGCAATACATTTTTATTAACATCTATCATTAAACACCCTAATCACGTTACTGATAACAAAAATCTGAGGAAATTATGTGTAATTTAAAAGTAAAATATTTACCTTACAATTACAATTAACCAATTAACATGTTTTTACTATAAAGTTTTTAGACTTTTTTTCTATAAAATTTACAAACAGTTTCATTTAGAATATATATATTGGTGGTTTCAAATTTAATTAAAATACAGTGTTCAATGTCCATATGGTTTAATAGCAAATTCTCTAATTTTTACATTTCGTTCCCCTGAATATTTCAATTATTTGATTTTAAATATATTTTCCAAGCACTAATTATTTTGTATTTTTATAAAACTCTTAAACTTTTTAATCCTCTAAAACTTCAGTAAGGGACACATTTCTGTCTGAACCTAAAATAGAAATAAAAATCATCAGATCATTAAAATTTAAATTTAACAATGTTCATCATAAATGAACAAGACCATGATTAAATATTAACGTTTCTGTGCAGTCAAAATAAATAATAATAATAATATGTCACTCCAAACCGGTATGAGTTTCTTTCTTCTGCTGAATACATAAAAAGCTATTTCGAAGAATGTTGTTAGTCAAACAACAGTTACTGCTAACCTTTGACTTTTTTCCCCACACAATGGAAATCAATGGGTACTACAACACACTGTGCTAAAATATATTCCTTAATGTTCAACGGAAGATAAAAATTCATGAAGGTTTGGAACAACATGAGGAAGCGTAAATGACAATAAAATTAACATCTTGGGTGAACCACTCTTTTAAGGTCAAAGGAATGCATGGACTGATAATGAATACTATCAAGATACAAGAAATCAAGAGATCAGGTCATGCCCCAGCCTCTCTTCCTGTTTCAAAACAGCTCCTCTCACCGAAAACCAACGAATTGGAAACAAATGTGCACAGAGAAACAGGCTTTTCCATATGTGAGAGGAGAACAGTTGAAGAACAGGACAGATGTTTCCTTATCTACATCCCTCTTATGCCTCTGTTCAATCCTACATGTCATTAGACAAGTCAACGGTGTCAAATGTGTGTCTTCAGTGAGTCACTCACCATCACAAACATTCATCTTTTGCTCTCCGGCTGCCCAGCGGGTTGCATCATAAAGATGGATGTCAGTGGGATGATCCAGAAAATGCTATTTGCATTTGGAGATTGTATATGCAACCTACACATCAAACTGTGACTCTTAAATGCTCTCTAAATTCACAAAAGAAAACACACAGACTTTTCCTACTGTTAATCATGAGATGCAAAAAAAGGAAATACAAAACACATATTTTTAAAAATTCATTAAAAAAAAAAAAGATTACCGTTTACTGAGTATCTTCTGTTTCTGCTCTAATCACAGTTGGATAGGCCACCGAAAGAACTCTGAAGATGATTCACGCTGATTCAGTTTGTTTTAATTTTGAACGGCTATTTGTCCCTCTTAATAGGGTGAAAATTGATGTTTCAGCCAATTGACCAATGAAGACATCCAGTCACTGTCCATGCGTCACAGCTGGAGTACTGGCTGAACTTCTCTAATGCAGGTCAGTGGAGCTGGGTGTCCGTCCTCGGGCCTCTTTCACTCTTTCACTTACACACACAGTGTAAGAGCAGAGCGTGTCGGTAGCCAGCTACGTGTGCATTATGGGATGCGGCGGAAGGACAGAGGAATTCAGCTGCCATCTCAGGCTTGTGCAGTGCACGGCGCATCTGCTTCAATGGGATTTCCTCACCCAGTTGCTCCCTGATGTCTTCTGTGGGCTACTGTCAGTGATTTAACCATTACACGGCCATGCCGTTTCTCTGGTAAAAGTGACCAATATGTGGAAGTGGATAAAAAACAGTTGCAATGCAATATCATGTCAACAGAGGGCACCCTTTTCAATTATAGGGGGCTCCAAAAAATATATGCTAGGCAGAGGAAATGACCCAAATATGATCAGCTAGGACTTAGAAGTGCATACAAAAATACAAAAATCTGTTTAAATGATGCTCTCTCTAGTTCTAGACAGAGTATACCACATTATGTTTGCAGGATAAAATGTCTTTAAGATTAATCTGCTATATTTACCGTTCACCTCAAACCTGGCTACTTTGACTCTTTTGACTTTCACAATATTTGTGTGGTACATTTTCCAGACATTAAGTATGTTACTGGCTGATCACGATGCTACTGGTAGATACAGCTGCACTTTGAGCAGGTGTTTGGTGAAATCACACAGTAAATTGCGGTTGATATCGTGCCATGAGAATATCCTTACACCAAACGCGCTGTCACAAACACCCCCAGCTTTCGGTGTTCAAGTGACATAGAGATCGAAACCCTGCGCAAATACCCTGTGCAGCTTTGCAGGCGAGGCGTCACGAGCGGAGGGCTATCGACAAGCTGCCTGTCTATCTTTATTAGCCAAATCCAATGCAGAAAAATGGATCCCTCTGCTTATCACTGTGGTGCTCATGAGCCAGAGGTCAGAGACATGACACCAAATTATGGGCACTGTAGACTTATTATATTGATGGAGAAGATGAAGGAGGGCGAGATGGGAGGGTTTGGGTGAGGAGGGTGGGGGGTTAAGAGGATACTGAAGATTAGGAAGGGAATTGCCGCAGTACACTGGCTTCTTTTGTGAGCCCAGTGTCCGAGGGGAAAATATCTCCTGGGGCAAGAGCAGTCTTCCACAAAGCACTAGTCCTATTATAGATACAACAACTTGTTTTCAGACTCCTCAATGTGAGACACCACGTTTTGAGTGGTAGTTTAGAGAGAGAAGGGCCATGTGAGCAAGGTCATATAAAATCAATGTGGGACACAAATAGATGCTGTGTGTTTACAGACAAAAACAGTCCAAAATTAGCTGAAGGGAGACTGGCATTGCACGTCAGTGGCCCACTCCTTTAATTTATTGTTTTGGCAGCGTAGTGTTCGTTTTGAAGACAACTGTCCAGCAGCAGTAAAAGTTTAACATGGAAATGCTGAGGTAGAGGTTGAGGATGATAAATGTTGTAAGGATAAGGGTGGAGAGTGGAACATTTGTGAGGTGAAAAGTCAAAATCTTGTTTTAAACCAGACACTCCAAATAATGTAAAGACCCAATATGTATGAATAAAGCCCCAGAAGGGTTGGCAGGCAGCTTCTAAATTGTATCCAGAGTACTTTTCTTTTGATGGTGTCTTAACCTTAAGCATCAATATAAAACAGAACAAACAGACCAAGAGTCTTCAAACATGACATACAACTTGGTTTCAGACCACATGGTGTGAAATGAAATATGTTTTTGTTGGTGAAGCTAAGAGAGATAGGTGATATGAGAAATGTCAGGTAAAATAAAGACATTTATCTAAATCAAATGGGATGGAAATTGTGTGTCTTTGATGTTTGTACACAAAAATGCACAAGATGCAATGCTATTGTGATAAAAGTGGGTGAAAATTATATTTCAAATCACTTTTACTGTCATATTAAATGCAATATACTGAAACCCCAAAGTATCACTTAACTCAGGGTTTAGATCATGTCAGATTACAAATATTAAAATGTAATATAATATAGTTTCTATAAACACAAAGCGACATAAATTTACATTTTTAAATATATTATGTCACCTATTTCCTATTTGGCCCAAGTGTTCGTGCAAGAATTTTATCCTGATGGGACACTCTTACAATATAATGTTGTAAAAAGGCAAGTTTCTATGATTCTTTTGTGAAGTGCAGTGCAGTCAAGTGAAGTTCACCAAATATCCCCTTGCCAGTGAGAAACGTATACACTGTAAGGATGAAGGTTTTCCCTAGGAATGTCACTTTAAAGGTTCATTACGCTCTAAACAGATTGTATCGGTGTATGATAGAGTCAAGAACAATCGATAACTCATCATTTCACATGACCAGTACAAGACAACTGAAAGTCTCATCTATGAAAATATCCAACAGCTCAGTATTTATAGAAAGTAATGACTTTTCTCTTTAGCTCCAGTAAGAGTTTCATCTCTCCTATTTGACTGCAATAAAACCTTTCTTTCCCTGTTAAGGACCGAAGGGTAGAGTTTGCAGTCTCAGGAAGCTGCTTTGTAATGCCCTAATTATTAAAAAGCAATGCTGGGGTCCCTGAGGTGGCTTGGTATGGTCTGTACACACAGGCAGAGAAAGGGAGATGTTTAGTTTACGTGGTTTATATTAGCATGGATGGTGAGCTAAGCTCCATAACGAAGCCTTAGAGTCTCTCTCAAACAGATGGCCCCTTCTCAGTGCTCACATCACAGTGGGGTCCTATCAGACATCACATCTCCCCTCAAATATATGATATAGATCTGTGGAAACGCTCTGCAAGTTCAGGCTTAGTGTTTAAGGTAAAGCCCACTCTTTACTTGAATTTCTCAATTTCCTGAATAAGCTATAAAGCCTCTGCTTTTTGATGGGAACTAGAATGATGATCATTAAGGTGTATAGATCTGCCATATAAAAACATCTAAAATACCTAACATGGGTGAAAATACCTACCCATGGGTCTCACCAGTTAGTTTTTAACTACTTAAAGTACCCCTGTTTTGCCATTTTAAAGGTTGCTAATATTGCTTTATGAGCAATGTTTAGACTACATTAGGCCCACCGCTGAACAACAGAACTACAGAAACCTGGTTACCAAGACGTGCAGGGTTGTTACACAGCATAACGTACACAAATACGTGTTTTGAACGATACAATCTTCAGTTATTAAATCACACTTACAGGTAGAAGTTCAGAGGAGCGAGCCGGTCCACGTAAACTGGCACTGATCCATCTTTTAAGAGCAAGCGTTTGGTGAATATCGCGTTGTAACCTTACTCCAAGATTGGAAAAGCAGTCATCAGTAAAATGAGGCGAACACAACAAGAGACTGTTCCGCTGAGGTGTTGTTGAAAAAAATAATTTTAACCGCTCATAATTTTTATAGATTCATCTTTAGGAAGGGCAACAAATTAACTCTCACTGGATACAGCATCTTCTCACATGATGTAATCACGTAATTGAGTGTTTTTTTTTTCCCGATTGCCAGAAAGATTTGCACATGGCCATCTAAGAAAGCATTTCTTACACCTTTGTCTTAATTTGGAACAGAATATTGTTTTAATACATTTTTGTAATTACAAATTATTTTATTTGTGTACAAAAAAACATATTTTACCTTAAATACAATAGTATATATCTTAGTCATTATTTTCATTTTTTTTTTAGATTTCACAATTTCACTCTTTAAAAAAAAAAGGGTATTACTGCCATTTCTTTGTATTTATTTGTGAAAATTGTTAGTGATTTTTAAAGGAAAATAGTAAATGCACATTTGTTTCTGTTTTGTCATAAAACAGTTATAAAAAAACAAACAATTATATATATCTACCCACCTCACCTTTCCTGACAGCAGCTCTCTCTCTCACGCTCTCACACTCGCACCCTCTCGCTGTGTTGTCTACCGAGGGCCAGCTGCCCTCTGATGACATCACACACCCTTCCAGCTGCAGCGCTGATGGTGATAGGAACAGATGTTGGCTTTTTGGGGGGCTCCCCCGACAACCACAACGTTGTCTACCCACCTCCAGTTGCAGGGCCAAGAGTACTGTTGACATCTGCTCTCAGCATTTCACTCATAATAAAGCCTTTAGCCAGGACTAAATTTGTGGGAAACCACCCTCGAGCTTGCCACGTCCCATGCATTTTTATTTTTGATGGCACTATAAAATTAAATTTGTTCTCATGATGCATCCCAAAATGCATTTCAAAAAGTCAAGGCATTCAAACTGCAAGGAGTCACATGGCTCAAACTGATATTGTATGTAAACTGAGCATATGAGTCTTATTATCCATAATAAGAGAATGGGAGAGGAGGATTTATTTGGGTTCCAAGGTTTGATGTTCAGTGTTTTATAACCTCCTTTGGGCAAACTAAAATTACATTAAACAAATGATAGCAGCAGATGACCCTCTGCATCCTCTCTTAACCCTGCTATGAAAACAAAAATCACTGTGTTAGTAGCAATAAGGCTGTCAGTAGAATAGGAAAACTGGAAAAGTTGTCCTGGGTACACTAAAGTACAAAAAAATAAATAAATAATTACAAAAAAAAAAAAGAGTTGTCATTGGTGCAACCCAGTTTTACAGACTAGGCTTAAGCCTAATCCTAGACTAAAATGTAAGTCTGAGCTGTTTCAACTGACGTAAACTTGCAATGACTGATCTTAAAATATAACAGCACCTTTGTTTTGTCTCAAGATGCACAACAGTAATGTTTTTTTTTAAACCTTAAAATAAAAATGACTTAAATGCCCTAATTTAACTATGGTCTTATCCTGGCTTAGTCTGTGAAACCAGGTCAATATAGGTAATCATATGGAAGCTTTAGGCACTAATATGCACCTTAGGGGTAAATAAGGTACGAGGTACCACCCCAGTCATACCTTTTTATAAATAAATAAATTATAATTTTAGCAACAGTCATATTTTTAGATGTAAACTTAACAAAACTAAAATACAAGATGATAAAGTAGAGAGCGGGGATAATAAAATGTCCTGCAATTGAGCATAATTACTGATTGGCACCACAAGCCGGGCCTTGTAATGGAATCCAATAAAGACATGAAACAAGATGAATGATTATGACATAATATTAAAAACACCAATCATTGACGTGTTATTCCTTAATATCTTTTCATACTGAAAGAGTAAAGACTGAGGGCCATCGGCAGGAGCACTGAGAGTGTAGCATCGGCCCGGCTGCTTGGGTATCGACACATGGAAGAACTGCAGCTGTTCGGCCAATCTCTTTTTATGCATGTGGGAGAAAAAACATTAGGCAGGAATGGGCATTCTCCCCACTTTTCTCATTACACAACTTTCCCCGTTCTGGCACAACATCACAACCTTCCCTCACACACATCTGTGAGCACAATGAGCTGTCTCTGGCCTAAAGGATGGGGGAGGACGGAATCTCAGCTGTTCTAGTTGTCAGAACCCTGGGAAAGTGTTCTCTCGTCTCTTGCTCCCTCTTTCTTATGCCCTCTCTCCCTATCGTTCTTTTCTCCCCCCATCCCCCCATATTTGATGCCCTGAAACCTGAGGACTTGCCTCTGATCATAATTTTAAGTAATACCCAGTGAGGGAAAGGAAAGAGGTACCAAAGGGCTTAGAAGAACATTTATATTGAGGAACAAGTTCCCTTTAAATTTGATGGATTGCAAGTTCTGCTTTCAGTTTTGATGTTGATCCCACCTCAGTTTGAACATGCAGATCTGTTTGATGGTTGCTACAGCTGTACACATTTTGTGAGTGGCTTGATTTATGTAGCCTAGACATAAGAATGTACCATCCAGTGAATCTACATATGAGTAAAAGCCAGAGCTATACTTGGAGAAATAAAACCCCCCAAAAAACAAGAAAGGCACAAAGAGAAAAGAAAATCCCATACAGTGCTGGAACTTTTAATAATATGGTCTTATAATAAGAAAGTCAATATTAAGTAAGTTGCATTTATTGCCAGCTGTGCTTGGTCTGTTTTTGCTTGTCTGCCTCTTCAATTAACAAGGATTGCTGTTGCATTTTTCAATGAGTTTTTGAATGAATTGGTTGAGTAAATGATTCAATGACTAAAGGCCTGTTCACACCAGGACATTGATGTTTAAAGCCTCGTGACTAAACAAAGGGCGCCAATGTGAGTGTGCACGCCGACCAATAAGATTGCCGCCTTTGTTCACGTGCCTGGAGCTGCTGCAGGTCTTATCCAGCACACACGAATTATGTAGATAAAGAAGATGCACCTCGGCAAAATTAATGTAAAGCTGCTGGTCTCGTTGGTTTCTTCATCGCTGGAGCTGCTGCTTGAAATACCCATGTTTTCTTGAGAGTTAACAAACAAGCATGTGAATGGTTTTGACAAGTGCGTCTTCTGGCTCCCTTCTTCTTCTTTGTGACAAGCGAGTGTCAGAAGCTTGTGCTCAGCGCCACCTTGTGTGTGGTATTTCTGTTTTTCACTAAACGCTGTCGACTCATCGTCATTGAAAATTGCGTGGAATAGCTAAAAGCGCTGACGATGTTCACATGCGATATTCGTGTGTACAGGCCTTTCGTCATCAAAGGTCTTGTTCCTAATGGCACTTGGAGTCTTGTAGACTTATAATGTCCACTGTGAACACATGTCCATTAAGTCCAAAAGACGGTGGGTTGTCCCATTCATGATTTTAACCTCAGAAGTTAAAGTTAAAAAAGTTAAAGCTCAAAGCTCACGCTGAGGCGAGCTCTGCAGCCGACTCAATATTCAAAGCGGCATTACATCACAAAATGTGGACAAGGCTAGGGTGTAATTTGGGACAGGGCCAAACAGGGACTGAATCAGCATTTGAAAGATTCATTTGAATGAAATCAAGAAATCTACTGTTCCCATCTAGATGCTTGCAGAAAGAATATGAGGGATACAATATATTTGTTCTATGTATATTATAAGAACATCTGAATTACTGTTGCAAAACATCTGTTGGAAAAGAGGATTTGACAGTATAAGCTGTTGCACTAAACAGTTCGAAAGTATCTCTCTTTATGTCTTTAATATCATATTGTAATATTATTCATCAAAGTAGGCAAATAAGTAGGCTGCCTAAATCTGTCTTCCCACTGTGTTCATTTTATGACATTGTGTACAATCAGGTTGATCTGAGTTGCTCTAATCCCTCAAATTAAAATGTTCTCCCTCTTCTGTGCCATTCTCAGATCAGTACCAAATGCCTGTGTGTGCAAATGTAATGAGGGAGGAGAATTCTATAACTGATATAAGGCCTTGTAATCCCACTTTCGTCTAGATGTTAAATTCATTTGTAATTGCCCTTTTCCCAAACACAGGTCTGTTGCAGACGCTGACTATTCCCCTGACTGCACGCGGGGACAATAAGAGGGGGATTTCTTATTTTCATCCCAATGAGACTCCAGAGAGCATAATAGATTTAATACAGGTGCTGAGCATAGGAGACAGCTGCCGTCTCAGGGATTAACATATTCTCAAAATGTGAAGGACAGCCCCACAAGATATTCTGAATATGTTTTTATAATAAAAAGTAATTACTGCTAAGATAGCAGCTAAACCGTAGCCTACTAGTCGTGCAGTGGTCTTGGCCTAACAAACACATACCCTCGGAAATAACTATTTCAAACAACAATAGATAAAGCTGAAAGAACATAGGCTATTTCCCTTGACCAGTTTTAGAACCATTTTTGATGCGCTCTTGAGTCATGACCCACAGTTGACACAGGTGACCTCACTCAGATATTAACAGAGTGTGGGCCAAGTCTGGCTTACTTTAGGCACCTCTGGCTTAATTGTGGCTCAGTTATTTTCTCAGCCTACTGTGAAACACCATAAACTCTGGCTGGAGTCTGGCCAACCAAAAGAACTAAAAGCAAATTGTATCTAATTCACTGAGCCGTGGCTGGATTTCGGTCCGCCAGAAAAAAGAAAATATTCGGCTGAGATCTGGGTGAGTTTTGGTTAGCCGAAGAGTAAATAAAAGATCTTTGGCATGAATGTGATTTAGAGTAAAACAGAACTGTGTAAGATGTGTCTTCCTAATTTTATAAACCTCCTTGTTTTGTTCAAATAGCAAACACTATATTTTATAATTAAAGAAAAGTTTATTTACTGAAACCTTCTGGGAAATAAAACATGACTGTGTTTAGCAAAAATGTAAAACAATTGAAATATTTAATTTAATAATTAAAACAATTTACAACATTTATGCCTATAATGCAAGAAAAGTGGGTTAGATTATTTAGTAAGTTATTTCTATTTATTGAGTTTAAACACGAATTGGCATACGAGCCAATGCGATGACATCGTCTCCAATGCATCTTGGAAATAGTAGTTGATTTACATCGACTGCGTTAAATCCGCTACACAAAAGGACTACTTTTCGCACCCCGAGACGAGCAGACGCACAAACCCCACCTAGCAGAGGATCTGGAAGTTGCATAGCAGTCAGATTTTATTTCGGTTTTATGTATGCCTATTACAGTTATTCTCAGTTCCTATTTACAGTGGTCTTGCAATGCTTTGACTCAATCTACAGTAGGGCAAGTAAGTGTCTTATATATAGTAATAGTCTATATATATTATTATTATTAATATTGTTTTTTCACATTTGTGTTTACCGATGAAGAGGCTAAATTATAAAGCAGGCAATCAAAAATGACTTGGCTAAAGTGGTGAACCGGAGAGGTGTAAATGGTTTGAAGCATAAAAACATTGTGATTGGTAAGTTTTTTAATTCCCCACACGTCATGAATGAATGTTGAAAGTCATAGTTAGAGACTGGTGGTCTTAAATGTAACTGTTCTTTTTCCATACCATGCACAATACATAGATTGTATATAGTGTAATTTCTGGTTTTGGCACAATATTGGTCAAGTTATGGCTGTCTTCCCAAGCTTCTGGATAAGTTGTGGCTAAATTCTAGGGTAAAGCTGGTGATATCTGGGGCTTCTGGCACTGTTGTGGACCAGTTATGGCTGCTTTCTGGGGATACTGTGGAGTTGTGGGTGAGTTTTGGTATACTTTAGGTGTGGTTCTGGTATTCTTTAGGCAAGCAGCATAAGGGCCAATTGAGGGCCAGGAGCTGTGGCGGTATGTGGGGCCCAACAACAGCCTGAATTCAGCCAGTTAAGGCCCCGAACCAATTTGCTATCTGGGCAATAGGCATCACTCTGAAATACTTGATTCTTATTGGTCAGACGCGACATTCAGTGGTCTGATATTTGCTACAATTCTCTGTGTTCTATGGCAACTTTGTATAGACCGCTACAGGGCGCATAAGTAGAAGGATAAGATAGTAGCGCCTATCACTGCATTTACAAATAATGAATATTAAGCTTTTAAATGAGAAACAAGTAAGCTTTCTGTACTATTTATATTTGTGATAATTCATGTTCTTAAGATTACTTGTAAGCCTCTATTATTTATCTAATATTCACACAAAACAAAAGCTTGTGAGAACATCACAACAGTGTGGCTCAACAAGAAATGTGGAATGAAGATCTATGCAAAATAAAACCATACTTAAGACTCTTCGTCTCTCCAGACTCCAGGCTTTACACGACGTATGGGACCTCTTGTCGTAATTATTCTTCCTTCCATTCAAACTTGTCCTCCACAAAAGACAAAACACACTCGTGCGGCTTGGAGAAACGTCGCTGCATGTATTGTAAATTGCATGCAACTGGCCTGTCCAAGAGCCTGTTGGTGCCACATACAATACTGTCCCTCCAGCCTGAATGCAAAGAAAGACAAGACTCCGGTTAACAGAGACAGATTCCTTGCACTGGCAGAGGCTTACTGGCACAACACAAGCACCTTTTATTACCGTCATAATTAATGACCCGCAGTGCCGCAGATCTGAAAAGAAGAATCTTTCCTTTAAGGGAATTAAAAAGAGCAAAATGACGGCCAAAAAGAGCTCAATTAATAACAAAGTGGGCACAGCTCTGGGATAACACAAACAAGGCAAAACATCAGTCAAACGCACAGACATGTTGGATAAACAAATGCTTGATTCATTTCTGCAGCCCGATGGGACTAATGATTAAATTAGAAAGCTGGAGAAGCAACAATCAACATGCTGGAGGATAAACAATGCCATTGTGCTGTAGGGGGCAAAACCAAATGAAACATAGAAGCATTCACTGACGTTTGACACAATTCTTGGGCCCCAGGCAGGTCAGCGCTGTACATATCACCAACATGTGTGATAGCTAACGTCCACCTCAGAATATATCACAGGCTGCAAAAAAAAAAAAAAATCGGTGTATGAGACGTCTAAATAAAGTCATTTTTATGAATTGAGTCATTTAAAAGAAATGTTTTTTATTTTACTTTTTTTTTTTTTTTTTTGAGTTGTACTATTTGTCAGTTCAAACAAATTTAAAAGAACCAAGTGAGAAAAGTTGAAATCGTTTAATCTCAGTTTACTGCTTTGTGTCCAAATATGGGAGTTATATGTGTGTGTGTTTGTGTGTGTCCAGAGGTTAATACAGATACAATGGTCATTTCTTAAACGGAAGACTTCATCCTCCGGAAGTCGTATACTACATATAAAGCAAGATCTTATTTTAGAATATTGACAGTTATAAATTTGACAATCATTCTTAATTAAGAGTAAATTGTTTTATTATGCTTATGACTCGCGAATATAATGCTCAGTTAACTGAAATAAACCAGGCTTGACGTATGCACTCTGTAGAAATTGCATCTTCCGAAGGATGCAGCCTTTCCGTTTGAAAAATGTCAGAGAGCCACAATCACTGACTGGAAAGTTTTATTTATTTATTTATTTATTTATTTTCATTTAACTATTAATAAAAACGTTAGAGCCTCAGTAAATTGAGGTCTCATTGAGCATGCGTGGATGACATTACAGAGAACTGTCGCTGGGCTTTTCCAGCAAAAAAGCAATTCTGCCTGCTCTCCCCCTCTTGTGTCAAGTTTGCAAAGTCCAATTTTCACATAATATGAAGGTCGTGACTGAATCTGCACTGGTCTTGGTAGGACATAATAGCAACAGAACTGTAAATAGTTTTTGGGGGAGGGTTGGTTAAGGTGAGGGGAAATTACCATTGAGCACCAGTCTGGCACACTGACGAATAGAATAGATTTTCCATCTCAGTGTGTCACGTTAGATTTTCGGAGGTGCACAGTGGCAGGTACGTGTGATTAGTAACACTTTAACAATGTAATGAACTTTTTAGTTTATCCAGCTTCCAGCTCAGGAACTCAGAAAGATCCACCTGCATGATGTGAATAGGGAAGAGAGTGTTTGAAGGTTCAGTATCAGCTTTTGTTGTTTAGTGTTTTATGTTAATCTTTATTGCATTTATTTTCTTGCTTTTTCTTCTATACATTTATTTACTACTTTACATGTGAGCATTATAAACATATACACTTTTTTCCCCACATGCATGTCAAAGTATAAAACTAAAATTGAATTTCCACGGGAGACCATCCAAAACACGGCTCGGCTGAAATTGAAGGTCACAAAGCCCTGTTTTTAATACCTTGTTTCTGATATGCCGCAGCGCTGTGTTCTCCTTCGGTCTCTTTAGCCTTCTGGTCCTTGAGTTGAGGTGGTCAGGGGCTAAGCCTCCAGCAGGAGGACGTCTGCATTCCTCCAGCTTCCAGCAGCCCTGTTCTTCTCTCGCCCTCTTTGTGGCTCACAGTGTGGTGGGGTTAGGAGACTGCTGCCTGAGCTGGCCAGAGCCCAGAGCTGCCGCCTCAAACAACTTCAATGTTAATTTCCCTTTCATCTTGTGTGTGAAATTGCTGCTGGTGTGGCGCTGACCTCCAGCATTATGAGGTCAAGTGTTGAAATCTGATGTGCGCCTCTCAGGCAGACAGTGCGCAGAGATAGATAGAGGAGTGGGAGGGGAGGTAAGGAAGGGAAAAGTCTTTACAAGTTCTCTCCTAGCATTGTCAAGGGTTTTTTCTAGGCATGAAGCAAGCCTTCACACGTGAAAGCAAATCCACAAGACCCTCCATCATTTCCAACTAGACAACTGCTGCTCTTCTCCTTTTCCAATATTCAGAACTGTGTGAGGAGCAAAGCTATGTGGGAAAAGGTCAACAAGGCCATATGTCGTATGTGAAGTGGTGTTTTAATACATGTTTCAATTTGCTTGAAGAAATCCTATCAAAAAGTACAGCAGGACACTCATTTTGTTTTGGGGTGATGACTAATATGACTATTTGTCTTTATCAGCCTATCATAAGGTATATTGCATTAAGTGCTGCGATTAATTGCTTCCAAAAGTTTTTGTTCACATAATGTATGTGTGTGTGTGCTGTGTATATATAAATAGACACACATGCGTGCATATATTTTTTAAATGTTTACATTTATTTACATGTAGCCTATTTATTTATATTCATATAATTTTTATGAATACATATTTTTCTGAAATATTTAGTACACAAACCTATATTATGTAAACAAAAACATTAATTCTGTATGTGATTACTCACGATTAATCATTTGACAGCACTAATTATATATAACATTTAATTTGAAATCAAATATAAATCCATATATCATAGATGCCCGTTGTCTATTTGTTTATGCTTATTATTTAAATGTTTCTATTTGTAAACATTTTTATTTATATAATGTTTAAGAATTATAATATAAAATAATAAATATATATGTTTTATCACAGAAATTGTTTCCTGAGCCTGTATTTGAATTATCTGCATATAGCTACCAGGTCATTGGCATGCATCTCTCCCATCATCCTCAGAGGCTGCGCTCACCTCTGAATTACATGCCTCCTTCTTTTGTAGCACTTTCAAATCACCATAACTTTCCAAACGAAATGTACAAGTTAACATCTTTTCTTCTAAAGATATTCCTAATCATAAATAAATGCAATCTCTGGCAAGGAACAGGGGGCGCAGAGAGGAGGGAGAGAGAGAAACATCTGAGTAGATAACCATTAGATATGATTCCCATGATAAGACTCAGTAATTTGGCTTTTAGAGATAACTCCAGGGGCTGTCAGGCTGAACGGCAGCAATTTACTGTTTGTTTTATTTCTCCCCTATCCCTTTTTTTGCACATTTTTATCTTGCCTGTTGAAGGGCTTTTCATCTTAGATTTTTTTTTCCTGTTTTGCCCCAGAAGGTGAGATCAGAAGGCGACAGACTGGCATGTGTTAAAGCTATGGACAAAATACAAATATTTGAGAATGTATTTCATGGTAATTATGTCAGGTTTCATGGCCTGAGCTGTGCACTGAGGCACTGCCAGGATGCCTTAATTTGTATAGAAATTGTAATCATTTGTTCATTTCAAGGTGAAAATTGCATTTTTTAATTTAAATTGTATCCTGCGTGATAGGCTATTATCTAGAAAAATTGTCTTTGTGTATTAGAGTCTATACCCAGGCGTCACGCTTTGTTAAGAGCTTCTTTCAAAAAAGAAGGTTTATGTATGTATCTCTCCACAGAATGCAGCAGCGCCTGCTCATTATTTTCATTCTGTAGTATTTCCCCTCCATTTTTGGATTATTATAGGAATAAGTCCGCAAGCTGACTGTAGATTTCGCGAGCAACCTGTAAACAGGCTCTGCGACTTATCTCTTGGATTTATACCTGCATGTTCACCTTGAAATCCCACCTATTTTCCTCAGTGAGGTGAGATGGCACGGAGGACGCGAGAAATAGACGACGCGCGACATTAAAGGGAGATACGAACAAGACATCTTGGTAGGGAAAAAAATGTTGACTGCACCGAGGCTTTTTTTCAATAGGGTGCATTGAGAGCCTTTTAGACCGAGCGGGGTTAAAACGACTCCCAGCTTTCTCACAGCTTAATTTTGCAGTGATGCTGGAGTGTGGAGATTAGAGTCTGGGGGCAAGGAGGGGCACACCGAGGCTTGGTTGAGGGATGCCAGGGTTACTATGGGGGACTATAATCTTGTATTAGGTGCCTGGAGACAGCAAATGAAAGACTGGGTTTAAAAAGGGAAACTTCGTGTGAATTGCGAGGAGAAATAAAATTGTCTTACCCTATTGACATCTGTACTAAAAAAAAAAATCCATTTTAGAAGAGTATAATGCTTCTCAGAAGCAGTATGTGTCGAACAATGGAGTCTGTCAAAGGGATACATTCTTCCCTTCGTAACAATCTTCTGCTAAGCGCTCTACTTACCGATCCGGGTTATTAGGCAATCATGCGATCTGTCGGTGTAAGCTGATTGTAGGAATGTGGAATCCCTTCGGTGAAGATCAGACACCCGGGCTCAGGTACATAATGTATCCTGGAATAATTATGGGATTTAAGGAGATGTTAGGCTTTGTAAGTGCTTTCTTTGTTACGTTTTCGAGAGCTTGACACCGCAGAGATTCTAAAACATAATAATAACAGTCAAAGGAGGGGACGGGGGTCGTGGTGAATTCTTCAGACATGTTTTAATCAGTCTGTACTTCGTGGCATGTTCCTACCTCCAAATAACAACGTGTGAGTGACCCAAAATACTCATTATCATGAAAGCACCACGTCCCAGAGATTCTTTAAAACAACCCCCATTGCAAAGTCAAGCTTTACTATTTGTATTGATGATAGTGGCTATTTATTCACCCTATTTATTTAGTAATTATCATTTTAAATTAGTATATATATATTGTAAAATGTACATAAAATGTAATTTAAAACATTTACTATATTACTTTAACTTCTTTAATAAATATTTTAATATTATGTAATATCAATACATTATATTATTAATAATAAAAATATGAATGTAATGTACTAATTAATTCATAAATGAAAACATTAAATAAATATAGTAGAATTTGTCATGTATGTATCAGCAAAATTAAGTTATAATAATAGTGTATAAAATTATAATATGTATAATAATGTGTCTTTAGTTTCATTCTTTGTGTATAACATTTCCTTAAATGTATTTTTCTATAACAATCTAAATAATATACAGTATAATAAAAACATGTATCATCTATGACTGACGAAGGACAAATAACTGTCATGACCATCCAAATAGCAAATCTGACTGTTTATGAGATCATCTCAGCAGCTGCTCCCCTAATAGTAATATTAGAAATATCTAAAATGATATTTTATGCATCACATTGAGGACAGCTGAATCATAAAGAGGATTCCTCAGTGCAAAATCACATTCCAGAAAGATTCCCTCACTGCGTGAATGCATTAAAAGAACCCAGATGGCTGCCGTAAAACTTGTTTACAATCTAAGTTCCTTTAAAGATCTTAATTAAGCACTGAGAGTTAATCCATCATCAGAGAGGTGCTCGTTTTCAGGGGAGGTGCAATAAACACCCGCATCTCGGGCCGTTAATGCCATTACACATTGGCTGGTATTCAGTGCCCAGCCGTCATTGCCCCCATAAGAAACGCAGTAAATTCCCTCAGGCCCTGCAGCTCTTCAGTGAATGCAGTGCTCTGAGAGTCTCTGTTGTGACACTGTCTGCAGCACGCCACTCTATTCACTTCCAGCGCAACTCAATTACTGGAAACTGATATTTTTAGTATCTTAAATCACCACAACTGTCATGATGCTCTTGACTTCAAAGTGGCTATAAAAATACAGCATTGTTAAGATGGGGATTAAATCATGATTACAGTTGACAGCAACATCAAAGCAATGAAAAGAGTGTATATGATAAATGCCAATAGATGTTCATGTTTTAAGTAATACAGAAAATGAGCATTTCAGATTAAAATGCTCTTCATAAATTTAGTACTAGATTTTAAAGCAGGCCTACACGATACTTCTTATGGCCATATTTCATGACTGAGTCAACTATTAAATGGAATTTAATTTTTTAAATAGAAAACATATTCTAACATATATGCCCCATGAGCATATATTTGACTATTGCATGATCCATACAGTGGGTGTTGAGAAAGAAAGAAGCAATCTGTTTCTTTGTCCACTTTTTTGAGCTTTAATCCATAACAGATATGCCAGTGCTACAGTAAAGACACCAACAGGCTGAAGGTAGTAAATGCCAATACAAGTTCCCACTACGCTAGTATTTCATACAGCTGAATAAATTATGCCATGATAATATACACACATGCTGAACGGAAATATATCAAAGAAAATTACATATGCGCAACAGGTAAAAAATTAAAGAATAAAGAGCAACTGAGGTTTTGAAAAGAGATTTGGGAAAGGTGTATCTCCCAGTTGGATAGTGCTTCAAATATCCCAAAGGTAGATTAATGCTTGCAGTAGAAATGAGTGCTACACACTAAAAACATGATTTTTTTTCTTTCTTCACGTTTCTTTTTTGTCTTTTTCATTTACTACCAAATAGTTTTAAAATAGAAATGTCCTCAGTCTTAAGTTGGCACATGGTCACGTGTTCATGTTTCAGTTTTTGTCCTGAATACTGTATATATGGCATTTTAGGGCACAGTTTAGTTCATCTTAGCCACAGAAATTGTCTCTTGAGGTTAAAAACACACTTGAGAAAAGTGGAATGTAAATGTAAACACAGAATCCATAAATGTGGTCATATTTTCCACCTCTCACTGAGTTTTTTTTTTTCTTCAGGACAATTGTTTGGAGACCATCACATATTTTAGCTATGTAAATGGCATAAGACTTAAAGTAAAAGTCCACTTCTGTCTACAAACTGCGAAATTCCCATTCTAGTTCACATTACAGTGACCACAGAGATTAATTAATTTCCTCACGAATAAAAAAAGTGCTACCAATTTAGTACATTTTCTTCCAAATGTCTGAAACGTAAATTCACAAATCGCCCTTTGGCCATTCAATGGCTAGTATCTGATTGTTTTTAAATTCTTGGATAAATCGTAAACTACACTTTCCATGAACAGCAGAGAAGCATATGGGAAAGCATATCAAAAGCCATAAAATGCTAAAATTGGCATTTACCCATAGGGAGTTCATTATAATGGCAATTATAGTGACCACAGACAAGAATTAGTCTGTTCAAAAAAAAAAATACTATATTGAAAACATATTTTTGTCATTTGGTCAGAACAGGGTATGTTTTTGTAAGACATAATTATCATAAATAACACTGATAACCCTAAAACCCTTTCCAACCATAAAGAGCAGTATCCAACCAACCCAGATGAAACACATTGACTAGCCCAGGTTGTGTGGAATGTCAGCATCTCTCTGTGTATATCCATCAGAAATGTAATGTTACAAAGCAAGGCCCTGTGGTTAAAATAGAAACAGGAACTAAACATGAGAAAAACAAAAAAGGAAATATGTAAACAAAGATTAATTACAATAGTAAATGCAACAGCAATAGGAACAACCACATTTATAATAACAAATATAATTATAATACCATCATTTTATATAAACAACATGGTCCGAACAGTTTGGAATGGGCAAGAGCTGCAGCTGTAGCCTATGTGTGCGAACACTGGATGCCGACGGCGGGCAGGGCTTTAGCGACTTGGGCTCAGACAATTGATGCTCATTTTCCCTCAGCTTCTTTCTGAAGCCCTGAAAGGGTCTCTTTGTTGTGAAAGAGAGAAAGGATCGGGAAGAGTAAGGAGATGCGGCACAATAGTGTCTGTTATTTTAATGTGGAATGGCTTTTGTATTCACGCTGCTTTAGGTAGAAAGTCTAAGACTGCCCGTGATTTTGTAACTTCTGTTGGTCTTGTTCACTCCTAGTCAGATGGACCGCGTGTGGGCACTGCAGAAAGAATGGAGGGATGCTGGTGAAACAGATGAGTGGATGTTCAGTTCGAGATCCATCAATATGCCTGTCCCGTCTCCACCTGTAGCAGTCCGAGCACAGCCGAGTGCTCGCCGAGCTTCATCCTTCTCTGAGTGGACAAGCTCACATTCTTAGCCAGGTAATCAACCGCAGCTACACACAAAGATAAAAACAGTTCATTTATTTCTCAGTGGTATGAAAATTATATGCAACAGTGACAAATACAACAAGTACATGCACTCAAACAGATGTCAATATACCTGTTCAACAGTGAACATCTAAGAATTTTTTTCTGATCATAATAAAAAAATATTTTTTAATAATATAGTCTAAAATTATTATATGTATGTATATATATATAAATCATCTCTCCATGCATATCCTTCAGAAATACTACAAAGCAAGGCCTTGTGGTTAAAATAGAACCATGAACTAAACATGAGCAAAATGAAATGAAACATGTAAACAAAGAGAAATCATAATAGCTAATATAATTATAATACAATCATTTTCTAAAAACAACATGGTCTGAACAGATTGACATAATATTTCTATTATACATAAAGTGCACACATTTCATACAGACAATTACTTAAATACACCTATTCTATAATAAATTTATCTTTTTTTTTCTTCTTTTTTTTGTAGACCTTTTAGTGGAAAAAGTCTAGGTGGTGTGACAGAAAAATGAAAGAAAAATGCCATTTGGCACAATGAATTGATTTAAATTCATATTTAAACTAAACTTATATCTAAACTTAAATTCATATCTTAATATTTTGTTATAGCTTTTTAAAAGTATTATCAATTTAAAAAAAGAATAAAAACTTGGTCTGCCTAATGAAATCAATGTGGTGTAACCAAGATACATTTTTTATAAATAGATATATTTATTATCTAAGAAATATAGTTTAACTTTTCACCTTGATTGTTTTTTGTTTTTTTACAATAATGATTAGGTTCTGGAAAACATTTTTGCAAAAATTTTCATTTTTACTTTAGGGTTACACAACTTGACAGTTTAGAACTTGATGAATGATTTTCATTTTTAATTTGGAAAAATGTATGAAATCAACATGAATACAAATGTTATATTTCCTATTTGTAATTGATATGTGACCCTGGACCACAAAACCAGTCTTAAGTTGCTGGGGTTTATTACAGCCAAAAATACATTGCATGGGTCAAATATTATAGATTTTTTTTTATGCCACAAATCATTAGGAAATTAAGTAAAGATCATGTTCCATGAAGATTTTTTGTAAAATTCCTACTGTAAAGATATCAAAACGGCATTTTTGATTAGTAAAATGCATTGATAAGATATTAATTTGGACAACTTTAAAGGTGATTTGCTCTGATTCTTTTGCACCCCTCCGATTCCAGATTTTCAAATAGATGTATCTCAGTCAAATATTGTCCTATCCTAACAAACCATGTATCCATAGGAATCTTATTTATTGAGCTTTCATATGATGTATACATCTCAGGTTTGTAAAATTTTACCTTAAGACTGGTTTTGTGGTCTAGAATTACATATATGTAAGCAATTGTTAAGATAATGCTAAAATAATGGAGCGCAAATTAACTGAATTGTAAATTATTTCATGAATAACTAGGCACTCGTTTCCATATGAAAGAAAGCAATGTATCATAAAAGTAGTCATTCTAAATAAAAATTGGCTGCAGATCATTTACTACTTGAACAAAAAATTAAGTACAATGTATACTTATTGTGTTCATGTTATTAAGGTGGAATGCAGGTAATGTTTGAGACAGGTTTGGTGGTATGTGTAAGCAATTGTTTTTAAAATTCTGATTATGTTTGGGAAATGTGTTACCTTTAACTTCAGAATTATACCACTTTTCTTTTTTCTTTTTTTATGCATAAAAACCAAAACAAATACAAAGGGGACATGTTTCACCTATACAAGCAGACTACTTTGGTTTTAGGTTTGGGTTGAGTCTCAGAACAGACACGTCACATCACTGTGAGCTTTCACGAACACACTGCTGATTCCAGACACACAGAGCACCTGTTCTCCACTGTCACTCACTCCTGTCACACCGAGTACTCCTCAGTCATCCCTCTTCTCACGATTCCACACTTCCCATCATATAACATTATATTATGACACACCGATCTATTCCATCCATCCATCTTCCTAAAACAAAACCCACCCAAATTGGCATAAACAAGATTTAAATAAAGAAACACAAGCTTTTTGAACGCAATCGGTTGGGGTGAGAAAAGTTGAAGCTAAGACTTTTTCAGTAGATTTAGATAATGAGTCCACTCGATTTTCTGCGCTTGAGAAAATCAACTGTTACTGTTGATCGAGATATGTATCTGTACATCTGCACCAAATGCAATAGAGAGAGAGGAGAGAGACGGCAGAAAGAGTGGCGAGATTCCCACCAGATAGGTGTAGCACACAAAACGGTGTGACTAACACAGCACCTGAGGGCACGGCTCGCATTGGATTGATCTGGAGTCTGGCTTTGCTGGGAGATCTTTATCAGGAGCACGTGTCGAGTCTATGCCGCGGGCTAATCCAGGGTCAGAGGGCACCCAGAGTCCCGCTCGCAACCCAGGACCCCAGCATTGATCTGCCTCCCTTCCCACACTGCTTTAATTTAAATACATGAGCTAAAGACATCGAGGACATTTGATTGGTGGAAAAAGACAGGGAATCGCGTTTAAGGGTTGCGAGGACAAACCAAGGTAGGGGCGGAAGCGGTGAAGGGAAGCTCCAATTAACCCCTCTAGCCACAGAAAAGGCCTCCCTCGCCGAGTCCGACTGGAATTGGTTTACTTATTAAGTTAGCACTGCGCTAGCTGTAACCTTCAGGTAATTATTTGCATAGATGTTTCCCGCCCCCCCATCCTCAAAGCCGAAATGGAAAAAAATGGAAGAGTCAAGCGGAGGAGGTTAAACCTGAGGGCTTTGCATTTTCAAAACTGACAGGATTGAGTTTGCGCTACTTGAGTGTTTTGGGAGTTGGCATTGCGACCACAGCCATTCCTGTTTCCGACAAGCAGTAAACACAGTGATCATTTGATCAAAACGTCAAGTGTAATGACAAAACACATCGCGACGGAGACGTCTGCGATTAATGGATATACAAAAGGCGAGCATTAGCGCGCTGGCACGTCAAGAGCCTCTGATGTTTTTTTGGTCGGAGGCCCTTTGATTACTCCAGTCGAGGTGGTGTTATTTGAACCTCTCCTTCCTTTATTCGTCATTAGCAGAAGTGTTGAGGCGGGGCAGAGCGAGAGTGCGAGCGGACACTGCCAGACATCTGTCACTGTGACAGTAAGCGCCGCACGTTAGCGTATGTAAGCAAGAGCAAAAAGGAAGCTGTCAGGGAACGGCGGCGCGTACGGTAGCAGCCGCATACCTGTGGGTGGGCTAGCTGTCTGTACCGGAGACGCTGGTGCTGACAGCTAGCAGAGAGAGTAATCACAGCTCATTTAACCTCTCTCCCTCAGGAAGCCTTTCTCTCCTGTCAGCCTCGTTTACTCCTTAAATCCCGCTCAGACTGAGTCTCTGCCTTCCTTGAGAGGAGCAGCGAATCTGCTTCTCTGACACTCACGGTCACAGCCAACACACACAAACACGCGCACCTCTACAAAGTGCGCCCTTAAGCTGTCTCCCGAATTTCAGTGAAATATTAGACAGGTGGGCTAAATCAGTGATTTCGCACCACGGGGAGTACTTAAAAGAAATAGCTCCCTCAGACGTTAGGACTCGTGTTCAACTCAGCTAAAATAATGGAGCGCAAATGAACTGAATTGAAAATTATTTCATGAATAACTAGGCATCGTTTCCATATGAAAGAAAGCAATTTATCATAAAAGTAGTCATTCTAAATAAAAATTGGCTGCAGATCAGTTACTACTTATGCAAAAAATGAAGTACAATGTATACTTATTGTGTCCAAGTTGTATTGCAAACTGCTTTTGCCTCTATTAAGGTGGAATGCAGGTAATGTTTCAGACAGGTTTGGTGGTATGGGTAGGTTTAAGGGTGGGTTAAGGTCTAGGATATGAATCAACAGTGTTATTCTGAATATAACTACTACATTTAAAATAAAAGTACAATGTAAAAATAAGTTCACAATAAGGGCATTGTATCAAATGATTCATTTAAATGTACATAGTAGTTAAGTCAATTTTAGTTTTGTGTACTTGCTCATTTGGTTCCAAAGACCTGTTATTCTATGGAGAGTTAATAAGAAAAATGTGCATGACTTAAACTTCAGTCTGTATATCACACAAAGATGTCATATGGCTTTAAAATGGGGTATTGTGTACTTTAGTGTACGTTACAAGTTGTATAGAGATCTTCATTACATGGAAAAAAGTGTCAAAGAAATTAAACTGAATTTTTATTTTTTTTTCAATGAAAAGGCTTACATTTAATAATTTAGCAGCTGCTTTTATCTAAAGCAACTTGCATGCAACTTGAGTTTTATGGGTATGTCGGAGTAAATGCAACAAATGAAGTAGAGAGCAGAGAGGCACTTACTCTGGCCGTACTGACTGTACTGGTAGCCTGCCGTGACGGGGTCCACGCTGTAGCTTGTGGTGCTGTACGTAGGGGGACAGTAGGATTGAGAGCAGGGCAGGCTGTCAGCGGTCTTGATAGGCTCAGAGCGCTGGCTGCAGCTGGCCGAGATGGGGTTGGAGGCCTCCAGGCTGCTGTGCAGGGGGGAGATGGAGAACTCATGCTGGGGCTGAGGGGCCACGGCGCTGGGGTTGCTGAGGATGCTCATCACCTGGTGGGTAGAAAGAAGCAAGAGTCAGGATCAGCATAAAGATTTGGAAACCACTGCATCGTAGGCAGTAAATCGGCTTCCTGATTCATTGTTGGTCACCGCATGTCACGCAAAGTTCAAGGCCTCATCCTTGATAGGGGTTAAACATCTTCACAACGACCCCTTTCTCGCATCCCAAGGGAGCATTTACTGGGCTGAAAACAGTGTCAGGGTAAATAACAGACACAGAAGGGACCAGCGCAGAACTGGGTGGTAGAGGGGGGTGTTCAGAGATTGCCAGGGTTGTCTGTCCTGAGGCTTTTCTTCATAACAAGCTCCCAGGGAGAATTTAATCTGGAGCCTTCAGCCATCCCAGAGTCTCAACCCTCATGAATGATTAAAATAATAAACACTCATCTTAGATGCCCCCAGAGATCAGGCGATTAGACACTCTACAATGTCTGCCCTTGTTTTGTGTATTATTGTTTACAGCAAATGTAACCCATTAAACTCTGGAAAAAAATATCATATTTTAATATATACACTACTGCTAAAAATGTCTGGAATAATTACGATTTCCCTGAAAGAAGTCTCTTATGCTCACCGAGGCTGTATTTATTTGAGTAAAAGTAAAATCATTAATATATTTACAATTCAAAATAATACCATTTATTTGAATATATTTTAAAAATGTAATTTATTTTCAGAATCCATTATTTTGGTCTTTAGTGTCTAATTTGCTATATATACAGTATATATATATATATATATATATATATTTTTTTTTTTTTTTTTTTTTTTTTTTTTGTTTTGTGTGTTGAT
>JAUCMU010000048.1:9940303-9957609 GCA_032275025.1 Enteromius treurensis | reverse complement strand
TATTTTATTTTATTTTTATTTTATTTTTTATTTGCTGATCGATGTTTATGAGGGGTGCTTAATGATGCACGATAAAATATTCTGTTTACAAATATTTCTTTAGCTCTTTAATTTCTATTGATTTTTTTCTTTAGTTTCTGCACCAATAGTAAGTAAAAATGAAATAAAACCTAATTATAATGCAATAATTCAGAATATTCTATTATGTTTTTCAGTTGTTTCCATAGTTTTTTTTTTAGAAATCTGAACATCTGTACAAGCAAAAATAAAATAAAATAAAAGTAAAATATATAGTGCTGTTGTGTGTTTTGTGTATATTTATCATTTATATATAAATACACACATAGAGTATGTATTTTGAAAAAAATTACATGTCTGTATTTCAATTAATATAATTTCTATTATAAATAAGTATTTGCTATATAAACATAACATTTTTCTGAAATATATACATGTATGTGTGTGTGTATTTACATATCCATTATAAAAATATGGTGTCCTATGTTGTGACAGAAATAAATAAATAACTCTGAACATTGAAAAACATTGAACTCTTAACACCTCCCTCATGCTATTTGTAACTCTAAGAATGAAGATACATTCTGAAGAGTCCAATTTGTCAGCTACCCACATATAATATATAAGCAAACAGTTTTATTTATAATCATTTGACATCACTAAAATGTTGTAAAAAATAATTTCACTAAAAATAGTAAAAATACTATTAATAATAGCTGAATCATTGTATGTGGGATATCTTAAAGTCAGAGTCCTTCAAAGCCGTTTCAAAACCAGGGTGAAGCAACCGGATAGAAAGGGTGGAGGCAGAGAAAAAAAAAAGTGTGTGAAAGGAGAAAAAGAGGGTCAGAGACGCTGCATGCAGAGGTTGCTCTGCCTGCCACATGCTCCCCGTCCACAGACTGAAACAAAGCATCCTCCTGAACATCAGGTTCACGTTGTGGCTCGCTACGCCCCGCTGCCCTTTGGCCGTCTCAGGACCCAACCTGCTAAACCAATTAGCCCATCATAGAGCTGCTGTGAGCAAAATCAAGCCCACATGCACCACTCGAAACAACATCCACAGGCTATTTGTTGAAGTCTGATACAACCCAGGAGATGACGGAGGACTTCAGAATTATCAGCGGCACGTTGGGAAATAAATCAATGTACTACAACAAGGCATCGGCCCACCAGTGGGCATACATTCTTAGACGCATGGCCTAAACAGATAAGTGAATTTAGACCAATATCCTCAAGAAGCTTTCAGGAAAATATGCAGCACTTGAAACATATTAAATACACAAAAGGCCGCTTGAAATGGAGCATGTTGGACTATACGAGTGCGGAAAGTCCCTCTTCTCATGTGATATATGATATGAGCTGGCCAAGCAGACTTCCTGTGATGAAGGTGGTGGAGAGAGAGAGGGAAATGTGTCACTGAGTGCTGGTGTATGACCCTGGACACGGGGCGATGGGTCAGGGGCAAACCGCCTGCCCGACAGGGGGCTGAATGGGCAGCTGGAGGGGAGACAGATTTAACAGGCACTTAATTGAGGTCTGATTATATTCAGCTCTAGCCGTTAAATGAAATGGACTGAATGCATCGCTATTGTGTTAAATGCATGCATTTATTAAAGTTGGCACGAGCTGAACTTCAACTGTTTTATATGTGTGTATTATTGATCGCATGATGAACAATTTACCTGTGCATATATTTCATTAAAACAAAAATATTTGATCTTATAATTCTGATAAACATCCAATCACTTTGTTTGTATAAACTCCACCCCCTTTCTTACAACACCCTGCAAGCTGCCAATAGGATTTGCCTCCATCCAAACAACAACTGACGGACAGATCCAAGTCAATGCCTTACGTCTTTGAGAATACATTTTACTCCAAATATAACACAATATGTAAATGTTGCTACTAGCATTTCGTTATGACTTTAAAGTATTAAACCTGTTAGACAACATATTGAAATGACATTAAGTCATGAGACAAACACTGATGTCTGACCTGTATATAAAAGCTGTATCAAAAATGCTTGTTTCAATGTTACATTTGGGAAGAATTTTATTATTAGCCACAGATGAGTGTATCAAAATAATGTCCATATGGCAGTTATAAAATACAAGTTATGTGGATGGTTAACATCATGTATTAAGCATGAAAAAACAAATGTGTTGTGGCAGCAATCCTAATGACCGCAATGACAGTTTTACAATTTGACAGTTTTGTGTGTTGATCCAAAGTTAGCATCACCTGAAGTCTTTGCAGGATTTGATAGATATCCATATTGTCTTAAATTTCATTGTGTTCATCACAACACAAAGCCATGACTTCCCAAGACTTAGCCATATTTGTGCTCCAAAAATGACAGAAACTCCACTAAACATATAGACAACAAAACATATTGACATATAGACAATATATTCCGAAATCTTTTGATGTCTTAGTACGTTGCAACATTTAATGTCCACATGAGTGATCAACAAATTCATGAGAAATAACAGCAAATGGATTTGGAAACACAATAGAACGCTTAAATAATTATTATATTTGCAAAATACTCTTTTTGAACTAGGAATAACAAGAATTTCCAGCAAACCTCAATGAAGTCATGAAAATCTGTAATCCTCTGTATTCCCCAAATACTGACGTTTCACTGTAATGTGAGGTAATTTGAGCTAATAGTAAAGCTTGAGCCTATGTAAGTTCAGCATCTCCCCAGGAGTGGCGTTTTAATCAGATGAGCGGGGGACGCCAGCACAAGGGGTGTCAGCCCAGAATGTGGGCAGAGAGCGCCGGGTGCCTGACACCTCCATTCAGCCCTGCGCTTAAGCAGCCTGTAGCCTGGGTGATGCCATTATTGTGCTGGAAGACAAATTATTCAAATCTTCAAATTTAGCATAACCTTATTGACATCAATTAAAGTGGCAAACGGAGAATATTCCAGCACGGTGAGAGGTAGAGCCTGGCTCTTTATCACGAGAGGCAGCACGTGGTGAGGCTATTGTCAGCTCAATCCTCTCTCCGCACAGCGCACCACCGAGAGAGGCCTGCCTTAAACCGCAGCGCCCAGCCAGCTGTAATTAGGACATTCAACTTAAAGTGCACATGGAGCCACAACACAAACACTAACAAACAGCAGGGCGGCCTGTGAACTCTTTACATGGGCTACTGCACTCACAGTGGGACGACCGCAAAACAGAAGGGCCAAAAACGACAGAGTCTGGCTCTGTTTTAGAAAGGGATCACATATCAGCTACAGTTTTTGTCCTGGGGAAGACACTTTTCTTAGGAGAATGTAATAGTGTGAATGCTTTAGGATAAATACAAGTTCAATTATAAGTATAGAAAATAACACTGTAAAAAATTAGGTGGGGTGGAGATTATAAAACAAAATAATGTTGTAAAATAAATAAAAGTTGAATTGTTAGCACAGAAAATAAAATTCCCACTCATTTAAATTGATTGGTTGGTAAAGAAAATAACACCGTTAATCAGTTTGTAAAATAAATAAACAAATAAAAAAAAAGAAAAAAAAAAGAAAGAAAATCTGAGAAATAAATACAAAAATTAATTATGTAGAATTAATAAAGGTTTAATAATTAGTGTAAATATTACTTTGTAAAAACGGAGTGAAAAAAAAATAGGATAAAATGCAATAAAATAGGGGGAAATAAAATATATAAATATAAATATATAAATATATAAAATTAAATTAAATAGACATCATTAAAACAGAAAATAAAAAAAATTAAAAACAAAATTTTAAAAATAGTACATTTCGCTCACAGATTTTAAGTAACTATCAAAGTATCAAACTATAATTTTTTTTATTTGGATGTAATGTGCAAAATATGGTTCGCAGAACAGGTTCCTATATCGTAAAAATTTCGTAAACTTTTTTAGTATAAGCCAGAAATTCAGTTAAAGGGCAACATTCGGATAACCTTGCCTGCAGTTATAACCCAAGACTACAACCGAGTAGAGTCGACGGCCCTGTCAGACTCAGAGTTGTAATCTATTATTTCCTGCAAAACTACCATTGCTAAGTAAAAATCAATATTCTTTCCACATGTGTAACCTTTTTGTATCTGATACGGCTGGTGGGAGAACGGCGGAATATTTGCCAATCAATGGCTGACAAACAACGTCCTCAGGCATTGAGACTCTCCAGGCCCACAAACACCAGAGGACAAATCCAGGCCGACCCACACCGGCACACAGCAAGAACACCCGGCTGAGACACACTTAACTTTCTTGAGCCCTTTCAAATTACCTCCCCGCCCCCACAGCCCTCAACCCCCCACCCCAGCCCAACTATTTCCTCTTTCTCTCTTTCTCTCTCTCTCTCATTCTGTGAAGCATCCCCCCAGTAGCTAGGCTTTCATTTGTTGTGGGTCTGTGTGAGAGCTGCTAGTGCAGATAATGCCAGGCAGGATCCAGTTTAAAGGACATAGCTTCAGGCGTTTCGCTCCTCTCCTTCTCTCGCTCCTTTTCACTTTCTGTATCCCGACAGATAGATTACTTTATAAATAATAATAAAAAGTAATTAATTCGCTCAACTTCAGAGCCCTCTAGCCTGCAGCAGTGTAAATGTAAAACTGGAAATTGATACAATGTGCATCCTTTCAGATAAACAAACAGCGCAGTGGCAATAAAAAGGAAAGCTTTTCACACTACCATAATTTCCTTAACTGTCAAATTATATTTTTTGTCTGAGTAAATGTTTGACGTGACTTGGTTCTTTGTTGGATTTTTTTTTCTTGCCGGAATGGAACGAGGCTCACGCTTAACTGGAACAAAACTCAAATGCGATGACAAAAAAAAAAAGAAAACGAGCGGCTAATTCAACAAAACTGGAACTAAACACTTACACAGATGATGGCTTAATAGCACTACTCTTTATTAATAATGTGATTTATCAATAATAACTAAATCATGATACAATCTATTTTATTTTGGTGGGAGGAGACGCAAATGAAAGCAGGCATTTTAGGACTTGCTAGAGAAAAAGTATAAAATGTATTATATTTATATTTAGAAATTAAAAATATCTTTTGTTTTTAAACATTTATTTTAAACTTTGTAAGCTGTACAAGAAATTACTATTTTAGTATCATTCAGTATTTCATAATTCATTCACTGTTACTTGCCATTTCTTTGGAATTATTGGTGAATTTTAATAGCAATGCATCAGTAAAAACTGAAGTGAATCCTATTATTTTGGTAACAACAAATGTCAACAAATGTGAATACAATTTTAACAAAATAAAATAATAATAAAACATTCAATAATGAATAATTATAAGTCTATATATATATATATATATATTACATGTTTAAAATATATATCGATAAGAATAAAACCAGTTAAATAATGAAAAAGTATAATCAGTCCATATGTCTTATTTTATATTACACTAGTATTAAGCATGAATATATATATGCATATGTATTACAAGTGTAAAATATAATAATATACCAATAATATGTACATTTATTGATTTTTCCATTTTTACAGACAAAGGAAGCTGCTTTCTATGATAACCAACAGCATGCTTTACCAAGTTTTTATGTCAATAAGTTGTATTTAAACCAAAATCCACTTTAAAGAACAACAAGCGTTATGTCCCCTGTAGAGAGCTATAACACCGTAAAAACACAGTCCCTGACAATACAGCACAAAATCTGGCCTGTCCACCTGCTCTGATAGAGAGAAAGAGAGCGAGAGAGAGAGAGAGAGCGCGCAGTAGGACAAATGTGGGAGGAGACTCCAGGAGGACAGTGTGGGCCAGCTAACTCACTCACTCTCTTACACACACACACACACAAAATCTCTCTTTTATGCACATCCACACTCAGCTTAATCTGTCCAAGACTGGATTTGCTGGTGTGTAAGAGAGCGGCTCTCGTTTCACTGGAATATACACAAGCATGTTGGGAAAATGTCACCTGTGCAGGGAGCTGGAATTACAAGGCTTGATGTCATAAGGCTATCTGCACCACTAAAGGTTACATGTCCTGCCCTCAGACCTCCAGTCCTAATATCATAGTTAGATGCGGTATGAATACATTACATACATAAAAAAAGACACTGCTTCCAAAAACCGATATTGGATTTGGGGATTAGCAAACAGAGCTCAATGTTCTCTTGAGTGACATGAGTATAAAAACACTCACCGACTTTAGCATTACATTTCAGGGGCAATATCTGATGCAATGCAGCCGTAATTAAAGAAGCGCTGCCATTCTTTGTCGGAAAGTCGCTTTTCAGAGAGAAGCAGTAATCCTCAAACACCCCAACACCCACAATGACAGAATCAACTTGCAAACAATGTCAAGAGGCAAGATAGCAAACAGGAAAAACACAGAAATGGAAATGTGGACATTTGAGCGTGGTAGTTCCAGAATGCTGTGATGAGTGATGTAATTTCACATGGATCTGGGCAATACAATCATGACTCACGCTGAGATGTTCATTAGTTAAAAAAATAAGGTGTGTCTTTCTGCACCACAAGTGACAACATACAGAATTTGCAACATGAATTCCATTTAAATAATAAAAAGATCATTAAAAAATAGTATAAAAATAAATAAAGTATAAATAATCAATAATAATAACTAATCTAAAATATAATATTATTGTCATAAAAATACTTATTAATAATAACAATTCTTTCAAGTTACTCCCTCCCCAAATTCACCCAAAAGGTTTTAATAATAAATATATAACATATGTATAATATATATTTTATAATATTTAAAAATAGAATCATGTATAACATAAAAAGTTATTGTAAAAATTTATAAAAAATAATATTATTATTGTTAAAGTGTTTTATTAATTATTAAGTTACTCCCTCCTCAAATTCACCCAAAAGGATTTAATAATAAATATATAACATATATATATAATATATATTTTATAATATTTAAAAATATAAGCATGTACAACATAAAAAGTTATTGTAAAAATTTATATAAAATAACATTATTATTGTTAAAATGTTTTATTAATTATTAAGTTACTCCTCCCCAAATTCACCCAAAGGTTTTAATAATAAATATATAACATATATATAATATATATTTTATAATATTTAAAAAATATAAGCATGTACAATCTAAAAAAAATTTTGTAAAAATTAATATAAAATAATACTATTATTGTTAAAATGTTTTATTAATTATTAAGTTACTCCCTCCCCAAACTTACACAAAAATAATTACAAATAATTAATAATGATATATAAATATAAGAAGTATTTAAATATATAAAATATCATTAATAATAAAATTAATAATGGTAATAAAAGTTATTCCCTTCCCAAATTAGTAAGATTTGTAAAAAATGAAATAAAATAAATATAATAATAATAAATTTAGAAATTCATCATTAGAATTTGCAGATTTGTTGATCATGAAAATTCTATTTTGTGTTGCATTTTTTGGAAACCAGGATGAATAGAAGTTCACAAGAACAGTATTTATTTAAAATATATTTTTAAGAATGTATGTAATGTAATACACCTTTACTGTACTTGCAAATCTATTTAATGTGCCCTCAAATTTAGCAGTTTGAAGATCTAGAAATGACAGAAATTATTAGTAGCATCACTAGAAGAGACACTATGAGTCCATCAAGCGTACAGTACATGTACTCACACTGCAGAACAAGACCATCATGACATCGTCGCTTTGAAAGGTGCCAAAACCAGACCCCCACCCGAGAGACAAAATAGCTATTTTTGAAATATTTATTGCATAAAATCAATTAGTGGTTTTGTCACGGCTGGAGGCAGAGGTGGGTAATTAGAAGACCCGTCTGTTTACAGCGGGACCTTCGTGGGATCTCTCTCTCCCCTAGTGGCAGGGAGCAGATGACATAGATGATTTCCTCTCCTGGCTCCATGTCACTGCGCTAATTGGCCACAGCACATTAATTGAAAGTGAAAAGAAGAGTCGGCCAAAAGCGGAGAGGGTGGAGGGGGTGCGTTTAACTGTGAGAGGGGATGGCACAGACTGTCATATAGGGGTGGAGGCGGCTGGGGAGACTTTAATTGTTTCAAATTAGGCATGTGATTGACAGTGACAGAAAGTGGGCATTGACAAGCTGGGCCCAGATGAGAGCGATTAGCGTGCAACCAGACAAGCTGTCACTTCTCGCAACATGTTATCTGTAGGAAATATTCTGCATATGGCTCTTTTAACCCTGTGTAGTAACCAAGGGCTCTGATAACGCATGATAGGAATCACTTACACTGACAGATGTCAAAACAAAACAAACATGAAAAAAGCTGAAAGCTATAATATAATATATATATTATAACCTTTATTTAACAAAAGATATTTAAGCAAACAAGATCTATGTATTTTAAATTAATAATAAATAAATATATATATAAAATAAGTAGCCTTTTTTATTTATAGGTATTTTTGGAATCGCAAATGGATGGATAGATGGATGGATAGAGCTGCCCAGCGTCACTACACTTCTCACAAATCGCTTAAAAAATTTTCTATAAATATCTCACATTCCAATCACTGCTAGTCTTCTCTAGTGAAATACAGACAAGGTTTTTCAGTACCATTGGACCCTAAATGTCCCAAAGTGCTACAAGGCCTGGAGTTAACCAAAGGTTAATGCGTCCTATTGAGCCGATACAGGAGAAAGTGTGAGGTGCAATCTGATTATTTTATTGAGCGTTTGTGGATGTGTGAGATAGATTCAGTCACAATGAAAAAAACATCCCCCTCTGACCTCTCATCCCACCCGCCGGTCTCTTCACGCCTGGCGCTGCCGCCGCCTCCGCTTCTGCCAAATTAAACGTCTGCTTTAAATGATTTCACAAGCAACGGCTCGGCAGCAGCTAATGCCGTCCAAGAATAATGCAAGGTGGAGAGCTGGCGTGGGAGGCGGGAGGAGGGGGTGTTTGTTTGCTAAAAACAGCAGGGAGCTGGCCTAGTGAAGAATGTCAAGTCAAATTGTTCTTGACAGTGTTAATATCTGCACTTCATAGGGATAATTACATGTAAATAAATAGTGAAATAGCTCTCAGCTGGAGTCTGAGAGGAGAGAGCAGGGCAGTTAGTGTCAGCCAGCTGGGGACTCCAGCGTTGAAAGAAGGGGAGGAGGAGGAAAACCTCTGAGATGTTGTAAAACCACATCATAGAAACTCTAAAACTATTGTAGCTTTACATACACAATCCAAAACAATGAGACAAGCTTACAAAAGTCCGTCATAAAGTGTGAAGGGGGCAGGCGGGGTGATTGGCAGTTGTAGTTTTGCGAGGCTGTAGTATTAATCATAACTTCACACCTGTCAGACTGGCATCTGGAACTAACAGAAAGCATGTGCACAAAGATCACCCCCCCACCCGTGGTGTATTCAGCAAGTTCATAATTGTTAAAAGTTTTGCTGTTCATACTCGGTGACCCTGTAGCTAAAAAAAAATAACGTAAAATAAAATAAAACTACATTTATTTTAAAAATTACTTTAATCTTTTTATTTAATAATTACTTTTAATTGAATCGAATAAATAGCATAATAACCATACTGTAAAACAGTACAAGCTGTCATAATAGCTATATTTTTAAATAAAATAAAATGCTCAATTTAGTAAAAAAAAACAAAAAAACCCGAAAACATATTTACTACGCTTTTACTTTTTAAATCAGAATAAAACGAATAAATAGCATAATCCATACTGTAAAACAGTACAAGCAATCATAATAGCTATATTTTTAAATAAAATAAAATGCTCAATTAAAAAAAAAAAAAAAAACATATTTACTACGTTTTAAAACGATTAAATGGCATAATCCATACTGTAAAACAGTACAATCTCTCATAAGTATTTTAAACTAAAATAAAGATTACAAATTAATAAATGTATTTAAAATAAAAAATCTGAGAATATAAAATACATTTACATTTAATAAATATAAATAATATGTGAAAACACAAATCAACATATCTTTACAAGTATAAATCTTGTAAAGAGTAAATATAAAATGCAATGAATATTATTATATTAAATGTAATAAAATATAAATGTCAATAAACACAAAAAATGTACAAGAATAAATAAAAAGTAATTTTAATAATACATATAAAAAATACAATAAACAAAATATGTATTTTTAAATAATAATAATAATAAAAGTAAATAAAACCCTAAATAAGTAAATATAAAATGTAAGATAAATATATTGTTATAATAAATGATAAAATAATTATAAAAATAATTATAAAATAATCTAAATATGCAATAAATAACAAATAGATAAAAATGTTTATAAATATAATAAAATTAAAAATGTAAAAGTAAAAATGAATTATAATAATATATAATGAATAATAATAATAATAATGAATAATAAACTTCAGTAATCCTTTATGAAAATATTAGCTGTACAAATGTATGTCCATATTGTTCAAACACTTTTTATAGTGCTTTAAACAAACATTTGAGGATTGCCTCACTCATCATAAGAAAATAAGATAGTATATGGAATCCATCTTATGGAAACAAATATACAATATGCATGAATACATGCAATCAGGTATTTAGTATATTGTAAATGCTGAGGTAATATTAATAAGTAATAGTATTTTCTCATGCATTTCAGCCCCAATGCAGCGAGTGCACTGGTCTCGCTTAAATCCTCATCTCCTGGCCTGCCTCTGTGAGATAAATGTAAATCACATTCTCTTATATCCCTTATTTATCAGGATGCAACAGCTCACTTTCACACACAAACACTCTTGAATTTAAATTGTGCTTATTGTCTGCTGGAGCCTTTCATCTATGTAAGAGAATAAGAAGAGAAAAGCGAGGAAGAGAGGGTGAAACTGCTATAAGTGAATAGCAGAAATGCCATTGTGTGGACTAGACACCATATTTCATTTCAAAATAGACAGCAAAATTAAAAATATCACAGCCTAAAAAAATATATGTGGCATTTACCCTGATTAAGGTTATTGCTTCTCTCGAAATAATCTGATCTTTCGTAATATCTTTGTCTTTCCACACATACGGTTACACGACAGACCCTCCATTTTCAGTCTAGAGCCACTGGAGATGTTGAATATGAAATTTACATATGTATTTGAGTGACCTGAGAAACCTACTATGTTTCATTAACACTCGCACAAGACTTCAATTTCTCTCCGCTTGCGCTAGAGAGGGGAGGAAAGATAGGAAGAGAGAGAGAGAAACCAAATAAATTCATGCAGAAAACATTCTGCCAGTGGATATGATTTAAATTCCCCTGATTTTCTTGGCAGCTTCTGAGCAGGTCTCATCTTTTTTTTTTTTTTTTTTAAAGCCTCTTACTTTTTAACTCTTGCCAAATTGAAACAGCATCTGTATTTAAGACGGGTTCTAATTAACAAGTATTTCTCCTCTGCTCTCGGAGCACTGGGTGATGTAAATATGCATGTATTTAGTCTTTTGATTTGTTGATGGTGACACATGCCAGCTGACACCGTGCCCGGCGAGAGGCTTAATACCGCACTGGTAATAATAGCAGAGACGGCACATAGATTCACTCATTGACATTCAGGTGCACAATGTCTTGTCAAAATTCTGCAAAAAAAAAAAGAGAGAAATGAACCAAAACCCAATCATATTCTCTCTCTCTCTCTATTTCTCAGCCCCCCTCTCTCTCTCTCATTTAATATTTTTTTCTTTTTTGGCAACCCCTGTGCAGGCTTCTTAAATATAATTCATCCAGTTTAAAGTGGCTGCTGTGCTAATGGAGGAGAGGAGAGAGGTTGGAGTCCCCCTCCCTTATCTCTAGCAGACAGTTGTCAGGAATCACTGGTGAGGCCTGAGTTTTGCGCGTGGCTCAGGCAGGGAGGCCTGGGGATACGGATCAAAGGGAGTGCTGGTGAGCACTGCTCTGCTTCTGATCCCCCAGTGCTGAACCCCAGCCTATTCGCTCTCCCTTCCTAACATCAAATGCTAGCCAAAGTTTCTTCATTCCAAAACACAAATCTTCCAACTGCACACACACACACAAAATGATACATTTGCCATTTTTCTTTCACTTCTCTTACAAATAGGAGGATGCATTTGTTTGAAAGAAGGATTGATTCTAAATACTTATATATATATATATATATATATATATCATATTTTGATATGTTTCAAATGCTAAATGTTTATTGTATTATTTACAGCATTGCAGAAATATTTTTAAAATATATTTTTACAATTTATTAAACATTTTGTTAGTGTCTTATACACCGATAATATCACTTAAATTGTTTTATTTAACAGTTTAAGTTCTTTTGGGTGAAATTTTGATAATAATAATGGTATTCAATATAGAAAGTGTAGAAAATAGATAAAAAATAAATTATAAATATAAAAGGAATATTCTAATATATCATATCATATAAATATACATCCTGTAAATATCCATAACCATATAAAATGTAAGAATACATATAAATGTTTCATAAAATATAAAAGTTAAATATAATTCAAGAGAATAATTACAGAATTATAATTGTTAACTTAAATTAAACAAAAAAAAAATAGTAAATATAAATGTATAGCGTGTGTTTTAATAAATATAACAAATATTTATTAAATATTTATAATAAATATTTAAAATATAATTTAAATAAAAAATTTAATAATAAAAAGATTTGAGAATAAATATACATTTATTATTATAAAAATAAGCATCAAATATAAAGTCTTTAAAAAAGTAAATATTAATAAATATAAATGCATTATAATAAAATATAAAGGTTCATAAATATAAAAAGCTAATATTATTAAACAAAAAACAATAAATTAAAATATTTATAAATATGTATATATATATATATATATATTATATATATGTATTGTTATAATACAATATAAATATTATAAGGCAATATAATAAAATAAGTATACATGTTAGCAAACAAAAATCTTTTAAAAGGAGTGAGAATATCACATATAAAATGTTTATAAATATAAAAATACTTTTAAATAATATAATTTAAATAATTTGTTTATTAATATTGCACACACGCACAATAACTACTGTTACGGCCCAATCAACCTGACACTAATGTTGCAGAGTGAAATTGCAGTAATGCTCATTAATACTGGCACTGGAAGCTTTACTAGATGACTCGAGTGCCTTGAGGGGTGGCGTTGTTGCTACGGAGCCCGAAACAAAAAGCATGACTGATTATACTGAATGGTTGGTTTTAGTAAAACCTGTTCATTAAAACGGGTGTGTGTTGTTTTCTTCTCCAGTTACAACAACTAGCAACAAAAACACTGCACATATCAGACAACCATAACAGAGCATCTCTCACTGTAAAACCCAATCAGCCACTTGCACAAAGCATCTGTTGTAGGAGGAAGAGGGGCTGCAGTAGTAAAGCAGCCTACGGCTTTATTACCGCATTCATTCCTTCTCCACATGTCCAGTGTTTGGACTGCTCTCAATGTCCAGCAGCGGATGAAACACAGAAAAGACATGCAGTCAAGGCCATACAAATCTGTCCATAGCTCTGACCCGGTCCAAAAGTGGGCTTAATGGAGATTAGGCCTGGCATTGCATAATTTTCATCCGAGCTAAGCTGCAGTGCTGTTTAATGTGTTTTCCAGAGGTGCAGTGAGAAACGCTCTGCCTCTGCTGGCACATGAGAAGACTGAGAGAGGCTTGTGCACCTGTTGGTGTTGTGAACCCAGCGGGGTTTCGTTTCAGTCTGGCACACGGCCATAATAGTACATTTACTGAAGCCCTCAAGTTTTCGGCACTCGATAGAAGCTGCAAAGCGGTCCATCCGCACAATCTGACAAATGCACAACTGAAAATGAGCTTTCTCACGTTTTCCTAAATTTAAGGCCAGGTCATTCCAAGCATGCACTAGATTTTCATGTATATCGAAATACAATGAATGAAATGTTGCCATTTTTCCTGTAGCTCTAGGTGTGAAATCATCATATTTAATGCGCATGAGCTTGACCAGCAAATATTTCCAAAAATCAGAGCTCAAAAGATAATACACACAATAAATACATACAATAACAGGGATAAACTAGTGGTATAAACTGTTAAAGCAGTTCAAGCATGGTAAACTCTCAGAGATAAAAGTACATAAGCTGTCACTGGGGTGGTACCTTTTTAAAAAGGTACACTTTTGTACCTATTAGGTTCAAATACGTTCACTTGAAGTACTAATATGTACCTTTAAGGTAGCAAAATGGACCCTTTCGGTACAAACATGTACCTTTTGAAAAGGTACCGCCCCCAGTGACAGCTTTTGTACCTTTATTTCTGAGAGTGTAGAAAAACAGAAATGCCCTTTTACTTCTTTTTGAATTCACTATAAACTGTTGAGAAATAGCCAAGCTTGAGAAGTCATGATACTACACATAAAAGAAAACAGAAGGAGACTGAGGTAAACGCTAATGTATCATGAATGGAAAAAATAAGCAGAACTACTTTGTTAAATGTGCCACAAATCAGCGGTAAAAATTCTGTGTCAAAGAAGGGTTTGTCCAGACAAATGAGAGAAGGCCATTACATGACTATGACAACAACTTTAGGCTATAAAGCTTTTTAAATGGTTGATAAGATTTCACAAGCAAATAAAGCAAACAAAAAGCTCTCTGTGCAATCCCACAGTGCTCTTTTATTTAGGAAAAACTGCACTGTCTGTATAACACAAACTGCACCACTTGCACGCACTCAATTATTTGCATTGATTTGCATGAACTTGTCTTCTTTCAAGACATTAATGTGTTTAAATAAATTATTAGGCAGGGAATTATAAGTAAAAGAAAGACAATAGATGGAGAAAATTGTGATGTACCAAAACAAGCTTGTAAGGACTGCCATGTGGACTCCCTGTAGCTGAAAAGAATGGGGCGGGGGGTTGCCTCGTGGGGCACTGGCGGCCCTTTCATGGACATTGAGGCACAGTGTGATGCTGGGGTTGAACTATGATACTCCTGTCAAAGAGAACATTAATTTTTCCTACAATAAGGGCCTGATGGAATAGCCACATGTGACATGTGGAGATGGGTGAGAGGGGCTGGACAGGGGTGGGGAGGTTAGGGGCTGAGGAGGGGTCGGACGGAGGGTGAACCATCTTCATTTTAGGGAGAGATTCATTCAAAACCCATGGGGGAAAATATCATTTTACAACTTACAACTAACTAATTTAATTTTTGTTGACATGCAGTATCTATAAAATGACTGCTTAAATAAATATATATATAAATATAATCGAGAGTGTAAAACAATAGCGAGCTGATAGTTTACATTTGATCTATTTCTGGCTGCAGAACTCTCCCCCTAAAAATGCTCGAACCATGCTCAGTTATTTATGCAGGTTTGCAGCGAAAGCATTAGTACTTAAAGCCCCTCCACCACGATTAACAATCAAACATGCTGAGAAACGCTTATGTTATCCCCCAACTCCGCAGTAAAAGAGAAAATCTCTTTTTTGTCATCAAATCCCTAATTCTTTCCTCTCTTTGGGAAAAAAATAGTAATACCAGTTTCCAATCTGCTTTGAGAAATATTTGGGGGGAAGTGGCCATAAAACGTGTGAACAAGGGGGTAATTGTGGACAAACGCAGTATTGAATTTCATTTTCAACTCCTTACACACCATTTCAATCTTATTTTCTGCCTGTTAGCCAGATCTTCTTGGCTATAGTGGGCAGAACTGCCCACTAATGGTTCATAATTGCTTGTAATACACTCTTTACCAATGATGTGCATCAATAGCATTCATTTTCCTTTTATTTCGCTTTTAGGAATCAACCCTGAGCAACGACTGCTATTTGTACTTCTATATAACGCCTGGAACAAGAGAATCTTTGCTCAGAAACACAAGCGCGGAAACCTACAAAAGCCTTACTGGCTTGGCATTTGACACTTTCTCTATTACAAGGACTCAAAGATGCATCAGCAAGACAAGACAATCCTTTTTTGCTCAGTTTTAGTTAATTGAAACATCCTCACTTAATGTCTGTTAACGCTTGAAAATGACTTCTAGACAATTAAACATACAGATCCATTAGTTTAGTGAGATTACGCTCTTTTCAGAAAGGCGCAGTGCTGGCAGCTTTTTGACTGCGTATGGGATTTCTTCTCTTTAGGGTATCCTGTATTGTCTCCAAACTAATTTTCTTAGAATCAAACAATTAAATCTTTATTTTAATAAGGAGTATTAATTAGAAAACATTATCTAATAAACAGTTCACGAGCACAAGGGGGGTATCATCCACTAGAAGATGATTTCTCCAAAACACGACTTCTCAGTACACATGAGACGCATCTAATCAGCAAGCGTACACAGCAGCGCACAAAGAAGATGCTGTTTTATCTTCTGAGAGGTCTCGTAATTCCACTTGAAAGACTACTTGACATGTGGCTATAGAGAAGAGTATTTAAACACTGTGGCCAGTGACCCTTACTGACCTGTGGAGATAGTCCATTGCTCACAGGATTCATGTGATTACTGCTCGCTGACTGGCTCATGAAGGTGTCAGTGTAGCTAGAGAAGCTGTGGCGGTTGGACGAGAGGCCGTAGGCTGAGCTGCTGTCGCTGGAGAGCCCGCCCTGGTGCATGGTGGAGGGGGGCAACGGTTGGGGCCGATGCACGGTGCCACTGCCATCTGGGAAGAACAGCACGTTTAATTACATTTATTTATTTTTATATTTAATTACAATTACTCGCAAATGCATCGTGGGAAATTTTTGTTTTATTGTAGTTCATGTATGAGATGAGTTAAAGTAATGGGTATTAAATAAATACAAAATAGAGTCAGGTTTTTCATGTAAAACGCTGGTTTGCTTACCTTGTGATAATGTTGTTGAAGGATAGGGGGACTCGGGAAGCTGGTATGTTGGTAAAGTGGGCATCCCTGTGGGTGGAAACCCTCCAGGTAACAGGTGGTTAAATGCTGCCAGTTGATTGGCTCCAGCTTGCTTACGCCACCTTGCTCGACGATTGCTGAACCAAACCTGATATAATACAATTAAAAATAATTCCGGTCAATACCACTAAGCTAATTATTCATTTTATGTCCCACATGACACTGAGGAAGGATGAATAGCCAAAAATGTTTTGCACCTTTGCAACATGAAAAATTGTTTTTGGCATATACAGTGGGTTCAGAAAGTGTTAAGACCCCCTTAAATTTTTCACTCTTTGTTAAATTTCAGCTATTTGCTAAAACCATTTCAGTTCATTTTTTCCCCTCATTAATGTACACACAGCACCCCATATTGACAGAAAAACACAGAATTGTTGACA
>JAUCMU010000048.1:9906287-9940203 GCA_032275025.1 Enteromius treurensis | reverse complement strand
AGCAGTGCCTGGTTTTCTCCACACATACCGCTAAGAGTTAAGGCCAAAAATCTTAGTCTCATTAGACCAGAGAATTTTATTTCTCAACAACTAGGAGTCTTTTAGGTGTTTTCTTGACAACTCCATGCTGGCGTTCATGTGTCTTGCACTGAGGAGAGGTTTCTGTCGGGCCACTCTGCCATAAAGCCCCGACTGGTGGAGGGCTGCTGCAATGGTTGACTTTCTACAACTTTCTCCCATCTCCCAACTGCATCTCTGGAGCTCAGCCACAGTGATCATTGGGGTCTTCTTTACCTCCGTCACCAAGGCTCTTCTCCCCTGACAGCTCAGTTTGGCCAGACAGCCAGCTCTATGTATGCCTACTATAATTCTATAGTAGGCATACCATGGACACGTTCATATCCCATGAGGCTCCAGGAGAGAAGGCGGCACATTCGAAAAATGGCAGAAAGTGGAGACGCGGCTCATTTCAAGTGTACGTACACTTAAACAAGTGTAATTTAATCTAAATAAACTGATGACTTATTGAAAGTTCCAATATGTCCGAATTCCATTCATACTACCCCCATTCATACTATATAGATCGTACTGTTTAACAGTCGGGTAGTACGTTTAATTTTAAATTTAGTACCTACTTAAGCAGTATGCGATTTTGGACGCAGCAATAGTGTCTGTGTTTTAGACTTGGTTGGCGATCCTCAAGTGATCCGTTTGACTTATGCTTAATAAAAACCTCTTCAACAGCAAGATCTGTGCTTCGTGTGCTACTTGCCAGAGAGACAGCGTGACAATATGTATAATATATATAACATGTACTCAAAAAGTGCACTTCATAGGTATTTGCTATAATCTCTCCATTTAATAGTCAGTATTAAAGTTAGTGCTATAGATTACTTTTAATTTAGAAAATGTGTTTATATCAAAATCTGCATTTGACATTTCAGTGATATTTTGAATGAAAGCCTCTATTTAAAGGAAGCACCAACACAAGAAAGGAGGAAAGAAATGCCTCTGCCACATTAAGACACATTTTCAAAGTTTCATTCTAAAGTGACTCATTGAAAGGGGAGCACGGCCAGTAACCTGCACCTCTCTGGGGCCGAGGCGCTGCCCCTGTGTATGCAAAAGAGTGAATGACATTGATCTATGCCTCAGAGGGGCCATTCTTCAGACTTTAATACACTGGCAGTGCAGTTAATCTACTGTTGTTTTTCAAATGGTCCCCACCATTGTGAGTGGAAGTGAAAGAGGGGGACAATGGCCCTTCGATGAATCAGACCACAAAGAGAGGGCGTCCCTTTTTAAACAGCTCCTCAAGAATGACGCTTTCAGCCTGGGCATTGATCAAGGGGTTGGCGTAGACATACTGTATGAGTACACACTCTTTCTCTGCCTCTCGCTTTTATCCTCCCAGGCTCCCCTTCAATCCATGTACACAAAGTGACAAAGAGAAGATAAAATGTCTGATTATTTTTAATAAATTATAAAATATAAGTCAGCCGATGAGAGCAGTGTACAGAAAGGTATTTTTGATAAATGCAATTTATTCTCAAAAATATGTGGTCTTTGAGGTAATTGAAAAAACTGAAATAAAACAAAATGTTATTATTAATTAATTATCATTAAACATCCCATCCATAGGACAAAAGCAACAATTATGGCATTCCTGTTCTATTCCCATATCCAAACAAAAACTAGGAAACACCTATAATACCTTTTTAATTACTCTTACTAACACACCAGGGGACTAATTACACACTTTTAGCAACAAAACGCCCATCCTTATAACAACACTAAGTTGTTGTTTTTTAATTTTCAAGAATTTAACCTTCTTTTTTAGAGTGAATTAATAATAAAAATCAGTTTCATTCAAATAAAAAGTCTGCAGCACTCAACCCTCCCCCATTAGCTGTCCCACACTGCTCTTTCAACAATGCCGTGCATCAACGACCTTTCCCATAAAACCACTAGTCCCGTTGACACGAGCCCCATTACTTTACATGTCTTAGTTTAGCATGGCTTCTGGTATTAACGAGAAGTGGAGAGTAGCACAAGGCATTAGAAGGCGCGTATCTCAGTGTTAGAGGCTAGAGTGCCTGCCGCCCCACGCTCAATGGATCTCCTAAGAGGCTTGCTGCGAGCTGGGGCTTCTGAATGCACCATTCTGGAACCCGATGGCAAAGGCACCTTGAGCAGGGATTTTCTCTCTGCTGTTCCCTCTAATTCCCCACTCTTCTCATTTCCCTCCTCGAGCTGAGACACAAAGCACACTGCCCAACTGAGATGGCCGACTCATTTCGTATTTCTGAAAGAGTTCGAATAATTTCCTTAAAAGTGTACGGAGTCGCTTGGCGAAACATTTAAGAGAGGAGATTTGGTGCAGTGTGGCTGAAGGAGCTGTTGTTTGATTGCATTCGGTTCGGAGGGAATGGAAGTCGAAAAATTCAATTCAATATACTCTCAATCTCCAAGAGAACAGGGGGAGAAGGAGAGACAAAAGGAAGGGAGGTAAATGGAAGACAAATCTGATTGTGGACTGTGTCACGATTTCACATTCCACTTTCGGCCAGCATCTCGCGCTCTCGTCCAATATCAATCATCCGGGGCTATCCTATCAGTTCCTCTCACTTTCTTTTTCGCCGTCTTTCTTGGGCGACGATGGCTATATGTCTTCCTAGGATTACCATTTGCCATGCGCAGGGCGGTTGGTGAGCAGACAGGAAGACCAGGAGTAAAACCTGGATAACGTGATTGAATTTCACAGCAAAAAAGAACATAACAGTAGCTGAGAGGCGTAAAAAAGGCAGACATCTCAGTGGCTCCATGCAGGGTGTGGTGGGAATCTGGATGGGCTGTGAGACAGGATGGGTCAAGGCTGGCGGGACTGAGCTTCAAAGGAAACATTGTGGCAAAACTGAGCCACACGCAAAAGAGAGAGTCTGGAAAACTCAGTTGAAGTTGTCGAACACCGTTAGGTCCAAGCATATTCTCTTTCTACTTTGTATAACCATCATTATAAATATATGAATATACACATACTTGTTTGATCTGTTCATTGCACTGCATTTTTATGTGACCCAGCGGGATAAGCACAGAATTATTGGCTCCAGATTTTAAAAGGATCAATCACAACGCATGTGATATGACTCCACATCAGGGGGCTGACGTTTGCACCCTGGAAGTCTTGTTTCCAGATTGGATCAAAGGGTGCCAGAATAGAAAGGGGAAGTTGACATCTTCAAACCTGCTTGTGCGTAACATGTGGTAGGACTAAGTCTCTTCACTCTATGCCTGTACACTACAGTTCAAAAGCTTGGTGTCAGTAAGATTTTTCAGAAATGTTTAGAAAGAAATTACGTTAATTATTTTGTAGTAAATAATTATAAGCCATCGATAAGTGTTGTAATTACATATTACCTGTGGTTACAGTTATTCATGAGTCATGACATTGTACATTTCATTTATAAATGTATGCTGTTCTTTTAAATCTTTCTATTCATTGAAAACTACCAGTCCCCACGGTTAAACAGCAGTTTTCAACACTGATAATAATAAGAAATGTTTCTTGAGCTGCAAATACATGTTAACTAATCAAGCTACACTGAAGACTGGTGTGAAGAATTTTTGTATGTTTTTTTTTTTTTTTTTTTTACATTTTAAATCTCACCAGCCCTAATGTCAAGACTTGGCCATAGTTCACTTAATAATATAATCGAAAAGATACAGGCAGTTTTCATTTTGATAATATAACTCATCTAAGTTCCCCTCCATCTGTGTATCTTCCTCATATTGCAGAGTGGTCATACCTGATCCATGAACACATTATGAAGATTTCTTGTCTAACAGAGTTTGAAGTGACATAACTGCCACTGCCTATGAAATTTCCAGTAAATCTCTGTTAATTCATTTTGTTTCTCCCTCTGGCCTTACGAAATGCGGTGAACCAGACAGACGGGCAGCAGTGCTGCAAGACCTGGAAGCACTTAGTCAGATATGGATCACTTCCTCTGACTTGTCATAAGGTGGAAGCATGAGTAAAGTGTCTGTGGTTAAGAATAACCACAGTGACAGACTGATGACACCTAATAGAAAAGCACCAAACACATAAATGAAAGCCTTTGACATCCTCACTGATCCATGTCTGACTTCCCCTGTTTGGCAGCAGGAACACTCCCTCACTCCCTCCATGTTTCTCTCTCTCTCTCTCTCTCTCTCTCTCTCTCTCTTAGACATCTGGATACTGTGTCAGTGCAGCTGCACTCGAGTGGGTTGACACTGAGGCCGCGGGGTCTGCCAAAAGCCAACAGGGTCAGACACCTTCCCCTTCACAAAAGCAATGATCCCAGAGCCCAGGCATCTCCATGTGAGCTATCTCGAGCCAGAGATCCTCACACATCATCTGCTTGGCCTCTCAAGAACCAACTGCTGGGCTGTGACAGGGTTGAGAAAACAAAACACGAGCTGTTGGGCCAAGATATTGAGGATGTAGAGTGATCTTTGACTGATCTGGATTTTCCATCCAACGTAGCGCCAAACGTTTGACAGCAAAAGAACATTTGAATTTATATTCATGACTGAAATATCAGTTTTTAAAAATCTAATTCAGATCTGATATACGCAGGTCAGAAGTGATGAAATGTTTATTCACTTGTCTAATTAGCATCAGTCACCACCATAAATGCACAAAAGGGCCAAATGTCCCATGGGGCTCCTTTCAGGGAGAGCCGAATCACTGACATGGCAGAAAAAAATCAGCAGGATCAGCAGGACACTGCCAGCGAAAGATCCTCTCTTTGCTAAAAAGCCTGCCACGGGGCCACTATGGGTCAGCTTTTCCCAAAATGGATTCATTTTCATTTTGTCTGGGCACAAACGTTTGACTGATTTACATTTCTGCATTTATCCAAAGCCTCTTTTATCCAAAGCAATTTGTCAAAGAGCCAACAATATTTGTAACATACAAATTCTGATTTGAGACAAACGTCACGAATACAAATGCTACTAAGTGAAAAAGAACAAAACAAAGGGTCAACAACTTTATTAAATGGTCATACCACTAAAGGAGTAAGACATTTGGCAAGTTGTAAGGTGGTGAAGCCAATTTAGCCAACTAAAAAGTGTCTGAGAGGGGAAAAAAAAGAGACAGCTGCATTTCAATTATGCAATGATGTCATTTAGTCAGCTTGTGTAGATCTGACATACAGTGTTTACTTAAATAATCTTTTATTATACAATTGAATAACCAAGGGAGATTACGTGGCATTTCACTGCACATTACTACATTAAGGTAACAACCAGAGCATTAGCATGTGAAGACCACAAGCCGGTACCATTTCAGAGGTGAAGCAAGCAGAAGGGCTACAGTGAGCGCCTATATTTTTTTACAAGCTCTTGATTGATTAATGTAACTGGTGGAGAGGGGTTCCCAAGAGAGTGAGTGGGATGTTCTCTGATATGCAGCAAATTTTACAAGAAGCAGTGGTGGGCTTGAAAGTGGTGGGAAGAAAAGATCCCAGCCAAAAGCTGAAGTGAGAAATCCATCAGGAATGCACTCTTGTTCTTTTTATCCCCCTCCCTTTGCTCCCAACAGCTGCTGCCATAACTCTACTGTATTTTCCCCCCTCTCATTGTTTCAACTATCCACATGGTTGACAAGCTGTCAGAACCAGTGTTGGGCGGAGCCAAAGTCCTGTGAATGCTGTGTAACATTTACATGTACTTTTAAAGTCCAAATTCAGTCAGACAACAACGAGCAATTCATCATGTAAACGCATTGGTCCAAAGGGGGTTTCTGCAGTCTCAGCGTTGTGTAAATAATGCTACAAAAGTCAGAGGTGACACACAGGATTTTAAACATTCAGATATTCAGTTTTGCATTGAATCGTGTATGTTTTGACAGAAGAATGTAACTTAATTATGTCTGTTGTTTCTCTGGAAGATGACATTTGCATTTTGATTAAGAAAAAAAAACAATGAAACATGCGTGGATAAATCATTCATCGTGTATATATAACAGGCATTTAGAAAATAGATAGGGTGAGCTTTCATTTCAAGCCAACTTTGACAGAAGTAGTGCCATGTTAACCACCTGATCGTGTTTCTCCGATACGGCTGACAGGAAGAGGCCTGCTATGTTTTTCTAGCACTTTCTTTGAGACGAGCAGTTGCATTGTTACACGGGTCATCAATCAGAGGACTTCAGTCTAGCAGATCTAGTGACACTTTGGAGCTCTATAGACTTTGAAGCACATAGCTCAAATCTTACTGAGCTCTCATTGTGTCATCCGTATCTCCAACTGAGAGCGGATTACCATACTTTCAGAAGTAAACTTCATAGATGAGCACGATGAAAGGGATAGTTCACCCAAAAAATGAGTTCTGCCATCATTAACTCACCCTCATGATGACTTCAAAAGAAAATACTTAAACAACATTGTACCCATTTGACTTGAGTTTTACAGTATGTGTGTTTTTTTATCACTTTAAGTTTTACACTCTTAAAAAAAAAGGTGCTTCACAATGCCACAGAAGAACCTTTTAGTCTATATGGTTCCATAGTAAACGTTTAACATCTGTTTCAAAAAAGTGGAAAAGAAGGTTCTTCAGATTATAACACGGTAAGAAAGAGATGGTCCTTTCAAGAACCTTTGACTAAATGGTTCTATGTAGAACCATAAATGGTTCCTCTATGACATCGCTGTGAAGATTCTTTTAAGCACCTTAATTCTTAAGAGTGTATATACAGAATGATTCGATGCATCTGCATCTCAGTCAAACCGTGTATATCTAGTAACTGCAGAAACTGCTTTAGTATTTAGCAGTGCCATACCTGTACTCTGGCCTCAGTGAGCTTGGTTCTCTGGGCTAGTTCCTCTCTGGTGTAGATGTCAGGGTAGTGTGTCCTTTCGAAGGCCTTCTCCAGCTCTTCCAGCTGCTCGGCTGTGAAGGTGGTCCGACTGCGCCTCTGCTTCCTCTTCAAGGGCAGGTCCGGTTCAGACTCCACGTCCGAGCCTTCGTCCATTCGACCTGTCATAGAAGACAGATAACGAAAGTGCTGAGTGGGTTGTGCATGGCACTATAAAAGTCACGCACTTACCAGAAAGCTCTCTGGTCATGAATGCTGTCATCATACCGATATGATGTGTGTAAGTGAATGTGGACCCAAAACACGGATTGATTGCAGCTCGGTGAGACGGATTCATGTGGCTTTCAAGCGAATATTATTTCAATGCATAGCTATTTATATAAGCGAAGCTCTTGTAAATACAATCCCACATCAGTACGAATCCCAGCTCGCCCCGAGGCCATAGAGGGAAAAGTGGGGGGAGTTAATCTCCGCAGACCACCTTAGCGATCCTCGTACCGGAGCTAAAATGAAACAAAACTGGCACTTTGCAAATAACTCAAGTTTATTTCATTAAATGCCATTTGCGATCTTGCCGTCTTTAAAATAAGAGCGGTGGATTATCTGTCAAATGCAGCCATGTCAACAGCATTTCTGTTTAGTGGTTAGCTGAAGAAAAGATGAGAAACAATAAACCCAAATCTGATCTGATGCAAACCAGAGGTGTGTGGGTGGCAATTCAACCCGAGTAGCTTAGTGATGAAATGAAAATGACACATTAGCTTATCCGCGCTGTGTGGAACAGTGACCTTTATACAGGTGCGTATGCACAATGCCGATAACTTTGCAAATAATTGTAGCAAGAATTAATATTAATGAGTGTAAACATAAAAGATAGACAAGTATGCTGGCACAAACAAAACTCACTAACATTAGAGATTCAAAAAGATCTACCTATGTCCCATTCTTTAGTCACATTTTCACATATGACAGGGAAGATCTTACAGCCCGTTTTTGTCATTTCATTCGAGTTGATTCCTTATTTATTTCCAGTTTGGCTGGCACTGGGCTGATCCTTGAAAATCCCTTCAGCAGCATTGGGGGCCTAGCTCGGCAGACACTGGCCTTAATCCAGGCCATGACTTCCCGCTAAATTGAAGCAATTCTACATTAGTGATGGCTGAACCCTGGCTTCTTATTGGCTAATGCTGGTGTGGGCTTCCAAGACTGGCCCCTCTGAATAGGGCTGATTATAGAGGAGCCGAGTGGGGTGCGCTTTGCCTTTTTTATATATGTTAAGGCTGGGTAGAAAATATTTGTATTTTTCCCCCACATAACTGCAGTCTTCATTTAAACAATCCTAATACATATGATAAAATCTCAAGATCTTTATTAATTGGCATTGATGCTTCCATGAAGAACCTTTAAGATCCATTGAACCTTTCCATTGCATTAAAGAGGGAAATGGATCTTTAGATTCTAATTTTCTTTACACTAAGCCAACAGTACTAAGGTACTGTTAAAGTCTGTTCGAGGAACCCAAAGTGGTTGTTCTATGGCATTCACTTTTTGCAAATACAGTCTAGAGAGAACTGGTTTTTCAGGCCAGGTGAAACACAAGATGGATTTGAGAGGTAATTCAATGACATTAAATCTTGTCAACAACAGCAGATCTGTTCACTCCATGCAGTTCCACACCATAGGGGACAGCAATGAGGTGAGTTTGAGAAACAGAAATCCTTTTACAAACTCTTAATATTTGCCTTTTTCCCAAAAGAATCAAGTTCAGATGATTTTATTTGCTGGAAGATTCATATTGTCTATTTTTTTTAAAAATGTCACATTTTTACTGACATTGGTTTGGTCACAACAACAAAAGCTAACCAACAACAACGCCAGATTACAGAATGAATCTGTTTGCACGTCTCTATTTGTTTGTTGGATGGCTGGACTGATCATCCCAAAAATAGCCCCCAAACAAAAGCACAACAATGAAAGAGCCATCAAAGTGGCTTCGACTCCAGGCCAGCTCTGTCTTTTAATTAAACAAGGAATTATGGGATTACAAGGAGGTTCTCATTACAGGCCACTTGAGGAGTCCTCTGGTAGATGTCTTTTTGTCTCCTAGAGCTCACACTCAGGAATTCTCGACGGATTACACATGGCCGTAGGACATGAGGCCGCATTAATTAAATCAATTCCTTTGCCTTTTCTTTTAAGATTCATTTTGCCAACACTCTCCCCTCATCCCAACATTCTGCAAAATACATACTGAAGCGAACATATATATTGGAACTCATGTTCTTTAAATCCCTTTGTTAGTTTTGGAGAGATTGTGACAAAGTGATTTGCTTTTGACTTGCCATGACGACCACTTGAGGCCGGTGCAGTGATCTATACTGATCGTTTTTGTGAAAAGTGGCCACCATTTTTATTAAAGACACAACATAGAATTTATTTGTTCTACACTCTATGCTGCTAGACATTGAAGATATTGTTCATCTAAATCTGAAAATTCTGCCATCATTTATTCACCCTAATGCCATTTGAAACCTGCAAGGACAGGACAATGGAGAATATATATATATATGAGGGTAAAAGAATGATCTTATGAATGGAAAACCTATATATTTATATATACAGTATAATAATAATATATAATATAATAATAACTACATAGCTACAATAACTATAATATAATAATAATATAACTACACTATCCATCAATTCAATGAATAAAAAGGGCCAGTAAATACATTTATAAAATTACATTAAATAAATGCTGTTCTAATAAACTTTAAAACTACTGAACAAATGGTCCACAAAAAGTGTATTACAATTTCCAATATTAAAATATTAAGCAGTCCAACTGCTGTCAACACCTGCTAATAATTAATTGTTTCTTGAGCCGCATATTATTATGATTACTTTAGAATGATGTGACACTGAATTAAAGGCTGTTTAGAATTCCGCTTTTTTCATATAGGAATAAATGACATTTTAAAATATATATAAAAAATAAAATAAAAATATTACACACCCCAAACTTTGGAACATCCACAATCCTGCCACAAAAAAAAAGGATTTGTTTTAAAACAACTTGTCAATTTCCCCACATTTTTCCTTCAGACAAATGAATGAAAATCAGGGGATACAAATCTAAGAAACACAATTTGACAAGCTACAAGCTTGATGCAGTTGTGACTGCATGACTGATGAGTATTCTGCCACGTCCCATTCTCAACAATTAGGATGTCATTTAGCTGCCATAACAGACAACCCACAAGCTGCTCCTCAGCCAGCCCTGCAGAGACAGATAAAACCTGAATAAGTTTGACAGCACTCTCTTGCTAAAGGTCAGCATCTCTCGCTCTCCTACTCGCAGTATAATGAGGACAGGATTATGGAAATGAAACAGACGCTGATGCAGATACGCGTCTAAACCTGGACCTCATCTTTGTCTCTGCGAGATCCCACGATTGACATGCTGGGTCCCATCACACGAAAACAACCATGGCAAGTACCCAGATCTGTCGAATGTGCTGCGGCATAAATATAACAGAGTATGACACATTTTGTCTGAGATGGCCTGGAGCAGACAGCAGTGAGAGCTTTTGAATAAAGGTAAATAGAACAAAAAGTGGGTTTTAAAAATAAAAAGAGCTCTTCGCCAAAGCACTAATCGGAAAAGAACAGGAACATTCCAATTACAATAAGACGGCCCTCTTAAATCTATTAAAAAAATTGAAGGGACACTGATAAAATGTTTTTATCTTAAAATGTGAGCTTAATTAAAAAATATAGTCCTCCGGGGGTTTGTGATATTGTTCAATTAGTTTCAATATGTTTCAAGCAAAGGGATGCAAACAAAAACATGATTTTTGAAGCAAACAAGATATTCCGACATCGAATAAGTGATGTTTTCTTTCAAACAAACTCTGACAAGTACAGCGTCTCCAAATCCTATTATTTTCGGAACTTAAAATTGTCTCTTTGCATCTCATCAGTTATTAAGAGTGAACGTGCCCCATGGGATGAACCTGATTTGTAGCACTTACACATCAAAGACAGTTAATCAGGAGTGAATTGGCCTAATATATCTTGAACTTGGATTTGATTGAAAGCCCTTCGGTGAAACTGAACCAGAAGAGTCGCTGTAACACATTCAAACTGATTCACGTTGATCTGCTTAATGCAGCCAACCTGACTGAGCTTTTTGTTGACTGCTGGGCCTAAAACTCTCAGAGAGCGGCTATACTCGTCGGACAGTGATTAACCGTATACGGGTGAGGAGCGACTAAGGCCAAAGAGGAGTCATGACCACCCAACATAAGCCTTTAGACCACTTCTATCACCGATGAGCCTGTGAGCAGATGGGATATTCATCATCACGGCCACACTCAGACCTCTTTCTTTTCTTTTTATTTTCATTCCCTCGTTCTCCCTCTCTTTCCCCCTAACCTTTCCTACCACAGTCTCTGTGTAAAGAGCTAAAGGGCCTGGGGTAAAGTGCTCGTCCACAGCTGCACATTCCACTAAGCTTAGCATGGTAGCAAACATTTACACATTTGTCTTCATCAGAGTTGGCTCTCAAAACAACATTATACTCAGGTTGGGTCTGGTATTCAATGTGGCACACAACTGGCCTCCTTGTTTCCGACATGTGCACTCATCTGCGAGACTCCAGATCAATAACAACAGTAAAGACACAGCAGTGTCTGTCCTATTTACTTTTAAATGAGCATCATTCAAACTGACAATTAATGAACTCTCAAAATATTATTAAGGTTACAAAGGAAGGTTTAGCAGCAATGCCATAAAATAACCATTTCTGGTTCCCCACAATCATTGTTCCCCCCAAACATATAATCTGAAGAACTCGTTTTCACTATGAAGAACATTGTGGAATGAAAGGTTTAATGGATGTTAAATGTTACAATACACTGTCAAAAGAACCAGCTTAAACTTTTAAGGCAACCAGCTTCAGCAGATCTTTAAGTTGATAAAACTCAGAAATCTGCTTAAGCTGGTGGCCTTAAAAAATTTAAGTTTACTCCACTTTTCTTTTCTTTTTTTACAGTGTAGAGGCCAATATAGAACTTTCTTTTTTAAGTGTAGGACTGTCACTTTTAAATATGACATCCTGAACACCACAAGTTTATTTCCTCATTTGATTGTAAAAGTCAAAAGTCTCCATAATAGTGTGATTGTAGATGACTCAGGACCGTCTTTCAAGGTCAGCCAAATGCATTGTTTTCACTGACTTCACTGCCTATAATTCATAAATAGGTTTTTGAAAAAAAGGAAAACAATTTTAGAAATCATTTATGGTTGTAGAATTGTGTAGGAAAGTTGTGCTAATGTTTATAAATCTAGTTTTTTAAATGCTACATTCAAAACCAAAACACAGTCCTGTGGAAAAATACGTTCAGTTTAAATTTGTTTTCGGCTCCATGTTCATTAATTTCTTTCCATGGAATAAAAGAACACCATTGAAGAAGGGAAAAGAAGGGAAAGTGCTGTAACTTTGGCTCCCACAACAAACAATTAGCCCTCCTTTCTTTTTGTAGCATTCAAAAACATTTGAGAGAAAGAGAGAGATGATGTGAAGGAGAGGTGATGGGTGATGCTCTTTTATAGGTCTTGTCATGTGCATGAAGGCTCAGTGGGCTTTTTGTCTGCCGTGCCTGTGTGAGAGTGTGCTCACCTTAAACAACAGAGAGACTCGGGGGCCTCTGTGGCCTTTCAGGCCCAATAGAAGACGCACCTTAGGGGGCCATTTAAGCCTGAAAAGAGGCCTGACAACCCTGTGCAGCTCTGTGGGGCATCAATAAATGCTGACATATTGACTCTCTGTGCCCAAGCGCCACTGGAAAATGCTGCCTGAATATGAATCCATTTAAGGGGGCGGCAGTGCAGAGAGACAGCGAGAGGGACACTCTAAGGATGGCTTGTGTCTCTTGGGTTTCAAATGCTCTGGAATGTGGTGACTGAAAAAGAGTTTTGACAATGAAACTATAACTATTGACAGATAGGCTAAAGAATTGGTTAGGACAATAAGACCACTTTAGATGTCGAGTTAAAGAAATCATGTTTTGCTGAAGCTATCAGATCCCCACAGAACATGAATGTAAAGATCACATCTGTTCTGCTGTATTAGCTGAGTTTCGCTGTAGTGCTATTTAAGAACAACTTCGAAATGGTTCTTAAAATATCTTTAGGCAATTAGGAGGGAAATTCTTTATAGATATGTGCAGCGCTGTCGATTTGTTGGGAAGTGCTGACTTAACTTGGTCAATGGAAGAGGTAGAGAGCTCTAATTCAGTTTCTTGCTGCGAGAAACTGAAAGCCAGGTGTCCGTTTACTTCCTGCCTCATTCTTTCTTTTAATATAGAGTTTTCATTTCCTGGGATTGAGATCTCGCTAATTGAGGTCAAAAGCAATCAGCACCGTGGAACTTAATCAAATATCTAAAAGGTGGGAAAGACGGCAAAATCAGCCATTTAACCTAGCATGCCTATAGCTTATTAAAATATAATGTGTGTGTCAGAGAGGAAAAAAAGACATGAGCATACTTTATCCCTCAGCACATTTTAGCCTGCATGAAAGATTTTACCTGCCCCACATAATATACATTATAAGCAGAAAATTCATTTACTCATCCTTGTGAAAATTTCATCTCTTTACTTAGCCTTTATTTTGCTTCCAACTGACAAAAAAATGGTTTAGGATTTACATTGAAACTAGTACAAGGGGAAGGGGAAGTGTGACTTTATTTTGTGGAATACAAAAGAAGAAATTTTGTCCAAACAATGAAAGTCAGTGGGATACAATATCATTTCTGGTCCATTTTCCTTTTAATATTTAAGTAAAGACAGCTTAAACATTTTTCAAAATATCTTCATTTGTGTTGCACAGAAGACATACAGGTTTAAAAAGAAATGAAATATCCTTTAAATGCTACATATAAATCCAGCCATGGGACAAAATGCATCAATTGTCAGCTCATTGCGTCAAAGGGGAAAACATTGACCTCAGATAAAAGTTTCTTTGCATTACTGCAATAAAGTAAATTCGCTGAAAACTTTATGCTTCTCCATGTGAGGCCTTTCCTGTAAATACTGAGGGTAAAACTGCAGCTGAACTTAATTCCATCCTCACAAAGATGTTTGTGTTATCATGGCTTTATGTCTTAGCAAACTACCATTTATTAAATGCAAAGCCTTTATCCGCTTTTCCCACAGCGGTGGCGTGTGTCTCTTCTCGAGATAAAACAGTTGCATAAACAAAAAAATGCTGAATGTCAATTTTACCACTGACTTAGCTTATGGGAAATAAATCTTAATATATCAATGTGAGCTTTAAGTGGACAGCCTAGGGCTTAAATACAAATGCCAAAAGTGAAAATAAATAATAATAAAAAAAAGCATAATCTTATTTTCTTTTAAAAAAGCAGATAAATAATCAGAGATGAAGAAAAAGTGATTTGAAATGCATCAATATACAGTGCATTTCTTCTTAAAGAAAGCGCTCTGTCAAAATGCAGACCCATATAACAAAGTGCCAGCGCCTTAAACATTATTTAATGGAGGCCATAATAACTCGACGTTGCAACTAAGAGAACTTAAGTTGTTTTTAAATGGCAAATCTCATATCAACAGATGCAAAAAAAACTGAGCAGCGCTTGCTTTTGTATACTGCAGGGTGAGAGAAAAAAAAGTCAATGCGGAAAGAGTAGCCTGAAGAGAAACTGACAATAGCTGCATAAATAAGCCCATTAGTTAAAAATGTACGACAAGTGCCCTGTTTGAAGCCTTCGTGGGGAGAGGGGAGCGGGATAGGCTCCCTCACAGCTGCCTGGCCCCTCTGCAGCTCTCACACTGCCCCGCACATTCACCATTTAAGTTGGTGGAAAAAATCTGAGCAAATTTCTGATTTGCAACACTCTAGGAACATGTTTATTGTCTTTGTGCGAGTGCAAAACACACACATAAATAAAGCTAATGAAGAATCTCGGGGTGAGGCTGCTAAAGAGCATAAAATGGGAAATTTTATGGCCATAAGTAGCGTGGGCTGATGGTGATTTTTAAGCCATTGGACCATGTTGTTCAGCACTAATCATAGGACTGATGCGGCGCAATTGCCCTCCTCACTTAATTACTGTTACCTATTATATGGGCCATGCTTCTTTAGTCATCAAAACTGGCAAGAATTTTAAGGGTATTTATAATTGAAGGGACTGCAGCAAATTACAGAAATGCCACCTGTTCTTCCTAAAAATTAAAGCCTTTTATACTGTACTGTGCTGACTTTATATCTTGTGCTAAACATCCAGTTAGCAATCACAGTTAAGCTCAAGTGACTAAATTATTGCTCGGTGATCAAATCTGCTTTCTTATATTTTCACAGTGCACATATTTTCACAATATAGGTCATTATATCCAAGAGAGATTCACCTACTTTTAACGGTTATTAAATTGCTCTGACGTAAACAAAGTTCAATTTTCTGTTACATCTTATCTATTAAATACAAACTGCACAAAACTCTAAATCAGCTACAGCTTATCATTAGTGTAACTTGCTCAAATCAAAGCAGTAATGATGAAACCATGGAAATCACTTGTTTGTACACGCACTCTGTTTCGGAAAGACTTGTTTTCGGAGCTGGCAATGTGAAAGCCATTCAGGAACAAGTATATTTTCAGCCAAAACTAAATTGCTTTTATTCATGTCTAAACAGAGTCGACATTGTGGACTGGAGGAGAATGCAACTATGCTTCTCATGCCAGAAAGACAGCAGTGCATGCTTCTTCAACTTTCACTAGCCCCTTTATGGCTAGTCCTCATTATGGACTTGAATACATAACGCGATATGATGCTTGTTTAAAAGGGCCAATTAAAAAGAAGATGTTACAAATCAATGCAAAAGCATAAAACAGATCAGTTTTTAATAGCCATGAATGTAAATAAATAACTTTTTTTAATATCACATCAAGAAACATTTGAAAATAAAGCTATACAATTGAGTTAGTTTGTTTTATAGTTTCGTTTTTTATTTAGCTAGTTAGGTTTATAATATTTTAGCACTAGATACGGCATTCAATATTAAACACACCGCCTGTCTACGTTTTGAAAACTTTAAACCTTTACATGGAAGCCCTGTAAATCCCATTGGCTGCATTAAGACAACATTCAAACCCAACAAACAGGCAATTTCAAGTCATTCACTTGGAAAACGCTCTGTTTAAAACGTCAAAAGGAGGGTGACTCTTTTCTTTTGCACTTAGATTACCATATTTCTGTCGGGCTTGTGACACCTGCAGCCCACTGAGGGCGTGCAGAACATAGGACTTTACTTCAAACAGCCCAAAGGCTGTGGGTTTGGGTATTGACTGGGATTGAGCTTGTCCAGATTGGACCCTCCTACCGCAGATGTACATTAATGCAGGAAAAATACAAATCTGGGCAGCAGAAAGAAAGGCAGTTCCTTTTAACATGCTGTTGTCTAGCTTGATCGTGTCAGTTTGAGGGAGCCCATTCAAAGGTATTCATGCATCTGCCTTTGAGGGACAATGGCAGCTAGTTTATAAACTGTCTCTTTTGGCTGCCTAAAGGCTTTAGACGCCATTGTTTTGCTCCTCTTAATAAACTTTTGGAGGAGTTCATCAACTTGCCTGAATAGCCAACGCAGAGAGGCCAGGGACACAAAATAACAGCCGGCTGGCTTTTCCCTTTTCTTTCTCTCTTTTGAAGTGACTATCTTTAAATCAGGAAAGAGTGCTTTCAGACACCAGAATAATTTTTGCGCAAACAATAAAAGCAAACGGCTGGAGGAAGGAAAGTTAATTCACAGAAGAATGGAGGACTTGACTCTTTAAATGAAACCGATAAAGGTGCACCTTGAAACATAGTCTTAACTCTTTAACGTCACATGGTAGATTTGTTCCTACAATAATTAATGAGCTAAATGATAATTAATGGCCTCCGTAATGCAAATCGTGATGGGATTTTAGTCAGAGCAGCTTAAATTCAAGTAGGCTATGTTAGCTACAAGCTACAAAGTGTAAAATTAGAGACATAAACTTTTTCAATTTTATTTATGCAGCATAAATAAATGAAAGAAGATAAGTTACAACACAAATTATGGCCAGTATATTTCGACATCTATTTTCAAATGCTACACTTCCAAAAAGTCTGTTCCATTAATTTTGTCTACTCAGTGACCCTACAATGATAGTATTTAATAAAAGAGTATCTGTACACGGACACCTGCAGTGAATAAACACTGCCTGAGCAAATTCTCCAATGTGGACTGATACGTTTCAACATTCAACAGATCTATCGGCAAAAGGTTACTTTTCCTTTGGTCTGTTTATGAGTGCCCTGAACCCACGTTTGGCACTCCTGCTTTGTGGAAGGATTCCCTTTTGTTAGCTGATCAGTCTCCCATTGGGTCTCCAGACAGGATTCTTGGCATTTGTCGGCAAAAAATGAAAGCAGGATTAAGGAATGGCTACTGAACACTCCATGGTAAAGGAGTGGGCAGCAATTCCCCCGATTCAACCCCCCTCTTCCACTTTGGTAACTCCTCTTTTCGTATATTTGTATTCCCAAAGAGGCCATTAAATCTGGTTTGAAAGCGATACGAACAATAAGATCAAAATCAACAAGTCGAGTCGTATGTTGAATGTTTGCTTGTTTCTTTAAATTGAGCAACATGGGACAATTAAACCATTGGCTACATATATTAATGTTGATATTGCCATTAAATCCGTGTGATTTTATTTACGTATATAATGCTATCTTTGTGGTGTATGAAATATGTTTAGTTCTATATTTATATGACACATTCTTGGTTATTAAGCTTCAGAAATTAAAAAAAGGAATAGAAATGGAAATGAAAATAGAAATGGAACAGAAATTAGAAAACCAATAGACGAAACATCCACGTCTTTAAGGTCACCAAGAGTTTCGTGCTCTTCCAATTTAAAAGGGCAACGTATAGCACTAAAACGATGGCGAGTCAAGGGCATCAAAAACACTTTGTGACATTACATAGGAAGCCCGGAGGCCAATACTTTTATTGATGTCAGCAGGAGTTTTCCCAAGTCGTTTGTTCGTTTTGTTCTTCTGGTCTAACAGGATGCCCCCCCACTCTACTGCACAGTGCAGATCTCGGTGAATGACATGGATTCTTGACCAGCTAATTGTTTTGATTTTCCAAACATCCCGTATATTAAATGTATGTATTGTCAGCGCTTAATTGAAAACGTGGCTTCGTTTTATTTCTGGCGACAACAAAGGTGAATGAGAAGGGTTTATGCTGAAAAAACATCCACAAGCCTTCTGCAGTGGACTTATGAATTTCAGCAAATGAAATGGTAGATTGTCCCTTTAACCAAAAAAAGCAGATATCCAAAAGCCGTTCGCAAAGTAATGTGCGCACTGAGATAGTCCTTGTCCCACATGGCAAGGAATACTTTAATTAATAGACAGGCCGTCTTGAAAGCAGCACTGGCAGCCTGTAATATGATGAACTCCCATTGTCGTGGTGTCACCACAAATGTTTCCGATAAGAAAAAGCACCCAAGGATCAAAGACTATAAGCCTCTCAATTTCCTCCAGACGCCTCTACTTTTCTGCACCTACTTTCTAAATTTTTTTTCTTATTCTTCTTCCTCTCTCCCTTAAACATCTGAAACACACAAAATCCTCTTCATTGCATCTATAGGATCCGCCCCAGGTTAACAGGTCAGCAAAGCTGTTGAAAATAATTGCATATTGATATTCTGTTGAAGGGGGCTTACGTAATCTCTCTACAGTTTAAAAATGATTAAAGTGAAATTTCATACAGAATAACGTGCCATTCCGTCGAATATATTTTTGTTATATCCGATAAAATATTATGGAAACAACCCATATACGAAGATATACAAACATTCTGTCAAAATTCGGTGTGAGAATTAAATCAAAGAAACTGTCAAATAAAAACAGAGGAATTCGACGTTTTCCGACATTCGATTCGTTCCACGAATTAGGGACCTGCATTTGGCGCATCCTAGTTTTTGTGTGAACTTCATCCTGGGTGAACGTTTGGAAAATAATTTCCTCAGCAAAGTGCTGCAGTTAACCAGCATGTAATTCAGTTACACTGCAAATGTTTTACAAAGCAACGTCGTTGACACGTTGAGGCGCTCTGGTGTCATGATCTCTGGATTAGCATATTTCAAAGCACAGTCTCATCATTAGACGATGACCTAGCAAAGAAATGGGTTATACAAACGCCAGGCTTGTTCTATTAACGTGCACCATTGTCACTATCCATCATTACTGTCCAACAACAGTTTTCTTATATTATGCGCGTTCTAATTACAGCTAGCACTGCTCACGTTCCAGCATATTTCTATTAATACAATGAAAATAACATTTAAGCCCCCCAAAAATACTTGCATATTAACTATAATCAGTTTGTATGAACAGACTATATTCTGCAAATACAACTACGTTTATTTGGCTAAATAATGCACATTTTGACCTGCACGATGATGAAGATAATAATAATAATAATAATAATAATAATAATAATAAAATTTTACAAAAACGCTCCCTCTCCCAAAATTCCAATAAAATGTGTTGGGTAGCAGCGTGGGGAAAGGGGAGGTTAATCCGAGTTTAATACACTGATGCAGAGCGCAGGACCGCGGCTGAGTGATGATTGTGTTATCTCTTCCCAACATTTGGGTCTCCCTCAATTTCAGCCCAGCCAAATAGCTGCGAGAAAGTGCAGATGGAGTGACTCTCGATGCCTGAGGAAAAATATTAATAGCTAAATAACTTCCCCATACTTTCACTAAATCTCTCTCTCTTTCTCTCTCTCTCCATTCCAGATGGATTTGTTTGAAGTGGTCTCCCGACTCATCCTATGGTCTCTTTTCTTCAAACGGGGCTTATTTCAAAGTCTCAAATATACAGTCTAACTTTCGTTTCTCTACAAATATCTCGGAACTATATCCGTGTGCAAACATTCTCTCGATGTAATTGGCCTTTTGTAACATTCTTGAAAAGAATGATCCGCCAAATGCACATAGCAAAATTATATTCCACTTCATTCGATATCTTTCTTCTGGAATTATTATAACTCTTGTATAAAAGTGTTCGATTTCTCCAGTCAAACGAATCGTTGCAGCGTGGTCACGAGTTAACTGAACATGCTTAATGCCACCCCAAGGCCGAGGTCATCTTTTTAGTAATTAACCGAGATTGGGCAAGAAATGCAGGTGATCCGCTAATTTGTTTAAACGATCGTTTGCGTTGTTCTGTGGGACAAGTCTCTTAAAGCCAATTGGTTTTATCAAATGTGCCTAAATGAGGAATCTGTCGATCCCCGTTAATTAGCTAACATTTTTTTCCTCTGGGTCAAATGACGTTTTATTGGTCGAGTAAAGTTCATGTGGTGCGCGCGCCTTTCACGCTCCGTGCGTAAAAGAGGGCAAAGAATGACAGAACACGTTAAAATAGAACAACAACAGGGGTAAAATTAGATAAATACAAAATGACAGGGAATCCTTTGGGCATGGCTTATTTCAGAAGTCACTAAATAACAGCCATTTTTCTTTGTTAATTTCGCACATAGTAATAATAATACAAAAACTGCTTAATTTGTCCAAAAATTACTTGTTTGGGGTATCATTATTTTTCCATGTGTTTGTGCGTCAAATAAACTTAAATAAACAAAAATACAATAAACAAATATTATCAAATAAATAAACGAACAAGTGTGAGAAACAAAAATGTAAGATCTCATGAAGTTGTGCCGAAGGCTAGCCAGTGAGGGCCGTTTTAAGATGAAAGCGAAGAGAAAGAAAAGGCTCAATTTAATCTGCTTTAAAACCTTTCAAAATAACGTTGTGCTTGAAACTCAGCGAGTGAGAGCTGATTGGGGATAAATAAGTTTCTTACTATGCCTGTGAGCTATTACACCCATCTCCAACACAGCCGCTTGTTCAAAAGACACGTTTTCATTACGAACTCTAATAAGTCTTAACATTATTAAATGCCAGTTCGATGATCAAGTGAAACAAGCCCCGAGAAAAATCTTTTTAAGTCTGGAAAAAGATTGCATTTCAGCCCCATCTCGTTTGCATGACACCGTATAGCTAAAAATGTGAAAAGACATTTCACAAAATGTAAGACAAACGTGGAGTGAATTTGGAGACGTAAATAAACATGACTGATATTTAGACAAATTATTCACGAAGCATAGCAGATACGCATGCGTATGTATATTCTTAATGCACAGTGTTTAGGGCAATGACAGAAATTTCTAATCACGGATTGCCACTTTGTATATGCGTAATCCAATCGCTGCAGCGCATGCTGGCCTGTGAATCTGTCCACGGAGGTTGTGTGAGGGTTTGGGGTTTCGCGCGCAAACACACATGCACAACACAAACATGTGTTCTACAACAACACAAATTTTAGATTAATCGTGCGCACAGTTAAAAGCCACTTTAAATAAAGCAGAAAAGTACGCATAATCCGCATCATTTTCACGAACAAAGCCCTTTGCGATATTTCAAAGCTGAAAAAATGAATGTGCTGTTCCACTTATTATTATATAGCCTAGCTAATTATAAAAAATAATAAATAAAAGCCGATACATTTCTTACAAACAACCAATGTTGAAATAACATACGTGTAAAAGCCGAATAGGGCACCTCCTTCATCTAAAGCACCTCTCTAAACGTCTGCTAAGAAACACAATAGCGATTCCAAAAAGAGCAGTGGGCATTACCAAACAAGAATAAAACATTTTGCACCCTCCAAATCTCATTTTATCCCAACAGACGATTCCATAATATTACAAAACTATCTACCAGCAGGGTGTATTGAATAATTCATCTCTCTATAGTTCCCCTCTTGGCCTTTTGTTAAAAGTTTTTCCCCCCTTTACGGATTTTTGAATGTGAAAGGAAGGGTCCATTCCTTCTTGCTTTTAGGCTTTGCTTTGTAGCATAGATTCCTCGCTCCAAAAGAGCTTCAGTGAAGCAGAGATCTTTGGACTGAAGTTCATCTTCAAGTGTAAAAAAACAACAACAAAAGAGACTGTCACAAAACCGACAGTGTTTTGTAGAGTTACTTCAAAAAGACAATCGTATTGTTTGCTTAGTTTTTTCTCCTGAACTATTAACATGTTCTGGGCACGACTTAGTTTATTAAATATAGCTAAAACACAGGACTGCGTATAAAAATGAATTAAAACAAACCTAAAATAATATTGATTATTGCACCGTTGACTTGTTACCGGTCGCCAGATGGAAAGGTCTGTTAACGTGCGAATAAGCGTGCCGAATTATCGCGAGAACCAGCGGGCAATGTAGAACTTATGGGCTGTAATTGATATTGATTGCCACATCGGTCATCTGTCAGTTACCGTTTTCAAAGGACCGTTTACTCAGCGTCAAATGAGTCTGTTGTACAAATAGATCAAGGCCTAAATACCATCCGTCAGAGCCAATATAAATACACAATAAATCAAACGACCAAATGACAGTTTACCAAGCAGAGAAATCTCAAGGCACCGGTACAAAAACCAAACACCGATTTAAGGTGTAGAGAAGACCCCCAAAAACCTCAAGCGCAAAGAATGAAAATGTGTTTTCCGCGTAAGATTAGAAGAAAATTAAAATGAATTACCTTTGTCTCCCAGTATGCCGTCAATGCTGTGCTTAGTTTTTTTCTCCCCACTGTCATCTTTTTTGTCACAGTCGTCCTCGTCGTCTTTCTTGCCAAATCGCGCACGAAGAACCCGACTGATAGAACTTACTGATGGGATCATTAAAAATAAACAAATTAATAAAACCACACTGTGGCAAAATAAATATATTTAAGCAATAATAATAGGCCGATAAGAATAACATAACAATACTGATAGTCTAATTATAATAATAATAAACTGGGCAAAAAAAAATATATGCGTAATTTATAATATAGCCTAATTATTATAAAATAACAATAGGCCTAGTGATAATAAACTATTCAGTACGTTTATTTTCAATTCAGTTTGTTCAAGAGCTAGGCTATATATAAAATGACCGTGATAAAAATCACTCTGAAGGTATGAGATGTGGACATGATAAAAAAGGGGCTGCTTACCAGATGAGGCCTCACCTGAGGGAACTGTACTTCTGTCACACACACCGTCCTTCAGCAGTTTGTCCCGAATCTCCCAGCTGAACATGCCGGGATTATCGCGCTTGTACTCTTCGATTCTTTTTTCCACGTCAGGTGTTGCCACCTGCTTTTGTGTTTGATTAAAAAGGCGAAAATGTGCAAATTAAAAAAAAGAAAGTATGGTTAAAAAGAAAGAAGACAGGAGAGCAAATATTAGTACAAATTGTAGGCTACATCGTGTTTCCTTTTAATACGTACCAACTTTTCTTAAACAATTTTATTCAATTTAAAACTGCTTCATTAGCTTGCAAACAACAATAATAGCTACAATACCACATGCATAATGATAATTACAAAAATGAAAATAATAATAATAGGCTATACTTACTCTGGGTTTGCTTCCTCCTATTGCTCCAGGACGGATCGAGCCAGTTTCTTGATACCGGCAGAGGATTTTGGACACACAACCGTGGGAAACGCGAAGTTGTCGGGAGATCACGCAGGGACGGATGCCGTGGTGAGCCATTTCAACTATTTTGTGGCGGATATGATTTGGCAAAGGCCTACCATTGATGAAAACTCCGCCAAGCTGATTGACTCGACCTTGACCCAGAGGAGTTGAAACTGCAGTAAAGAAATGGGAATTAAATCTAACTTTGGCTAACTTTCACTCAAGATTCAGACTTGCAGTTTACTCTCTTAAATACAGTAGGTTGCGTATTGTCTTCACCTCAAAAGTATGGATTAAAAAACAATAACGATAATAATTGCGATAGGCTATATGAATAGCCTACCAGAAAAACCGCAGCAGTACTTTGAAATGATAAAGCCACAATTTTTTGTTGAAACAATCTATCTGTTACAAAAATGCAGTGACAAATAATCGTCTTTATTGTATTAAATAAACAAATAAATATATATAAAATATCGAATTGAAATGTGGCAAATTGTTCGATATTTATCCTACTGGTGTCTTGAGATGCGCTAAGAATCGTGTGTCCTGTTATTTAATGATTAAAAAAAAAAAAAATTAGCAGAGAATTTTGCTTAATGTAATTTAATAGATTGCTTTTGAGTGGTCCTCTCGGCCAGCATGCGTTATGCTTCATTATTTTTTTGCACTCGGTGTTGTTCAAATTGTTATCTTTAGTGCATTTTAGATTAATTTGCCAGTAGATCACTTCAACAAATCTTACAATGATGGAATGGCTTTGTAATTGGAGGTTTTATTTGAACCATTAAAATACGAACCTACTCTAATAAGCTATATATTTTTTAATTGATATATTGTCACGACCAGCCGTGCGACTGGGTTGATTATATATATATATATATATGCATAACTTGAAGCGAAAACGCCAATCGTAGTTGGCTTCCAGCATATTCAGTCGAGAACTTGCAGTAGGCTACTCACAAGTCACTTCAAACTCCAAAAAAAAACAAAAAACTTTTGGCTAGTCTATAGGAAATCTTTAGGCCTGGTATTATTTGTAACAATTACTTACAGCAAAAACAAAATACCCTAAGATCTGTCCAACCAACCTTCCAAGGGGAATCCAGTGCGGGGATAGTTCTGTCCTGGAGCCGGTCGCATCATTCGCGGAACTGTTCCCGGTAACGATGACATTCTACTTTTAATAAATGACGAGGCACAATAAGGCTGATGTTTAAAATGCGCAAGCAAGTCCAGACTTGTTGATGAATGTTTCCTAAATGGCAAAAATTCACTTCAAGTCCTTTTTTTAAAAAAAATGGGGAAATAAAAAAATGTTATCCAGCCACACAGTCGCGGGGATGTGAAACCTCCAAAAAACCAAACAAAGATAAACACTGTCGTTTTGTGCGGAGGGGGTCATGAGCAAAATAACTACCGCAAGAACAAGATGCAGCGCGCGCCAGGGAGGGGGTACTCCAAACGCTCTCGAGTTAACAAAGGTTACTTAATTCTTTGCAGTGTTTTCTTAAAAGGTCTGATAGTTTTGGATGACAAAGTCTGCTTGGGGTTTGGGAGTAGTTGAAGTGGATAACTTTAGCGCGCGGTGTAGGAGGGTTGTCGCGCGCGCCGATAGGCTCTCGCAGTCTTCTTTTATTCATGTGGGCATGGAGGGGAACAAGCAAGTTTTTTTCGACCAATCACAAAAAGCAGAGGGTAAGACAAACACGCACGCACACGCGGAGTGCCTAGCTTTTCATTCACTTCATCAGATTGCCTTTGAGAAGAAAACAATGCAAACACATGATCGATCGACTGCCATTTGTTACCAATGCCTAAAAGTCACGAGCTAATAAAACAGCAATTGTTTGTATACAATTACACTTTGTTTTTTGTCCATATTAAATTGCTTATAGATACGCGTGTTTTCTTTATTAATATGTTCTCAAATGTTGCTTTGCCTATTGTACAGACAAAACTGTGCGATTATTGTACAAACAAAATATAGGTTTCCCACTGTAGGAAGGACAACGCAAACTTGTTTTTTTAGTCCGCCAATTTAACAAATCTCGTGCTAATTAATTTGTTCTAATATACCCTAACATACAACTTTCAATACAGGTACAGATAAGCTAATAATGTTCCCCGTGGGACTTTTTAAATTGACGGAGCACCCCAATGATTTGTCTTATAGTAGTCTGTTGAATCTTTTTAATTCAACACCACTCCACATATCTCCACAGCAACCAAACAAAGGCAAACCCGAAAGATGTAAATAAAAAATATATACATAAAATTACAGTCAAAACTAAAAATCAACAAGCAGAACCAAACGAAAATTAAAAAATGCCTTTAAAAACACATTCATAAACCCTTTACAAAAAACTGTTCTGCAAATAAGGAGGGAAAAGTATATTTTAAAACGCAAAGCTAATGAATGGCAAATACGTTTATAGATAATTAGTTAGTTATTTAAAAAAGCAATTATAACGTCATAGTATTTCTATGTTTGATCATTTGTAATTCTATAAATGTCATATTGTTATATAAATATAAACGTGATATAAAGTGTCGCTTGAAATTGTTCTAACGTCTTTGCGTCACATAATGATTCATTATAACACCTTCAATCCAAATCACACTCTACTAACAATATTTCGAGTCAGGAAGAAACTCATTCAATTACAACTTGTAGAGTCCCATGATTAACCAGTGCCAAGCCTACGATTAGCAGTGATTGTTTAGGTATCCTGCGTGGAAAGGGATGCTTAAGAACATCAAACACCGGAATTCAACTTTAAGAACAGACAGGCAGTAATGACTTGAAAGCTGCGCTTTGTTGTTAACAATGGCATCGTTAATTTGTGTGCATTGCTGGTTAATATGTACTTCCACATGACTAAGCATGTCACATCCCAAGGGACCGGTAGTCTGAATGCCTTTGAGGTCTCTTGTAAACGTCGAAGACAGAACTCTAGTTGGCACGATTTATATAAAAGACTTAAAAAGATTTAAAGATTTTACCGAATATGTCTATAAAGAAGTATAGAATTTAGATAGGCTAAATTCTAGTTCGTAAATTGTGCTCAAGCTGTAAAAAATATTATTTGTTTGTTTGTTTGACGTATAGCCTACTTTCGCAACCCAGTTTTCGGGAATAGAATCATCACTTTTCAAAGATTTGTAGCTTTAATGTGTCCGTTCACTTTCACATTGCACATGCAATGTTTTTAAAATAGTCCTATATTTTGTTCAGCCCGTAATGGGATTAGTAAATTATTAAGTATACTGCATGAAAGCAGCACAAACCTAGACAATAGGACTACAATAACATGCGTGAAAATATTTGTTGATTCAAGTGTGCTGACTGTTGGTCTAATGCGAAAACCATGCTGCATTGACAGCAAGTCTTCTTTATCTACGAATGACAAGTTGACGGACTTGCCACTAGATGGCAATCAAAAACCAAAAGTGCAATTCTTCAATTTTTACTCCAGGATTTCACTCCACTTTAAAGTGTCCTTTATACTTATAGTCAAGAAAAAGCGTTTGCTTTTACACATATGGCTGAGATAGCATGACTGAATATTGTTCTGCAATCATAGTTAACTATAAATTACATAAACATTTACAAATACACTCACAATCATAAATAACATTTATTTATAAATCACTAGTGTTAGCTGTCCTGCGGACACTAAAAAGTAGAGTAAGAGAAGTGAAAGCGCAGAGCTCCATATCTGAAGCATGAAACCAAGAGAAGGGGAGCAAGCAAAGAGCGAGAGAGAGGGGAAGAGAGCAGGTGCACCAGATCACACAAAGCCCAGCAGACTAAGGTTGAGTTCCATATGACACTTTTAGCATGGGGGCAGAATAACATTCCAGCTGGAAGCGTTTAACGGTGTTAAATCACTAGCTTGGTAATGACATTTTGTCCCCATACATCACTGAAAGCAAGGGAAGGAATGTCTGTGAGGTAGTCCCATCTTTCTCACAAGCATTCCTACCGATTTCCACAGCACAGTAGCTTAGTGGAATATAAGTGCTGATTGTCTGAGATACTTTAGAATAACTGGCAAAACAGGTGAGCTGTTTTTGTCTATCCAGAAAGTACTTTTTCTAACACTTTTAGTGGTATTAACTAATTTAATACTTATAAGGTAGACATTTATACCTTTTTACTTATAATACTATTCAATGTTTTGTTGTTCTTTCGATATTTCATGAAATAAACAAGAAAACCAGTATCAGGTTACCACAAAAAATAATAAGCAATACAACTGCATTCAACAAAATATTTCTTGAGCATTAAATCAGCATAATAAAATGATTTCTGAAGGATCACGTGACACTGAAGATTGAAGTAATGATGCTGAAATTTCTGCTTTGTATAAAATATTAAAATATAATTGTAATACGATTTTTCACAATTATTTTTAGTGTATTTTTGACCAAATAAATATAAACTTGGTGAATATATGAGCGTTGTCTTTCCAAAACCATTTTACAGTTCTTAGAAACCCAGGAAATTTAAATTCTCTGAAATAAACAAGATATTCTGGTTACAAAATTACCGTACATTATTGCTGAACTGAGGTATCACTAAAGTGACCCTGGTGTCCAATCACAAAAATATATAAATATTTTTGAACTACCATACATTTAAATTCAATAAAATACAAACTTACTTTTAAAAGTTAACTTTATATTTAAAGGAATAGTTCACCCAAAAATCTAAATTCTGTCATCATTTACTCACCCTTGAGAAGTACCAAACCTGCATGAATTTCTTTGTTCTGCTGAACACAAAGGAAGATATTTTAAAGAAAGCTTGTAGCCAGGCTGTTTTGGGTCACTATTGACTCATACAGTATATAGGAAAAAACATAGTATAGGGGTCAACGGTCACCCAAAACAGCCTGGCTACAAGCTTTTTTTCAAAATATCTCCAGAACAAAGAAATTAATACAGGTTTGGAAATACTTGGGGGTGACTAAAAGTTGACAGAATTTTCAATTTTGGGTGTACTATTACTTTAAGGCAGCTATGTTATTCCCTTGCACTTGGCATTGAAAACTCTCATCTCACAATAAAACAATAGAACTTAAGTTTGTCCAATGACAGATATATCATTTTCTTTCCTCCAATCTTTTATTCAGACATAAAATGCACCATGAAGGCTCTCGGGATGCCTCCATATGCCAAGCATGTGATCTGGTTGAGGAGCACCAAACCACTGCACTCTGAACCGGTCTGAACAACACCTCCCCTCTGATCAACTCTTTCATGTGCTGGTGAGTGCTGTGAGGGCTGATGGGGGACATGAGTGAGCATCAATAGGTCGTGACCAGGAAGGTCATGCTGCATGGGGTGTTTCTTTCTCTCTTAAACCTGAATACACTGAGACTAGTGACTACTTACTACATACAAACCAGAGGTTGTGGGCTGATCAGTTCTATAACTGAGCTGATCTGGGGTCACTGTGTCACTCATAACCTGGTACATATTATCATGGATTGACCCTAGATAAATAATCTAGGAAATGAAAATCAGGAATAAATAATATGAGGACACAGATCACCTGTCGTGATTCTACAAGCCATATCATTAAATTTACAATTAGGAGAAGTAACAGACTAGTTTTTTTGGCCAATTAAGGACAAAGTTGAGAGAAAAAAAAAGTGTTTCAAGTGTTTTGGAGTCACTGGCCAGCGTTGGGAAGGTTAGTTAGGAAATGTAATAGGTTAACTCTTTCAGTTACTTTATTAATGTAACTGATGACATATAATTACTTTTCAAAATTTCTAATGAATGTTTTCAACTGTTAAGCACAAGGGTTCAGGGTCATAACGGTCGATTTTGTTTTTAATTTATACATCATCTGAATAAATTAGCATTACATGGATATATGGTTTGTTAGGATCTGACAATATTTGGCTGAGATACAACTATTTTAAAATCTGGAATCTGAGGGTGCAAGAAATCCAAATATTAAGAAAATCACCTCTAAAGTTGTCCAATTGAAGTTCTTAGTTTTTATATATTTTTTATGATACGTACAAAATGTTTCCTGGAACATGATTGTTACTTAACATCCTAATGATTTTTGTCATAAAAGAAGAAATTATCTATTTGACCCATATTGTTGGCTATTGCTACAAATATCAGCATCTGTGCTACTGTACTTATGACTGGTTTTGTGCTCCGGGGTCAACTGAAACTTTAAAAGCAGGCAGGGTTAACCTTACAGTAGCACTCAGCACTGATTACTGTCAGACTCTCAAAATCCTTTATCACTTCAAATAAGATTATAATTATTTCATTCTACAGCACAGACACCACAACTCAGACTAAAGCAAACTTTTACAGTTTTAAACACTTGCACAGCTGTGACAGGAAACACTGGCATCTCAAAATGCCTTGAGTTCATATATACTGTACATACATAAACCTAAAACGAAATAAAAGAGTTATCCAATATGTGTCCGATTCTGTGTCCTAAATTACTATAACACTGGTGTCAAGAGTATAACAAAGAGTGAAAGATTTAAGGGGGTCTGACTACTTTCTGTACCCACTGTATATACAGTAGTCAACATTCGAAGTGGATCAAAACCTTTCATCAAAGCTGTCCTAAGTCAAGAATGAGTATTGTTTTTGATTTTAGGACAACTTTGATGAAAGGTTTTGATCCGCTTCGAATGTCGACTGCTGTATATATACCACATGACATTTTGCCAGCTGAACTAGTTTTCATAAAAAGGTTAAATTATCTGATATTTTCAAAAATCAAAAAGATGCTCATAAAAGAACATGTGTTCAAGTATCACTGTAAGGTAATCAACAGGTAGGAAAAACAAGCATCCTAAAATGTTATGATACAGTATCATCTTCCAACACAGTCTCACGACCAATTCGTACGATTTTGTACAATTTTTCTAAAACCCCGTGACGGGTAGATTTAGGGGTGGGGTTAGGTGAAGCTCATTCGTACAAATTCATATGAACTGGCAACTCGTAAAATACCTATGAATTAGAAGAAATCAGATGAATTTGTACGAATTGGCACCCTCGTAAAATATGTACGAATTGCCGTGAGATCAGGTTGCATCTTCTGTGTTTCTCAGCAAGATAAGGGTTATGTAGAGCTGAATGAGGGGTTACCTCCTCTAACAAGACATGTCTTAAGGTTTATCAGCATGTGATGGACTGGCTGTTTTTTGCCATAATCAGTTTGTCTGGACCGTCCCAGAAAATGTCAAAGAAGAAAGAGGTCTGTTTCATGTAGATGAAAGTAACATCCCCGATTTTACATGCTGCCCCAATTGGTTTCACTAAATCAATCTCAAGACTGGTGCATGAAGAGAATCATTTGATGCCCCTTGTGGCTTTCCTTAACTGTGACTTTTGCCCCTTGCATGTGTACTTGCTTCTTTAAAAAGGCTCATGAAAAATTAGTGCATAAAAGAACAAATGATATTCTAGGGCCCCAGTTTTATCAAATGACTGATAATTTCCTATCTCCAATTTTTTGACATATGCTTTACCTTCTTTCCTCAGTTAAGTTCCTTCCTTAAATGCCAAGACTGGAACCTTGAGGTTTAATCTATTCATTTCACTTTAAGTCATTTTCATTATAATTTATCATCACATAACATTGTGGCAGTAATAACAAAATATAAAAATTGATTGTTAAGCTATACTAATATTTCTAGAAAGCCTAAACATTGATTTGATCCCCATTTTTACCCTAATTAGTGGGAGTGAGCTGGCATGCATTAAACATGGCATCAACAATGAATCAAATCAAATTACTCAGAAAAATTTGTCTCAATTTGTTGTCATTCACTGTCCAGTGGCGTGGAGGTTACAGCAATACACTGAAACGCAAATGTTAGTTCAAATGATAATCAAATTGAAGAAGAAACATTTTCCTGAAAACTCAAGAAGGCCTTCTTATTTTAGAGTGGAGAGTAATGGTAAATACTGTTTATATATGAATATCTCAAACTTTATTTCGTTAAAATTGCATTACAATTTTAACTTTTTTTTTCATATACGAGTCATTTTTTAAATAAATAAATACGTATTTTACAATCTTGGATAACTTAAACAGTTCATTCTGAGATTTCATTTAAGGCTCCAGAATAAAGGAAAATTAAGTTTTGGACCAAGATGTGTAACGGTTTTTTAGATTTGACTTTGAATTTACCATAATGGCCATGTGGTCTGGAAAAGTAAAATCAGTTTATACTGTTTAATCTAATCACATTTTATCACATTGTAAAGGCAGAAATCGCCAGATGCAATGTGAATACAGCAATCATACACGAATCGAGTCTCAAAACATACTTTTGCAAACAGGCAACTAAACACACAGTCTTGTGTTTGCAAAGGCGTTGTAAACATAGCTAATTTAGTACGGTGGTGTATTTTTTGAGCTTCTCAGAGTGTTATCAGGTCATCCCAGCATCTCTAAGTTGTTTTTTCATAGATGATTATGACTGGAACAGACAGCCTTGGAATCCAGAAGAGCATGAGACCTTCATGCGGGGCTGAGCCACCTCCGGGATCAATGTCAGCATTTTGTTGATCAAGAACTGCAGATCCACCATGCATGATGCATTTTGTTTGCTAAATAATTATCTAAAGTCTCTATTCATTTGCAGATTTTTCACACACAAACAGAATGCATGATAATGACGTTGTATGGTTGAATAACATCTTCAGTCTTTATTTGACACAATAGGTGATTAACAGAGTGAGATTGGCTTCTGGTGCTTCCCTATTTAACGCATGCACTGATTTTGCTTACTTTGTTTTAAATGTCAGTTTTCCACTAAACAAGAGCGTTTGTAGAAATATTTTGATCACACTTTAGTTTGAAGTCAAATTCTTACTATTAACTAGTTCCTTATTAGTATAAACATAAGTATATTATATTGGCTGTTTATCACTACTTTTAAAGCAAATATTAATGGCTTATTGTGCATTTTTTAGATCCATTAATCTTTTTGAAGTTAGGTAATGGTTTTAGTTAGTACTTCATTACTAGTGCATATTGGTCTTCAAACTAAAGTGTGACCAATATTTTAGAGGATTATAAAGTTTAAAATGATTAATGCACAAACCATTCAATAAATAATGGCCACAATGTTACCACATCAATATAACTTTAATGTATTAGTCATTTAATAATGTATACATGGCTTTAAAGTTGTATCATTCTGACCTCAGAAATGTCTCTCCGTATAATGGAAGTCAATGGTAACCAAAATAACCTCTTTTGTGTTTCACAAAGGTTACGCTTGAGTAATGATGACAGAAGTGTCATTTTTGAGTGAGCTACTAACTCTTTCATTGTAAACAGAGTTTGTATTAATCACGGAGAAATGACTACAGTTCAGTTAAACTGACACTGATTTAAGTCTGATTGGGGTAGTGAGTTTTAACAACATTAGTTTGGCCCGTTCGAAATTAGCTGAAACGCGTTTCTACACTAAATTTCACACACAAATCGATAGTAAATTTCATAAATAATTACAAAGAATCAGCAAGGTGAGCAACATTTTTATATATACATATATACATAGATGATTACTTTTGCTTTTAAGCTTTTCATTTCAATTGTTGCACATTTTATTTTCCCCATTTTCCAGCATATACTCAATAATCACTCTCATTTGTAAGAAGGTTGGAAAAATGTGTTACAAATCTTTGAAATTGTAAACAAGGAAAGAAAACATGGCAAAATGATTTGGAGAAAAGAAGCTAATTATTATTTGGAATATACGGTTACACTTTATTTCAACAGTCCACTTTAGGCATTATATATAACCTTGGTAACTTTGCAACTACATGTCAACTAATTCTCATTAATTTGCAACAACATGTCTAGTAACTTTCAAAGTAGGCCAAAGTTTCTCATTTTGTCAATGTGTTGTATATTGTGAACCCATCAAAACAAAGTGTTAGAAGATACTTACAGTAGTAGACAGTCTACTAGTCTAAAGACTGCTGGTTGACATGCAGTTGCGGTTACTTACTGTTAGAGTAGAATTTCTAAAGTAAACAATCAAAATAAAGTGTAAACAAAAATGATAATTTTTAAGTATGCTTTGTGAGAAGTTCCACTTATTTGCTCTTTCTCGTGCATTCTTTTTCACTTTCTACACTACAGCGTCAGAATTTCAAATGTAGAACAATGTTTTACCGCCATCTACTGGACAAAGGGAAAATCGAATATGCATAGTGGCCTTGACGTGTGTTTGATCCGTAGAAATGGCAAGTTTCGTGAATATATATGTGTGTGTGTATGTATATGTAAATGTATATGTATATATGTATGTATATGTATATATACACTCAACAAAAATATAAACGCAACATCTTTGTTTCTGCTCCGATTTTTCATGAGATGGACTTAAAGATCTAAAATTCATTCCAGATACACAATATTACCATTT
>JAUCMU010000048.1:9875101-9891372 GCA_032275025.1 Enteromius treurensis | reverse complement strand
GCTTAGTTGGGTCCAGTTCTCCTCTGGCCGGATGCCCAGCACCTAATTTCCAGTTCAATTTTAAACACATGTCAGATTGTGTAGAGGACTTATAGTGTGTGAGGGTGTTTGTGTGCATCTTATGCTATACCTGAAACAAATCAGTAATAAAACAATGTCATCTATTTTGTCGAGAAATGTAAATGGAAAATAATTTCTAAATATTTGAAAGACAGGTATACAGGTGATTCAACATCACCCTGATTTATGAATAAAATGTCATCCATAAAATATATCTTAGTTTTGGGCTATATATTAAATGATCGAAGAATTTATTGAGCAGAGTAAAAAAGACATAGTGTATCACTTTCACAAAATGATGGGCTTACACTCTTTTTTGATTCTTTTGGTTCAACAAAGAATCAATCTCTCAAAGGTTTTTTTAAAGAATTAAAAAAAACCACATTCTTTCACCCTAAAAAACCTTTTGTGAAACAGAGAGTTTCTTCAGATGTGAAAGTTTCTTCCGATGTGTCTTTATGGAACCATTAAGACAAAAATGTTTTTTTATAACATTGCGAAGCACCTTTAATAATAATAATAATAATTAAAATAATAGCAGCATCACATTATCATCCAAAGAGACTAAACTTGACCGTCCTGTACATCAGCCTTGACACATTAATATAAGTAGCACTCTATTAATCTTTCTATTAATTCACTATCAGTTTAGCTTCACTTTAGTGCTCAGGTCTTGTTAGATTTAGTGTACCGTCGTCCTCCAGCCCAGTGATGAATCAGATCCAAATCATGGCAGGATTTGGCAAAAGAGCTCTCTGCCTCGTTTCTCCAGTTTCCTCTGACGAATGAGTGAGCAAAATGATAGAACCCCACCTATTAGAGAAGACAGTGCTGACACAACACAGAGACACGCGTTACACACACATCACAAACACATCCTACCGGTTCCAGATGTTGGATGTGGGTGACATCGCCAATCACTCCACTGTCAATAAGCCCCTGAAAGGTAAAAAAAAAAGTATGTTCTTTTTTGCTTGAGATTTGGATAGTTGTTTATTACGACTCAAAAGAAAGTGTGTATTTTATTTTATTTAGAGCGATGCGTCCTAAGACAAGACGTGATCATGTGATCGTGGGTTGGAACTCAGAGAATGCATGTGCTAGTAAGACCCTATAAAACATGATTTTGCATTCTTTTTGTAACAGGTAGGATTGGGGGTGGGCTAGTGTGGTCATACAAATTACACTTAAAGTACACTTAAAAGGTGTTTTAATCACGGTGACATCAGTGTGAAAAGTCCACACACTGCATTTAAACAAAACACACATTTTGATTGGTAATGACAGTCATATGTAATTTTATGGCATTGACCTTGTCATTATTCCCTTTTAAACTTAAATATAGGTCATAATAAGGTACCTGCACAAGTGATCTATAGGGTCTTTTTTTTTTTTTAGGGACAGTCTCACCAAACAGCTGCACATACCATTGAAAGTGTTTTCATCAGATACTTTGTGACGTGTGTGAAGTTTCTCGGTCAGCAATTTCTGTGTGGAAATATATTCATGTAGTAGTGAAAGAGCAGATCATGTTAAAGTGATATTAAAACAGAAGTCATTCTCACATTCGGTCAGGAAAAATCACAGCATAGCCAGATTGGATTCTGTTACCAGCTCCAACCACAACTGCATCTACAGGTGATGGCCTTATAGCAGATCCCTGCTGATTTAATAACACATACTACTGAGGTTCGACATAATACTGTTAAGTTTTAGGTTTAGCTATATTTGCTTATTAAGGTGTTTGACCAGCACTGGCCTTTAATACAGCTTCCCTTCTTAATGGAGATCCCTTTTCTGTAATGGAACGTGACATTTTGAATGTTGTCTATGAAACATCTGGATGTTGTAGGAGGAAATCTGCTTCTCTCTTCTCTCCAAAACTACCCTTTAATAGATTAATAGTATTAGGGCAGATGTTGAAGTTCACTTTGGTGCTCCGTCGCATTTTAACATTGGTGTGATTCAAGTTTTAGCAGTTGCAGGTCTTTACTGGATGCTTGCTTTGTGAAGCATTTTTTGTGGAAAACTGTGATTGTTAACGTTTGCTGTAACTTTTCAGCAGCAGTTCTTTGTTGTTTTGACACAATCTTAGTGTTTGTTGGTCCCTTAGTTTTACTATTCTTGTCATGCTTTGCATAAAAATCAGTCACGTGTTTTCAATTTATTGCTTTAAATCTGATTAGTATGCTGTAAGTGCGTGATTACTTGTTAAATAAGTGAGTAAATACATATATGAACATGTAAAATGAAAAACAAAAGTCTGTTTTAAAAGACTTGAGCGCTCGGTTCATTCACAATATCAGTTTTATGTTTTAGCGCAAGACTTAAACGAATATGTAATTATTTACTGATTTCACGTTGTTTCAAATCTGAATATATTTCTTTCACAGAAAAAATAATATTTTTAATGAAACACCCTGGTCTAAAACTAAATATAACGACATAAAAGCATGATCGTAAATTATCCACATACAACATGTGGAATATATTGTGTAGGAAGTCGCTGAAAATTAATAATTAAAAATGAACAAATTAATGGTTTAAGCCTGGTTATTTTAATGGTATTTGCAAATAATGGCAATTATTCATCCATTTTTCTCCTTCAAATTCAATTTTGCAGTGCTTCATTTTGTTTACATCTTTGCTGAATAAATGTATACACATATATATTTTAATCTCAGTTTATATAGTTCATTCTGCTTGTTCAAATTCTACGATTTCAGAATTTTTACCAGCACAATGCGCCAATTTGCATAGAGGATTTTGTAAAGAGAAATTTCATACATAAAAAAATTACCCAGATTTGAATGAAATTACGGTATTTAACTGTAAATTTAACTAAACTAAACCTAAAATGTTGTTAGTGTATTTTTCTTGGGTTGAATTTTGGCAACCACGGCTTTTTATAAAGACATTTAAATAGGTTTATTCTTTTTTAACATTCAAATTTAAATGATAAAAGGTTTAATTGAATTGACTACATTTTTTAAGTGGTTGCAATCAATTTCTTTTAGCTACATTTAAATTAACAAATTCACTAACTATCAAATCACCTTGCAACCACTTACCTTTAAAAAAACGCAGTATCATTTTTTTTCAGTGTTGTCAAACAAAAGGCTCTGTTCCAGTAACAAAGTCAGCAAACTAACAAGCTGCAAGGTCATGACACCCTACAACTCACAGTGACAAGCCACCTCTCCCAAGTCTAGAACGGTATTTACATTAAGTGACTAATGTAAAAATTGCTATTATATAACTATAGGCTAGACTGTTTTATTACCATTGTCAAAATTTACATCTCATGTAGCCTATTTCAGTCATCATTTGTCATACTGCAATTTTGTGTTAAAACATGGTGGTTTAGCTCCTCACACACAAGATCATTTTAAATAGCTGCGGATCTGTAACGTAGGCTCCTAGGCGTATGCAAACATACAATTTTTGACGACTACTAATACATATATTACTGTGTAACAAGAATACAATTACCACGCCTCTTGTTTGACGTATTTAGCTGACATGTTAAATATAATGCTTTACTATGTTATTTCCTGGAAAGACCTTATATGGGCAATGATGTAACTCTTACTTCTTTTTTCTTTTTTTTGCTGCTGAGACAGAATAAAATATTATAGCAACTTAATATTATGCTGCAATTTCTTCATGTATTTTGTACTTGTACTATAGCATTTGTAAAAATTGTATTTAAACCAAACAAAAAGGTATAAAATGTTATAAATAAATTTTATTTAGGTGATTAATAATTCCACATCATTAATTTGATAACATAACATAATCTATGTTCATTTAAAAATTAAGTGTTTTTTACAACAAAGAATTCAAGAAATATGATTAAACGTTTACTGTATTATAATTCATCTGAATACAGACATGATTATATATATATATATATATAAACCACATTTGATACAGTTGGTCTATGTTCACAAATTACAGAACAAATAACAAAAAATAGTAAGTTCTGTGTAGACAACAAAGACATGTGAAAAAAAAAAAAAAACACTATGCAGGTTTAGTTTTCATCACAAATTCCTTCATTGGTTCTCATCACAATACACAACTCTGTTTTCCAAACGGGAGCGTTCAGCTGCAAACACTAGTTTGTGGCTTGCTAATGTCTCCTTAGGACCTGACCTAATCCGAGATGGGTCCTCATGCTATATTGTGCAAGAGAGAGGAGATAGGCCTTAGGAGTCATATTATGAGGCAAACACAGAGAAAACCATCTTCTAGATCCATCGCCTTACCTTCACAGCTGCAATGAAAGAGTCGATAAGGTGATAATCAGCTGCCCCGTGACCCCCAGTGCCAAATTTACCTGGAACTCTCATATCTGCAGTGTATTTTGTGGTCTTTCTGGTCAGGAAGTCGAACACTTTGATTTCATATCCATTGTAGGACAGTTCCCCCTTGTTAGAGAACAGGCAAATATGTTTTCAACCACTTTACAGCCATCAAAGAGCTGAAATGTTGACACAATGAGCATGACGTCCCACCTTACTACCATGGATAGATGTTTTGCGTAAACATATTTCCTCTGTAAATGCTACCATGGTAAACGCAGCAGTCAAGCCTCCTTCAAATTCCATGTTCACTACCTGCAACAAATCAGTAATAACACTATTTATTCTACTTTGTTGTCAAACGTTAAGGGAACATTATTATTGATTATCTGAAAGACAAGTAAAAAGGAGGTTCTCCAACCTGATTTGAGCACACATCATTGTCACACGCATACACACAGCGGCCATAAGGTCCTGTTCTGAGCGCTTCAGTCACAGACTCAATGTCAGGAACGGAGTTGGAGCAAATCACTGACACTGGCCAGCCAACAGCACCCTGATTTATGAATAAAATGTCACCTAGGGCTGGGCAGTATATTGCACGATATACTCATGCGCATCTTGTCAGTAAAGCCATAGATCACTGACAAAGCCACAAATATAACATTCAGTTTTGCGGGTGATACATTTGCGATCCTGAACTTGATATTGCGATATATTGCTCAGCCCTAATGTCACCCATAAAATATATGCTTGGAACATAAAGTTTCAGGCATTGTTCAAAGTTAATAGCAGCTAATCAGGGAGAGGTCATGTGATGTCAGAAGAGATGCCACTTTACTGATCAATTTAATATATCACTGCTGAATAAAAATATACAATTCTTAAATAAAATAAAAAGTGTACTGCCCTCAAACTTGTGAACAATAGTTTCAATGAATACATTACTCTTTTCACTTGATCCAAGTAGATTTTCTTTGCAGAGTACGCACAATCTCCCTCTACAGGACAGTCCAAACAGCGATCTGCAGCATTTGCTGGCTAGAAAATTATAAAATATTTTTTACTTTATTTTTTTGGCATCAATGTTATTTTTTTATTAAATGTAAATAATAATAATACATAATAATTATAAAAAATAAGCAACCTTGTTCTCTTTTGTGAAGTGGCTAAGAGACCCAAATGATGAAACTTTAATACACCTGTCAAATAAAACATTTTTTAACCTCCCAAAAATATTAATTTCACCATTACTTTCAAGATCTTTCCTTATAACTTGCAAATACTAATACATAAAGAAGCTAAAAAAAACGACTTGATGAAATGCATTAGTTCACAAAATAAACAAATTAAGTTATTTCAGTCATTCTTTCTGTTAATTTACTTTTCTTCAGCGCAGCTCCACCACATTTGCATGTTATTATCATGATGCAATACAATACGTTACAATTCAGCTCAAGTGTACCGTCGTCCTCCAGCCCAGTGATGAATCAGATCCAAATCATGGCAGGATTTGGCTAACAGAGCAAAAGAGCTCTCTGCCTCGTTTCTCCAGTTTCCTCTGACGAAGGAGTGAGCAAAATGATAGAATCCCACCTATTAGAGAAGACAGTGCTGACACAACACAGAGACACGCGTTACACACACATCACAAACACATTAAACACATCCTACCGGTTCCAGATGTTGGACGTGGGTGACATCGCCAATCACTCCACTGTCAATCAGCCCCTGAAAGGTAAAAAAAAAAAAGTATACGCCCTTTTTTGCTTGAGACTTGGATAGTTGTTTATTAACACTCAAAGGAATGTGTGAGTACTTTAATTCTGTGGATGACAGGGTCGTATCGAAGAACATGGCACACTGTGAGTATGACGCCACTCTGAATGCAAGCCTCTACAATCTCTGTGCAGTCCTCCTCGGTAACCTTAGAAAAAATAAAATAAAATAACATTGTTTTTATTTAAAAAATGAATAATTCAATTTATTTTACATAAACAATATAATAATAAATAAAACAACTATAAAATCAAATCATCAAAAATAGCACAGATGTTTGCGGGTCATAACATACAAGAGTCTAAAGTAGTAGCTTGTGTATTTTGTAGCGGTTTCATGGTTTTGGGGGGGAAAAAAGGTATACTATTTTTTAAGTTTATTAATTTTTTAATTTTAAAAAATATATCATGTTGTGAAACGAACATATTTCCCTTACATCTCTTTAAAAAAAATGTTTTATTATATTTAAAATGTATGATACATTTTTATGTACAGTTAGGTCTATATATATATTTGGACACAGACACAATTTATATTTGTATTATTTTATCTGCTGACCAAAGCATATTCAAGTTATAGTTATATTGTGAATATGGGCTTAAAATGCACACTCTTTAATTTGAGGGTATTCACAATTGGAGGAAAGGGTGAGGTATTACAGCTGTTGTACCGCCCCCTTTTCAAGGGATCATAAGTAATTGGACAATTGACTAAAAAGCCATACCATGGACAGGTGTGGACTATTCCTTTGTTACTTCTACATTAAGCATGTGAAAGTCCTGGAGTTGATTCTTAGTGTGCCATGTGTGTGTTTTAAGCTGTTGGACAAATGACAATAAAGGTATTTGTAATATACTGTCTGCCAAGATTCGGTTAAATGAGGCAAAGTTGATTGAACAGCACTTCTTAGTACAAGTGGACAATGACCCAAAACATCCTACAAAAGCAAAACAGGAGTTTCTGAAGATAAAATGTGGAACATTTTGCAATGGTTAATCATTCTCTTTATCTCAACCTTTGAATTGAGCATGGATTTTACTTGTTAAATACAAAACTAAAGACAGAAAGACCCACAAACAACTGAAGTAGGTTGCATTAATGCCCTGGAAAACCATCATAAAGGAGGAAATTCAATCTTTGGTGATGTCCATGAGCCTATTAATCATGATTTAAACTACAAACTGGTTTTGAATCAATTCTAAGAGACCAACAAAAGCATCATCTCATAGAGCCTTATGGCAAACACTCACAGCCATCGGTTTTTCCAGCAGTACATGGTAGCCTTTCTTAGCTAAAGCCACAGCAGGATCCTAAAGAACAATAAAACAGTTGGACACTGAACCCATTCAAAGCAGACAATTTAAAGTGCAAGCCATTCATTAACCAGTAAAAAAAAAAAAAAAAAGCACCCCATGCTAAAAAAAAAACAGAGCTCTATCATGTGAACACACATGGAAACCACATACCTTATGAAGACGATCAGGAGTGCAGATCAAAACAGCATCAGCAAATTTCTCTCTCTCTACTATGCAACGCCAATCTACGTGGAATTACAAAAAATAAAAGCATTTGAAAAACAGAAGAGTTAAAATAATTTTACTGCAACAAAAACAAGGACGTACCATCGAAAGTGTTTTCATCAGATACTTTGTGACGTGCCTGAAGTTTCTTTCGAGCAAAATCTCTAGGGTCTGCAATTCCCACTACCTGTTATTAATGCAAGAATATGTTTTCTCACATGGTATTGAAACAGCAGAAAATACAGACTGTTGAAGTGACATTAAAACAGAAGCCATACCTGCATCTGGTCAGGAAAAATCACAGCATAGCCAGAATAGTTTTCTCCTCTGTTACCAGCTCCAACCACGACAACATCCACAGGCGATGACATTATAGCAGATCCCTGCTGATTCAACAACACACAGACCTAGATTTTGAATCAGATTTTAGCGTTTCTGTCTTTCTACAAGCAAATTACCATAAATACCAGGCCTATACCAACATAATTTGAGCTGTATCTTACAAAGCCTAAGATTTGACATATTACCTTGTAGACTGAAGATCTGTAAGGCTGAGACTTTGCTTTATAGGTGTGTCTTTAACTTCACAGGATAATAAAGGTTAGTGTGAAACTGTGATGTGTTACAGGTTACCAGAATGCAGTAAATTGTTAAGCCATTTTTAAGCATATTTGCGGTGTCAAACAATATACTGTGTTCATCTAAATCCATTAAAGTGACCTTGCTTTTATAAACAGGTCAAAGGCGTGTGTGATATTATATGAAGAAACGTATGGTGATGTCTTGTGTTCTCTAGTGTTAACGTTACCTAATAACGAAATCCCAGTGCGCTTTAAACTACACAGTAACAACTCTTGTTCTTGATCCTGAAACCTGTTAGATTCCTATAAGTGCTTGATTACGTGTACAAAAACACATTTACCCTTGCGTAGGCTAACTTGCACAGAAAACGGAGCGCACAGCTCATACATTGTGTATTAGTTACTTCCTTGTTTTCGTTTGCGATGACGTCGACATTACGCAGGAGCGAGTCTAGAAACGAACTCACCATCATTTGCTGATAACAAAAAAACAAAAAACAAACAAAAAAACACCATCATTTGCTGATGTCACGTCGTCCCAGAAGCGTTTAAAACTTCTTCCAAGAAACGCATAACATTTTTGAAGATCATCTGAGAACATCCTGGACTAAAATTACGAAGAAACAACATAAAGGCACGATCATAAACCATCCACACGACACGCGTGTCTTTGCAGTGCGCAGAATGCGGTCGGATTGTTAGGATTTGTAAATCAAGACGCACAATCTAGTTAAGGAATAAACAATTTATTTGCGTCAGATCTTTTCAATGATACTTGCAGTGCTTTTTTATTCATTCATTTATTAATTTATATTTTTACACGTTTGCACTAATTATTATTAATATTTTATATCTATTTGCTTCTTTTGCCCCTTGATTTATATTTGGGTTGCAAGTTACTTTAAGATATTTATTACTACTTCAGGAAATTCTAATCTGAGATTAAGAGCATGGCAGTTCTCCCTCTTGTGGACTCGCGTGAGTAATACAACTTAAAGAACTGAATCTGCAGTGATGTATAAGGTTTTAAAAATTATTTTATTATTATTAAATTTAATTTAATTTAAACACTCAAAACGTTCAAAAATCTAACTAAAACGGCATGTTTATTTATTCACCGTGTATTAAATTAGATTTTGTTTCCTCCCCTCAGCTCTCGATTTTTCACAGGTCACCCACAAATGTCACCTTTGCAGCCACATCATAAGGCTTGCTGACAATAAGGTGGTGGATGGCATCGTTCTAGAAAATGTACAAAGGTGACAGACCGTGCTTTTCTGAGAAAACTGCTCCCCCTGACCCACTTAGCAAAGCTGGTTTCGATTATATTTCGAAGATATTATGCAAGGAAAGAAAGAAGAAAGGAAGAAATAAACTGTTACACTGTTAGATATGTCATAATTGTATTTTTTTTTTTTTTTATTTAATTAATTTTATTTAAAAAATCTTGCTGACACCAAACCTTTCAGGAGTTTTGTATATTATGTGCACTTTATATTATTATGCTTGCATTAGACACTTTTTAAATGTATCCATATTTATTACATGAAGCAGTGTTTGGCATGACCATGAAGGGGTTAAATGTCGTTTCTTGACATAATTTTGTTTCAATAAACACAACAAAGACAAACATTTGTCAATGTTAGACAGCTGGCTTGAGATCATTATGAGGAGGAAAAGGGAATTCTTGAAATCTTAACAACCAATAAATGATTTTAAACACTTCTGGTCTTTTATGGAACATTCTTATAATTAACAACCTTACTACAATCTTTACAAGATTTAACAATTTATGACAACAACAACTTCAAAGTTGTTAAGTAGCATTTCTGCATCTGAATTCAAAGAGAAACATTTTACACACAAATCTAAAAATAAACGCACTACCATTCAAAATGTCAGGATCATTTTTATGCTTTAGAAAGAAGTTTCTTATGCTCACCAAGGCTGCTAATATTAAAGAAGAGGGGAAAAAACACAGTAAAATGGTAATATTATATAGCCATTTTCTATTTTAATAAACTTAAAAAATGTAATGTATTACTTTGATGGCAAAGCCGTTCTTAAGTGTCGCATGATCCTTCAGAAATCACTATAATGTAATGTTTTGGTGCTAAAAAAAACATGCCTTATTAACATTAGTAACATTAGTAACATTAACATTGATAAAACAAAACAAAACAAACGTATTGACTCCATTTGAACAGTACTGTACATCTCAAACGAGAGTACTTAAAATGAAACATTTGACAAAACTTACTGTAGATTTTAAAAAAGGATTTAAAAATACAGTATACTATTGCATATAGATCAATGGTAAAAGACTTGTGCAACACAATAACTAGCCGTTATGTATGCCTAATTAACCATGAATAAATACAAACCATAAAGACATAAACCGTTTTATCATAATTTAGTATGTTTCATCTCTAGTGTACAGTACATGGACCAGAGACTTCTCTTTTTATTCTAGCCTTCAGTCTGCGCAGTTCTACATGGCCGCTGTTCACTTTAAGCCCGGTCTCTGTCAGAAGCCAAGCTTTGTCGAGTTTTTGTTGCCCATAGTTCTGCAAGGCAAAGCGCAAAAATATTTCAGCAAGGTGTTGTGTTCCCAGACCAGCCTCTACACACAGCAGAGCCTGTTCCTCGTGCAGCTCCAAGGCTTGAGAAAAGTCCTGTAACCCAAACTCTTCATGGGAACACAACAGCAGACTGCGGCCTCTGCGGCAGTGGTCCTCTGCCCAAACCCTGTGCTCCTCTCTGCCATCTGTACTGTGGCCCTGGATGACCTTATTCAGATCAGACACCGCCCTCTCATGGAGACCCAGGTGGGCTAGACAGGCTGCACGCTGCCTGAGGTACTGAAGCTTCATCTCATTCACCGCTCGCACTGCTAGCGTAAGGAGAGCTAAAGCCTGCTCCCACTGGCCAGTTTCAGAAATACTACTGGCCTGCTGAGAAGCTGCCTGGAAGCAAAAAATTTGCCTTAAGTGATAGGTGAAATCAATATACAAATAAAAAACAGAAGCTGAACAGCAATTGTACTAGAGCGGTGAATGGATAAATAATTAACAATCTCATCTACCACTGAACTTGTAGTCATACATTACTACAGAACCAAAAAATAAAGTACCTGTGCCAGGCGTTTTCTTTGAGCTGCCTGCAGAAGAGTGATTAGAAAGTCTAGAGTTGCTGGTTCTTTCTCAGATACCACACTCAGATAGTTGGCTGCCACTTTGTAGTTCTGCTGCCAGGCCTTCACAACACCCCACCTGGCCTTAGCTGCGGCATCTCGAGGCTCTTGACCAAACACCTGCTTCAGGTGTGCACCCGCAGCATTCACCTCCCCTTCACAAACATAAAAGTTATATTTTACATAGACACGGCCCATTTACTTTAAGACTCCTTTAAAGCTTTACACTGTTCCCTACCTTTGGCAAGTAGTGTATCTATGTACAGGAGGTGCCACCTGGGTTCCCTACAGTCAGTGTTCATTAGCGCCCCACCAATCAGAAAGGCCTTTTGAAGGAGCTCCTCGCGACAGGGTACAGGGTTGGCCGACAGAGTCTCTGACAGGCTGCTACGACAGTGCTGACCCAACCATTCACAGACGACCTTTCGTGCTTTGTCTTTAAGTGACAGCATGCTCTGAGTGACCTCCTCGGCTCCACACTGGAGGGCAACCAGTATGTCCAATGTGCATTCCTGATGAATTATTGATATTATAGTGTCAGTTGACAAGCATGTAGAAAAAAAATACTTTGAGTGTCTGTTATATCAGCCACTGATGTTAAAATATTGTTTATTTTCAGTTGAATTTAAGTTACGGAAGGAAAAAAATATAGAAAATTTGTATGGAGAAGTAAACACTAAACCAAGACTAAAAGTTGTAATTTTGGGTTATCTATACATGTTACTGAATTGTGAAACCACCTGCAAAAACATGTTTTGATCAAATGAGGGGGCTCCCATAGGTGGAGGTCTTTGTTTTTTAATACCACACCTTCTGCTGGTTCAGCATAAGATAAGTGAATCCTCTTCCACACAAAGTCTGCACATGGTCTGGGTGCTCTTTAAGGATCGCAGTGAAATCAAAGATAGCCGTCTTCCACTGGCCCAGCAGAGCATAGCATCTTGCTCTCTCCAGCAGGGAATCTATTGCTCCACCACCTACAGAATAATCAGTTAACTTTTCAAAAAAATATAAAACGGAGGTGTTCTGAATTACCTTCTTCTCTTTCTAATACAATTTAAATCAAGCTGATCCTGTGACTTATATGAAACATAAAATCAACATCAATAATAGAAGCAACTATCTGAAATTTGCTGAACTAAAAATGAAACTGCTGTATTTTTCTGTGTTAATTAGATAGAATCAATGGTGTGACTTCCTGTCAGCATTTACATTTTCCCCCTCTACATTTGATAATCATAAATATTTTGTGATGTAAATTTCCATAAGGAAGCCCTTATTACCTGAAGCCATAATGGCAATGGACAAATAAGCCACAGCTTCCCTTATTGCACTTTCTGCTTGCTGGCCACACAGTATACGCTTGGAAGCAGTGTGACAATGTTTTTCTAGGAGGGCTCGGTCTTGTAAAGATGTTACAGATAGAAGGGGCCGCAGGCAGCTAGTGTCTCCTGAATTGATCAGCTTCTTTAGTAGCTGTAAGACAACAGAGAGATTACTTACTGTAAAGAGGAAAATTAACAAAGGCTATTTTGTCATAGATACATTTTTTATGCTAATTAACTAAGGTGAACTGTGTAAGAAATATACTCTAGTACCTGATAGGCATCATAGAGGAAGCCTCGATGCAGTTGCAGTATCGCAAGGCGTGCAAGAATCGGTGGCCGTGGAGCTGTGTGCTCAATGTTCAGAAGAAGACGATAAGCCTCTTCAACACGACCCAACTGGTACAGAGCATCTGCTGTGAGAATCTGGGGTCCATCGGCACCGGGTTGTAACTCCATTAGGAGAAGAGCGAGAGTGTGCACTCCAACTGCAGACCTGAAAGGAAGAATAGGCGCCTTATTCAAAGTTGATTAATCAGTGATTGGCCTGTGCAATCCAAGTTATTGGTATATATTTAAGCCCCTTCAGGATTTGTTCACCCCTGAATAAAACTAGGAATGAACCAATAATAAAGTTATGCCGTTACTAATAAGCCAATTCCCATGTCATTTCTGATAAATGAAAAAATATAAAAATTCTAAATCGAAATGAGTTATTTTAAATGTGACAAAGTGAATTTAGGCATAATAGCACTTCAATTTACAATATGGAAAATGGATATTCATTTTTAGATTAGGTAAATTTAACAAAGGTTATCAAAAGTAAACTCTTAAAACCTTAAGTTCCAATTGGAGATTTTCACAGGACACTATTTTTAGTTCTTCAAAGAAAAAAGAAAACGTTTTATAAGAATCATTATGAAAACACATTTTAAACATCTGAAGAACCTTTTTCTACTATATTATGCAATTATTAAAAAAAAGAACCATTATACTGTATTTTAGTGTACTGTAATCCATAATTGTACCGATATATTGTGAATCCCTAAACACAAAAGACAAGATTAAAGATACACCATGACATGTACCTCTGTTTGTTGGTGTGACCCTCCTCATGCTCTTGTTGAACTCTAGGATTCGTCTCAGCTCTTTGCTCTTCGGTCTCCTCAAGCATGACTCTTCCCTGTTCCAGCAACACGGTGCACAGCAACCCACGGTAATTCCAAGGCACCAGACACCTAATGGTTATAGAAGCATCCTGCAGCTGCAATTGGCTTGCTGTAATGTAATCTAGAGCAGTAAGGTAGTGTGAGCTGGCCATCATACGCAGGATACCCCTACCACAGAGTGCACGGACACAGCTGGGTGGGTGAGGAGTACTATGATTAATCACTGCTTGGAAATCCTCCAGAGCACCTTTATGGTCTTCACTGAAGAGTCCGGAATACCCTCTGAGCACTTGCACAGTGTTCTGGTAGCTTTGCTGGGCTGGAGCTGCAGCGGCGAGCTGGCTACTTATGGAAAGGGCTTCTCTGTGTTCTCCTCGCAGGAGGAGGCAGTCTGCCAGACGCACCCGAAGTTCCCTACCTCCTCCGTCCGACTCCAAGTGGCATAGAGCTCCCAGTTGAGCAATAGCGGGATCTAACAGCTCCACTCCTTTTGAGGACCTGAGGTCAGGCCTAATAAGAACGGCCTCTCTGAACTCCGAGACCCCCTTCTCAGCCTGTTGACGTAGTTGGATGCGAGCAGCCAATCCTATGCCAGTGTCCGAGAAAAGACTCTGGAATTGCTGCCTTGCTGTGGCTGGATGAAGCGCAAAGCCATCACCTAAATCTTTGCAGACTTCTCTTGCTCGTCCTCCTGCAGAAAAATGAGCAGCTGCTCTGGCCACAAGTAAACAAGCCCTTTTCTCTGGTTTCATTGCATGTTCAGTCTGCGTTTCAACTAGTTTAAGAGCCAGCGACAACGCTTCTGCGCTTTCTGTGAACTTTCCGGATGAAAACAAGACTGCTGCTTGAAGCTCTCTTACTTGGATGTCATCTGGTGAAATGGCAAGTAAAAACTCAACTGCTTTAGGAACATCGATGTCTTCACTTGCTTGTGGTGGACTCAAGGCTTTCTCCATCTGCCCCTTAGTATGGGGAATGGAATATCCTGGAGACATTTGCTGGTAAAAGGCTTTAATTAATAGCTTCACATATTGAAATTGCCTTTCTTTAACTATTCTTATAGTTTCTGATTTATTTCCATGAAAGGCCTGCAGATAAAGCTGAGGAACTTTGGGATTTTGTGCGTCAGAGAGCAAGCAGGCCAGAGCTCTGGTTAGCTCCAGAATTAACCTTGTGCGACCCTCAGGCTGCGGCATTTGTTTTCCCTCTAGAAGAGCAGAACAACGTGCAAAGATCTCATCTGAGGCATGACCTGTACCTTGCAGGAAAGACTCCATTTTATAAAGAGAAGCAGACACATTATTGGGGCATAACGTAGACAGAAACACAGCAACAAGGCCTTTACTCAGGCCCTCTATAGAATTGTGTGAAACACCATCAAGCCAGGCCTCTAGTGTTGAGATCACCTCCTTCAAATGACCTGCGTTAAGGCCACGCATGTGTCCTACAGTGGAACCGGCATTATTTCCAAAAGCATGGGTATACAGAGCTGCAGCTCTGTCAGGGTCCCCAGAAAGCAACATTTTGTCGCCCTCACTGCACAGTTCAACTGCTCCTTTAAGCTTGCCATTCATCTCCCTTCTGTGTAATGCTATTTAGATTTGGATAACATTTCCTTTACAAGGTTCCACAATGACCTTTAAAAGAATTGAGAACCATATCATTAAAAAGCATAATTTCTTGCTCTTAATAACATCCAATGGATGTGATAAATATAAATTGCATAAATAAATGAGCAGGCTGTTTAAACATTTCTTCCAGCTTTACTAATACTTAAAGCCATTTTTTTAATTATGCCCTAAATCTAATTTTATTTTTAAATTAGCTTGTTCTGTTTCATATATCTCTGTGTATTACTGCACACTGGTTTCTTTTCATTTTTTGTTTATGTATTTTATTATTTGTAAGGTATCCTTGAGTGTCCTGAAAGGTGCCCATGAATAGAAATTAATAATTATTTATTACTTATTAGATCCTAGATCCTTTTTTTTTTTTTTTAATTACTATTATCTGTTACATGTATTAGTAGCATGGCTTTTGGCATAATCCTACTGGTGTAACAACATTATTACTAGTTACCTGTCACTGTTTGGCATAAGTGATTAAATGAATATACACTCTCAGAAAGTAGGTACAAAAGCTGTCACTGAAGCGGTGCCTTTTCAAAAGGTTTATGTTTGTACCTAAAGGGTCCATTTTGGTACCGTAAAGGTACTTATTAGTACTTAAAGTGAACATATTTAACCTCTTACACTCTGCAGCCATTTTGGGGAATTCCCCCTGCATTTTGCCTACCAAATTAAAAAGCTTCCCATACCCACATGCAGAGGTGTATAT
>JAUCMU010000048.1:9861000-9875001 GCA_032275025.1 Enteromius treurensis | reverse complement strand
CCCCAGTGGCAGCTTTTGTACCTTTATTTCCGAGAGTGTACATACTAGTCGCTGCTGGAAGTAGTAGGTATCTAATGAACAATTATATATAAAAAATACATAGGTATTAAAAAATATACTAGTCAGTGCTGGGTTATATTTTAGCAATTACATACAAGTAGGCTAATAAATACAACAGTAGTCCATTCTAAGCAATAAATTGCAGAACACCAATTTAAAACAGATAACAATTTTCGATGTCGGGCAAGACATTACGTCGTATAATAATACACGATACCGTTCACGCCTCTTGATGATGGTTTCCTCACCTGTCTGTGTCTGAGAGTTTGAGGGTGCAGTCCACGCACTTTCTTTTCTGAAATGTACAGCATATTAGACACTATTAAGATGAACCACAAAACAACGTTGCTACTTTTTACTCACAAACAGCTGTCAAAAAATGCGGCTGTCTGGTTAAAGAAAAGCTTAGTCCTTAATAAAGAAGCTCCAGCCGAAACTCAATATGCCTGCCCCATAAGTGAAAGACGATAGGAAGACCAAACATAAAAGAAAACACGTTAACATGAACACTTAAGACAACTCTTAACGCGTTAATGTGCTAATATTAGGAACAAAGAGGAATTTATAGGTCTGGCCATGTGTTTGTTTGTTCTCTCGTAAAATACAAATTATTTATATCTAAGTTACAGCGCGTCGGTCTTAATTAAAAAAAACTGTAATGTAATAAAATCGCCACGGTCTTTATTCAGTCACCTGTTGAGGGACTTTGTTACATCCATGTTCCAAAAACTTTGGCTCTAGGCAAACATTCGATTCTCGCAGCATGTGTTCACTGGTTGCTATAGAAACGACCAACTCACCCAACAATGTCGTGTTCTAAGAACATTTTCCAAACATTTTAGTTTCCTAACCATTACGTTACAGAAATGTCATTTCCGAAAACGCATTGAATGTTATATAAAGAGCTACAGTAGTTACACATAAAAAGTAACACGTTATTAATATTTTCTTCTTCTATACTTAAGTCCATTTTGCTTTTATTTACGTTGTTTACTGAGAGTGTCCCTGTAAGTGAGCTATAATGTCCATAAAACAGTTTTTCAAACGTATAGCCTACTTCTAAATAATATTAAATAAAGTTAATGAGGACTGGAAAAAAAAAAATACTGGAAAAGTCAAACAATAAAAAAACAGAACAGAATAAAAATCATTTAAACCATTCAGTTTGAATGGGTGTTTCTGGACCAGAATATTTAAAGTATCAAAATTAGCAAAATATTATTTGAGGGTGGGAATTATAGTTCGCATTTCCCAGTGAACAGGCTACTGTATGTTTCTTCGAACTGACAATATACTAGCAAATAGGTTAGGGTTATATACATACCCTGGAAAAACGAAATAAAAAAAGTGAAACTGCTTTTGATCTTTACTGCGGTTTAAGCAGAAGTCAGATGAACCTGGGGGAACCAGATGAAAGGGGAATTTCCTTCTGCATAGTTCAGAGGCCCCAGCAACTGTTTGCTGACATTAACTAAACTTAATGTCACAACTTTTCTGTTTGCACAGCAAGGACACATTCTCTGTCACACTTTCCAGTTTATAACTACATATTGTTGTCAAGATCTGAGCCTGACACATTCCACACATTAATTATGTTTTATTAAGAAAAGTAACAAACTGGTGACAAATTAGTAATACTTTGCACACGTACAATAAGGCTGAGAACTTAATAATAACACAAGTAAGCAGCTAAGTTTATCCTGAAAACCACTAGTTGATGGAGGCTAAAATTAAAACATTTCAAACTTTGAATTGGTCAACTATTATTTAAATATTCACATTTATACAAGTAGAGTGACACAAGGCTGATTCATATAACCAAAAACAAGAATTGTAATAAGTTATTACAAAGCACCTATAATATGCATAATAATCTGCATTACATTACGCTTAAAAAAAAGCAATTGACAAAGATGATTTTTTTGAAACCATGACTGAGCGATTCCAGAGGGTCTTCTGTTGAGAGTTCCTTGTAAATAATTGTGAAATGCAACTGCAGCTGAAAAGAGATGAGTCAGTTTTACATGCTTGCTTGCAATTGTTCTAGCTTCTCTTGCAGTTCCTGGGCAGAGCCTGACAGGTTCATGTAGTGTAATGTTGAGTAGATATTCTCCATCTTTGCCCCACTGCACTGGCTCCACAGACGCAGCATATGATACTGTTTTTCTAGATAGGATGGGCCTGCTTCCAGTTCGATCCGTTCCATCTGATCATCTGACACAGAAAGCAGTCGCAAAAATTCTTTCCAGCGCGTCACCGGAATCGCTTGTATGACAGTGTAGAGCACTGGTGCTGGCCAGGACTCCATCTGCAATACCTGCATCACTGGGGGAAAGTAGGTATGGCCTTTAGATACAAAGGTTGAGAAAGCCCAAGCTCTCACATAGAGTAGGCCTATCAGTGCTAGATGATTGTAAACTAAATCGCAAAAAATCCATCACGCAGGACTAATCAGTCAGTGTAGCACTCCAACAATATTACGGTAATGTGAATTCCTTTTGAGATCACTGTCAAAACAGGGTTTAATTGACGGGTAATGTCAAGGAATTTTCTGAAATGTGTTCAGAGAACTGCACGTAAAGTGCAAAAAATCACCAGTTACTTTTACAGATTTTTTTTTTCTTTCGCTGTACAATTGATAAGCCAGCAGCACTGTGGTAAGATGAGACTGAGTGATTCCCTGGTGTCATATGAAAATATTTAAATACTGCCGGGTGAACAGAGGGCCTAATAAAAGCAAATATTAGCATCACAACTAAAACAAAAATTCGTCCCTTCTTTTTTATTTTCGTTCACTCAAAAACTGTCTCTTTTTAATTACATACTCTACTTTATTAGCACATTTCAATGCCCTTTCAACACAAAGCCTGTGAGGCTCCTACCACACCGAGGAAGCAACTAAATGCATGTGAGTTATTAGAAGTTACTATCTGATTAAACAGTTCTCAAAAGTTCTTAGACTTTGTAATGTAAGCCTGAAGGCTAGCTGATCACAATCAGTTTAACATACGCCCACATGTTTGGCAAAAGGCTAAGACAAATCGCTGACAAGAAAACTCTTAAAATATCTAGAAAAGCAATCGCGACATTTAAACAGGTTTAAAACAGAGAATATGCCTACACTTCATTACGTTTTGCAATGCCCTATAATGTTTCCTGAGGTCATAACTAGTGCGTTTTCTACCCTGGATCTAGCTCTCTTATTTGAGCGCTCCATTGGAAAGGTCACGTCTACTGTCATACTTACATTTAAATGAGCAATGCTAGGACTGACTAATATGTTTGCATATTAAATAAGTATCTCAAAAACCTTTACTGCATTTAACAGTCGCTAAGATTAACTACTCTTGAAAAGTGATAATTAAAGCATTTTATTTATAACTACTCCAGATGCAGCACTGGACAAATCATGTCTACAGTCACACAACGATCTCCAGCAATCTCTAGAGTCAAAACATAATAATAATGGAAGTTTTGGTGAACTTGCAAAAATCCCTGATAGATCGCTAACCCTGATCTTGATTGTTCCCGTGCCAGTTTAGTAATAGTACTCAAGGCTATGACAAAATTTACACTGCTCAATGAGTGTCCAATTTACATTGTGTTTTCACTGTATTTAAAACCGCATAATTCCTTACTACTGTTTATAGTAGTAGTATAGCACCAAATAAATATATCCGAATTCACAGCACTCATAAAAGAGTATAGGCAAAAATTACACAGATGACCTACAAATTCTGGCGTGATTCTGAAGTGAGAATATGATGGACGCTTTATGAATGGCATCGACGCGATGCAACTGATGCTGATGAATGCAGTACATTCAAAACACATTCATACTATAAAGATTGTAATCTTTTTGTGGGCGCAAAGTAATTAGGTATTCAAGAAAGTGCCCAGTTCCATGCACACTCTAATGGATAATACGGCATACGACCCATTGCACAATGGAGGTGGATTTGATTAGAACTGCATATTCAATATCATTTAATGCGCTTGTAAATAAAATGAAATTAAATGTGAAGGAGCTGTGTTAGCTGTGATAAGAGGATTTACAGGGTTGCTTAAACAATGACGTAATGCACATAACCAGACTACAGAGCGGTTCATTGAAGACGTAATTGCAAAAAGTACAGCAGTTCCCAAAACGTGTTCTTCTGCTACACACACACACACAAATATGTAATTTTCTTCAGAAAAAAGTGCATATTTTTAGGGGTTAGTATTAGTAGGCATATTGGGACACTAAAATATACATTGACAATGATGATGACATATGTTAAAGAGTACATTGAGGGGAAATTGTCGTCATGATTCTACCGATTTCAAACCCGGGTGTTCATTTATATATATATATAGAGAGTTTTTAAACTTGCAGTATGTTTGTATTGTAGAGCAATCTCTTATGAATGTAATTATCAAGATTTCCCTATTTCATGACCCCGTTAATGTTTTAATGTTTTATATAATTACATTTTGGGTTTCCGTTTGCTATCAGGGGGGCTATGATGCTCTGTAAATCTCCACTGAGGACGCTGGGTGGGTAGCCGCTCACTGGTAAACTTTTTAAAGTGGCTCCATTTCTTTCCTTTAAAGACAAACAAGATGCTTATCAAGGTAATGCTCATCACTTAAAATGGCATATTTCCACCTTGTTGTTTAATTGCACAGAAAAAGAAACATGCTTGTATATACATATTATATATATATACAAACCATTGCTGTGGGAATGCTGATCACATCATTAGGTTGATCTGCTGAAGCAAAGACAAAATTCACTTATCTTGAATATGGCAACATGCAGATTGTCTAAATCAATGTGAAATTCCTATTTAACCGAATCAAAACAATGTTAAGCTGCTTCATTTTGTAACGATGCAAGGCCCCATTAAAGGTATAACAAGCTCTATTAATTTAAATTAAGTACATGTGAGTGTATATGAACCTTCTTGAATCTGAATGTCTGGATGTTTGCCAATTTTACAGATTCTGGCTAGGCAGTAAAGCCATCTCTGTCTGCAGAACCAGATGAGAAGAAAAGAGAATAGGCTGCCCAATAAGGTCACAATGATCAGTAACACCATAAACATCGGGAATGGCTCTAAGAAAAGAGACAATGTATCAGACAAAATTGAACCTCTGTATTTCTTACTTGAAAGTCAAAGACGTCAAGATGACTGCATCACAAGAAATGTACAAAAGTAATTTTATATCTATAGAAAGCACATTGAATGTAAGTAAAGTCTAATAAAGCAAATGTCTACTTTTAGATTAAAATTAAGATTAAAATGTCCAAATTTAGTTGAAATAATGTTACATTGTTATTCATTGTAACACAATATGTATGTAAAAATGCAATATATTAAATATATTACATATAAAAAATATAAAAGAATAAGGGACCATTTACAATTTGACTGTGTTTTAAATTAGTAAAACATTATTACTGACAAATAGGCAAAACATAGGATAGTAGCAAATTTAAAAACATTAATTAAAGTGTTACACTTATTGTATTTATGCTTAAACTCTTTTTCGTCTTTGACCCATTTATAACTTTTTTCTTAATATATATGCAAGGATGTTGTGATACCTGGTTTTTCATATGTGGTAGGTGAACAAAAAGATTTGCAGGATTCATTCTTGCACTTATACCTGCAAAAAACGACATTAAGCAATAGAGCATTTATATTTAACATGTGCTTTGACCCTACACCTTTTCATGACAAACATATGCAGAACATACCTACAAAAAGAACCACAAATTTATTGACCATGCAAACATTTTCAAAGGTTCAAAAGAAAAAAAAGATTTCAGATTTCATATTCTTTGGTGTTCTAGAATTTGTGTTTCGTTTCTAATAATGCTGGTGAACATTATTACAAATGCAGGAAATTCTGATGCGGATGCTAAACCTTATGCACAGGAAAACCACAACCCATTAACCTACATGCTAAAAATGTTAAATCTTTATCTTCCACAAAAAATTTAATCTACCAAAAATCCATTAAGATTTGGGAGATGTACAGAAAATGTGACTATTAGACCCCTTACTTAACACAGTTTTGACACGGTCCACCTTCTGGAAAATATCCATGATCACAAGGTACTGTTGTGGTTGCAGTAGTCTTTCCTTGGTTACAATTCTTTTTACAGTTCAAACCTGAGTCACACATAAAAGGAAAAAATATACTATTCATTTGATGGTTTCCTAGCCACAAGATATTCAGCACATTTCATTTTCATTTTTTTTTTTTAAATCTAGAATTCTGTAGAGAGTATCATCTTTGTTCCTGGGCCATTAGTTAACTTCCTTCAATGGTACTTACATTCTGTGCAGTTTTGGCAGCTGTTACAGGGTTTACAGTCTTTATCACTCTTGTAAAACCCAGGTTTACAAACGCAGACTCTGTCCTGTGTTGGTTTACAGGGGGTATTCTCCACTTCATTAGCTGTAAAACCAGAAGTCTTATATTCAGATAAAAATTCCACCTTAATAAAGTTATATAAATTCCACATGCATTAATTAGATTTTTGCAATAAGTGTACTCTGAGATTTTACTTACCACCGCTATCACATGACGTACATTTCAAACAAGTTGTCATAGTATTTGGTAAGTCCATATAATAACCATTCGAACACGATTCACAGCCCTGTTTTGATTTGTATTTTCCTGCAGGAAATATCAAAATAATGAGACAAAACAATTGAGTTTTGGATAATTTCCTTTCAGCAAATATATTCTATAAAGGTCCATGTTTTATGGGTGTTTTGTCAGTGTGGTATTACTAGTATTTTTCTTTTAGTTAGTGGGAGGTATGTCTGTTTACCTGGTGGACATGATCCTACTGTGATCCTGTCTGTAGTGTGGCATTGGGTGGCTAAACATAGTATAATTACCTGAAATAAATACAATAACTGAAATAAATAAATGTCTTCTGAACATAAGAAACAGACTACCATCATAATTAACTTAGTCATTAAATTATTTAAAAATTAAATCTCAATATTTGTTACTAAATCAGAAGTTTCCAGTGATTTAATGCCAAATACCCCCAAATCATATTCCCTTAAAAAAACTCAATACTTAGTAAGAAATATGTTAAGAGTGATAATATACAGTAAGAACAACACTATTGTTTCTCCTTAAATAAAAGCAGACACACACTAAAAGTACAGAGCTGTCAAATTCATGTTCAAAAACACAGATCATCTGAAGATTTTGATGAGACATACAGTAGTTAGGTTTATACTGACTGGCTAGTATTTTAGCATATTTGAGAACAGTAATAGTTAACGTCATAGTTTTTAGTAATTCTATATCTGTAATAATAACGTAATATTTTCTTTAGTTTGCTCTTGATAGAAACACATGCTCAAGATTATATTATGAAAAAAGGATCTATTTAGACATTACTACCATAATGAAATGGGGTGTCCTACTTAAATGTAATATTTTGGTAAATATTTAGCCAATTAACATAAAATACTATATATGTAGAAGTGTTTTACACTGAAGAACAGTCAAAGTAAGTTCCTGTCACATTTAATGATTAAAGTGTATAAACATAAGCTGTACATAATCATATCTAAATATACACGAATATATATATATAGGCCGATTTTCCATTTTCCATACTCATATATATCAATTACAGTTGCTAGAGAAGCAAGAATACACAGGATACACTAGTTTAAAATTAAAGGTTTTTTTTTTTCTGTAAAGCTGCTTTGCAACAATTTGTGAACGATCATGAAAAGCGTTACACAAATAAACTTGAACTAAAATTTTACCCACAATTTACACTACAAGCAAAGCTTAATTACATGCGTTATTTCATGACAGTCATTGAAGTTAATCAAAGTGTTGCAACAATATTTGCCAAATTAAGAGGCTATTGTAACAGGATGAAGGTTGCTGAAAAGGTATTTCTCAATCATCTATAATCAGAAATAGAAATATATACAAAACAACAGCTGAAACAATGGAATTTTAAGTGTTTTCGTGAGGTACAGACATTTATGATAAGGAAAGATAGCTATTATAGAGCAAGGATTTCCTGTCCAAGGAAAGGCAAAAACAACAACTCTAGTAAAAATGAGATACTTACCAAATCCAAACACAGTGTTGACACAGTCATGATGAAATGTTGTTCAGTTTTAGCTCAAGAGTCATGAATGGCAAGCAGCAGGATGGTTTAAACTCATAGACTTACAAATTGATGAAAACATGAAATACTCCAACTCTGCTTCATGTCAGCATTTGTGGCATCCACCTTATGCCTCACTCTGACAGAGTATCTGTTTAGACAGGAAGGTGAGTAACCAACCAAGAAAGCTTTAAAGAACAAGATGTGAGAAAGCGTAGATGAGAAACAGAAAAGCACGTCAGACGATAACCTCAACAAACAGCTGGATATCAGATAATTTATCCAGATCTTCCATTTGGTTAACATCTGCTTACATTAATTAATTCATACTTACATTAATTTCTTTAGCGACCTATAACTATAACATTCCATAACATAGCCTAATAAAAAATATGATTCTATGACAAACCAAGTAACGTTTTTTGAAACAGTGACATCACGTGGAGGAAAAAAATGTTTTCTTCATTTTCCTTGCTTAGCTATTTTTAGTTTGAAGCAGAATTTTGATAAAAAAATATTCGTAGAGAGGTATTCGGTTACTCATCCTTAATCAGTTAATGACCAACAAGTTACAGTCACAATATTGATAGTAATGTTGCCATGCCGAAAACAAAAATAGTTATAAGCTAAAGGGTGACAGAAGCATTCTTGTGTTAGCAAGCTGTTTCGTTGCTAAATGAATCAATGTTTTGAATAAACGATTCAGTGACTCACTGACAAAGACAATTGTTGCCACCTACTAAAAGAAATAAAAAACCTCTCATCACGTAATATACATATATATATATATGTATATATTAGGGCCGGGACTCGATTAAAAAAAATTATCTAATTAATTAGAGGCTTTGTAATTAATTAAACGAAATTAATCGCATATAAATATTTGACCTGAGAGCAGTGAGAAGTAAGTTTTTTCATATGGATTTTTGGTAAACCATTGAATAATGACTGAATACATAAGCTTAAGCAACAAAATATTGTTTATTTTTGTTCAACCAATTCCAACAGACCAATATTGTGCCGTGCATGATTTCACATTGAGCCGTATATACTACACACGGCTGTGTGTAGTACAGTATATATACTATATAGTATCAATGTGAAATCACGCACCTGATGGCACTTACCGCTGATTGCAGGACCGGCTTTACAGACAAAACACGCAAACATATCGGCCGATCCGGATCGGAGCATCCCTACTTTCAAGTTCATTCAGAACATTAGAAACGCTAGTTGGTGCTCCAGTATAATCGGCCGCCGAAACTTTCCGTGGTGCAAAAATAAGTGTGATTAAAATGTGTTAAAAAAAATGTAATGCGTTATTTTTGTGTAATTAATTAATCTAAATTAACGCGTTAAAGTCCCGGCCCTAATATATAAACATATATACACTGTAAAAAATGTCTGTGATTTTAACGGTAAAAAAAAACGCTACGGTAAAAACGTGTTGAATGGTTAATGGTAAATTCCTGTTAAATTTATAGGGAAACACCGTAAACTGACATTCCCAGAATTCCCTTCATTGTATTTTCAATTTAGTTTGAATTTTATGTTTGTTTGTTTTTTTAAATAACTCTTTATCTTCTTAGTTTTTTGTATCAGTTATTTTAGGGTTGATTAGGGTTGTATGTTACATGTAATGTTGTCAAATGAATGTTTATTGCCCATTTTGGTTTAATAATTCTTACCATGATGGTGTTTGTGTGAATGACACGGAGCACCTTCTATATATGTTGCTATTTGAAAGCTGCTTGTGATGAGCTTTGATTAATCATGTGATTTTCTCATCACTTCCTGCATTTAGTGCTTATCAGTATATTTCAAAGATAAAAAATTGATTCCACTACTTTAATAAATTGGTACATTAAAATTACGTCAGGCATTACGGTTTATTTTTAGAAATTACGTTATTGAAATGTAAATTTAACATACAACCGTAAAACAAAAAATATTGTAACCATATTTTTTGCTTTTATTCTGGCAACCACAGCTACCGTTTTTGTACCGTAAATTTCACTTTTTTTTTTTTTTTTACAGTGAATAAACAAAATAACACAGGCTGACAGTCTAAAACATGTTTTAATTTAGGTTCAAGTACACTACTAAAGCAACCTAAATACATTAGCCCACATGAGGTAATAAAACTAAAATTAATTTTAGAAAACTACCACTTCTTGAAGTGATAGAGGGACTCCGCTAGAAACTTTGATGATTATGAATCACCTCTGTGGGTTTGAACCTATGATGTGCAGATTACTAGTCGAGCACTGAACTTCCACCAGCAAACCAAACCTGTAGGCGTGATTTTAGAGATAATTTCATTTCATGGTCATTTTGTCTGTTTGTCGGGCTTGTAAAATCGCTAAACTTCTTCTACTGCTTGAAATCATTATACTCAAACCAACATCAAGGTTTTTCTTTGCTTTGTTTTAGTTTATGTACTGTACATTTGTTAAAATGGCAATTTGACCTTTGTAACAATAACATTTACTACACGTTCAATTCTTGTGCTTTCCGCATTCATGTGGAAATAGTGAAACTGTCATTGTTTAGTTGTGTGAACTATTAAATCATTAAATTACCATATTATTTAAATGTATTATGAAAAGCACTGGGGTGTAGACCCAGCTACCACAAGATTTATCCATTAAATTTGGTCATTAAAAATAATAGGCTATATATACAGGTGTATGTTAATAAATCATGTTACTATAATAAATTGTGCAAGGGAAAGCCTCGTTTTTATTTGTTCTCTCTCAAATGCCTCTCTTCTGTACTTATTGGAACTGTAAACATCGTTTCTATATTAAAGAGAGAAAGAGAAAAGGAGACAAGACACCCGACCGATTACATGATCCTGTATCTGTGAGAGACAAAAAGCCTCATATGTGCCAGCTAAAATGAGAGATTTTGGTATCCAGCACCCAGAAGTGAACAGGCTGACCCGGAAGCTGTGTTCGGTCTGGAGGCGCATAGAGAACATCCAGCCTCTTCTCTGCTTTATTAAAGCCTCTCCTGCGAGGAAAAAAAAACACTCTGACATCGATATAAAAGGTTTGTGCGCTCATGGCGTCTTTTTCCTTCTTCCCGCACTGAGCTATCGTGCACATTACTGCATTGTGCGACACATAACTGTTTCGACGGGCGCGATTTATCGCCTTTGATCTACCACAGGTTGCACAAAGCGAAATGTAACATTATAAATGGCAATATTTGGATGCCTTGCGCATGCATGTACTAATGGCTTCTATGTGCGTTCGCTATAACGCGGTTACAAAGACATCGGGGCGGCAGATGTTACAAAATGACACAGCCGTGCGCTGCGATTCGCCAATTGTAAGACATTTTTGCACGGCATGATTGTCGGAAGTGTCAGTTTTTTTTCAAGGGGGGCCGGGCAATTCAAAGGTGCTATTCTTCATAAACAAACACGCACACACAAAACCACAAACATCTCGATCGGGTTTTCCATGAAAAAAAAAAATGAACCAAGCCGAGTGTGAGTTTTTGGGCTCTGCAGAATATGGCGTCCTTATGAAAATATAACAGGCTGCCATTTTTGTTTTCTTTTCTTTTGTCTGAAAATGTTTTTTGGTGAAACTGTGCAGGAATGAATCGGAGGCTCTGGGTGAGCAGTAGAGATGAGAGATAACCGTGTTGTGCAGCCGCTGTATGGGGAAATCTCAAAAGTTTTGTGACTGTTGTTTTCCTCTAAAGAGGCGTCAGGATGTTCTTTAGATCAGACGGATCAGCTCTTTCTTTGCTGGGGCATTTGGGTTTTGTTAAATGCTGTCAGATTTGAATGAAATGTCTTAACTGACGTTTTGAATTGGGCCTACAATTTTTGACACTTGAGCTGACGATGACTGGAGTAATTTGTAACAAACCAAACACCACGGTGTCAAAAATTGGGTTAAAAATAGGTTTAATATGAATGTTGAATGTATAGCAAATGTTGTTTTATTTATTTTTTATTTCATAGCTAATTGTTTCAACTGAACAAATGTTGCCCCTTGAGAAAAAAAGAAACATTTATAAAATTATTCTAAATTTATAATATTATATATATATAGCCAAAATGTGTTATTACACTTAAAAAAAAATAAAATAAAATAAGGAATAATTCTGGCATGTTGGTAGAAAAGAATTTGCAGTATAGTAAATGTTTGTACAAGAAGCTGCTCATATAAAGTAGTGTACATCATTTTGGAAAAGCATTAATTAAAGCGACAGTTCAGACCAAAATATTACTTGTGTCATAATTTACTCACCCTCCTGCTGTTCCAAACCTGTATGGCTTATTTTTGTCTGTGCACCACAAAAAGTCACAATTCTTTGCATGGAAAAACGAAATGAGGGGGAAAAAAGACATGCAAGATTGGAATGGCGTAGCGATAATGACATTATGAACTGTAGTTATTTTGGGGAAACTACAGGAACTAATTATGATATGTCAGTTAAAATGACTTATCTGTGATGAGAACAGCTAAAACAACCACTGATTGTTGTGTGACATATTCCTCTATTAAAGTTTTAATGAAAATATTCATAGAAACTAAAGACCTGAGGTTTTAAGTCTGATTTTGTAAAGAATAGCCTGTGTGTGTTGTATAAATATGTCTAATTAAATCCTTTTTTATGCTCATGTGTGCTTTTAATCTGCTATGTATCATATAATATTTTGACCCTTGTTCTGTTTTATTAGAAAGATGGCAGAGCCTCGATTCAATAATCCATATTTCTGGCCGCCACCTCCCTCTATGCCTGGTCAAGTGAGTATTGTGTTTTAGCGTTCTTCAGTGTATTTGTAATAGTTAATTACCAATCTGCGAGTTTTCTAGTAACTACTTTTGACTGTTGCCATAGCGTTTCTTAATTCTTGGAAACTTCCTTCAGAAGAGTCATTTGTGCATACTGTACCACCGATGACAAAGCGAAACTAGCATTTAGTGATTTTTTTGATTGTAACAAAGCATTACAGTATGCACGTTTGCTCAAATCTGTACATGCCTGTGTGGTTTGCCAGAGCGAGCACCGAAACCTTGATATGAGCCTCCCCTCTAGACTTTCCCCCCTTCTTTTGCACGAGTTGGTTTTGTGTTTCACGTCACACGTGTCCGTGTCCCCTGTTAAAACTAACCAATGACTTTCACAGCTGGATAACCTGGTTCTTATCGACAAGATCAAAGAGCAACTGATGGCAGAAAAAATTAGACCTCCGCATTTGCCGCCTACCACTGTTCCTTCTCAGCAAACTCTGCTGGTGGCCTCTCCACCTTTAGATGGTGGGCAGCATGTGATGTCTATCCCCAAGCTGCAGCAGGTGCCGGGTCTTCAGGCCCACAACTCCTCTCAACCTGACATCGCCCTGCACGCCCGCCCAGCATCCAGCACCATCGCAGGTACCGAAAGACCTCCTGTGTGTTATTATGACATAGCTCTATACGATTATGCACTGTACATTTTGTTATTACATGTAGTAATGTATTATGTGGGTCAACATATTATGCATATTTCTAAACTCAACAACTACCCCACAAACTATTAATAAGCAGCGAATTAGGAACAAAAGTTGTAGTTAAAATATAAAAATAATGACAGTTGGGACTTAAAATAAAGTGTGAGCAATACTTTAACACAACTTGATCAGTGATGTGTATGTCTTCAGTTTCTGAACTTCACTTATTAGTGTCCTCTTCCCAGGATAATTTTATTTATAACTAGATAAAAAAGTTTGAGAACAAACTTTAAGTTGGCTTGAAAAAGCCTAGCTAGAAAGTTAGTTAGTT
>JAUCMU010000048.1:9808615-9833558 GCA_032275025.1 Enteromius treurensis | reverse complement strand
TAAGTTAATTTCCATTATGTCTTCAATACCTCAACACCTCAATCACTATGTATATAGTTTATTTAACCCTCTGTGTCCTAAAAGTAACAACATATTTTATTGATAATTTTAGGTTTTATGCACTTATCGAAGTATCAAACGCAAAAATCGAATCGCAATATTTGTCAGAAAAACCGCAATTAGGTTTTTTCTCAAAATCGTGCAGCCCTATTGGACAGTTTCATATTTATTTGCATATTGTATTATTAAATGTGAATTATGACTATTATGTCTTTCTTTATTGTTTTACAATATGTATACAGGGATTTTTAAAAGAAAATTCACAGAAGCACTTTAATCTGAACTGCCTACCTCTGAGTTTCAATAGATTTTATAATTTCTTTGTGTTCCAATGACAAGTCTTTTTTGGGTTTGGAACGACATGAGAATGAGTAATTAAAGACAGAATGATAATTACTTACCCATATGGAGAAAAAAAGGTCTTAATTTAAACTTTAATCAAGTGTTACTAAATGTGTAACAACTTTAATTCACAACTGAAACACTTAAAGAGTCCAGAATAACAAATTGTGTTGGGGTAATTGAAGTTTTTAATTTAATTTATCTGCAGAGTACTAAACTTATCTTGCCTGACCATAAAAGTTTCTTAAAACACATCAAAAATAAGCATCAATATTACCTTGAAATAGTCCAAGAACTGTCGGAGTGTCATTTCTTCACCATTGGACTGAATGCCCTTCACCTCAAAGCGGTCCCAAAGCGTCCAATCAATCTCATAGTACTGTGAAAGAAAGCAAGAGTCAAAAGAGCTCATTCATATTCAAAGGGACACCAGCTCTGCTGCTGTAAGGAACAACGCTGTTAGTTACCTTGTGTTTGGGAGCAGCAATGGGCTCAGAGAAGGCGAAGAAAGGCAGAGCAAGGTTCATGAAGCCGTTCTTGTAGGTCTCAAGCTTCTTGTGTCCCTGAACGATCTTCAACAGCTCCAGACACACCAGACCCACCACGGCAGCTGTCGTTGTGGCGATTGCTGGAATGATTTTTCCAGCAATGAGTTTGCTCTGAAAAAAGAAAAAGTAAGTTGAGGACCTGCTATCGTGGGATCTGACTCCCAAGAGTTACAAGATTTCATTGGACCGCTCACCTTGTGTCTATCTGCAGGAGGAATGTCGTAGTTCTCTGCTCTTAGATTAGAAGCTGCTACAATGAAGTCCATGTGAAAGTTTGTGTCATCGTCCTGGGGAAGAAAATGTAATTAGCATTTTGACTGAAGGTCAAAATTTCTAAAAGGTCAGGAAATTGGGGTCGAGTTAAAAGCGGTACCTTTTCAAATTCAATGGGACAGAGCTTAAACTGAGAAGACGCTTCTGTAGAAGGCAACAGTGTCTTCAGTTCCTCAAGCCTAGAGTCATCTAAAAACAGACCAAAAGTAAAACAAGCTATTATAGGACAGTGAAAACTAGCATTTGATTTACCATCCGGTTTCCTTTGTTCTGAATTCACTGGTTTAAATTCATAATGTTCTCCACCACTCCTCTTACCGATTGATGCATTGGCACTCTGCAGCTCCTGATCAGACACATGGATCTTGACTCCTGATTTAGGAATGAACTCAGGCACTTTAATATCCTGCAGCAGCTTAGACAGAGCAGAACGGTCACTGGAGCCCGGCATGCCATATGACTGGGCAAGCAAGTTAGCCGCTGCCATAATGTAGTCCATGTGAAGGTCCTAACAATCATAATATCATCAAGATCAATCATTTTTTAATGACATGAAATTTCAAACTGAGACTTGTCTTTTCATACTGAATACTCACATTGTTAGTGCTGAATTCTAATGGATGGGGACATCTTTTCGGACCTGACCAGAATGGCGCCCCAGAACTTGTAAGCTAGACAGAAAGAGCTAGTTTATTGCACTTGACATGAAATGGAGATTCACAGTATTTTCTAAATGCATTTGACTGATTCCATCTATGCGTGTTTTTAAAAAAAAAAAATCATTTCATAAGTCAATATTCCAGTAAAGAGTCACTTTCTCCAGTCTCTGTAAATCACACACTGTTGATAAAGTGGCAGTACATTTGCATTGAGATGTGCCTCCATTCAATCAATTGATTAAAAACTCCACACCCTACATTTTCACTTTTTCAAAATCCATTTTGCTCAAATGTAACTCACACAACACTTTTAAACTAAAAAAAGAAAAAGATTTTGCCAATAAGTTTAGATTTCAAGAATTCCTTTTTCCTCCTCATAATGATCTCAAGACAGTTGTCTAACCTTGACTTTATGCCTCTAAACTGAATTCAAAAATATTAAGAAAACATGCTCCTAATACACTGAAGTAATTGTATTTATAGACGGAAATTTCAACAAAAACATTCCAAAAATGTAGGTGGCATTTTTAATCAACTTTTTAAAATCAAACTATTTTAAGGAATTACATGCAGTAATAAACAACATGTGAACACTGCTAAATATTTTGCCACAAACTGAAGGCAAGTAAATTACAAAAAAAGTATAAATAAAAACAAACAACACAAATATTCCTTTAAAAGCAGGGTAGGCGATTTTTCAAAAAAGCTTCAGGAGTTGGGCCAAATACCAAAACAAACTTGTCTACAGCAAACGCCACGCCAGCTTAAAGGCCAAAGTATACTACAGCCGTCTGCGTTACGTCATTTTCGTTATCAGCAGGGCTCGCGGGCACGCAAGGAATTTTTTCCAAGTCTGCGTACACCAGTGTATGCGCAGGAAGAATGCTAAAAGAGTGCCACTCAAGTAGGTGGCATTGCGCATGGGTGGAGCTAGTCCGTCCGCATCAATCCGCGATTGAGTATATTTTGAAAGCTGTGTGGACGGGGATGTGCGCGAGACGGAACGGAACGTGGAAAGTGAAGCACACCCCCAGCCCTAATAAGTCTGCCTACACTGGACGCGATAAAGCGACCATTGAAAACCATGTGGAATTCGTGTCAGCACGTCATAAATAGAACGCAGTAGAGCTGCACAATTAATCGTTAAAAGATCGCAATCTCGATTCGTCCCCCACACGATCTTAATCCAGCATTTATACGATTCAGCCAATTATATTTTCAAGGACAGGTGACGAGCATAACTCTGGTAACCTCAAAACACGACGCACTCACTCACAGCGGCCGTGATGAAGCCTGACGTCACATGCGGTTTTGCGCAGGCAGAGGCCAGGTGTGCTTGTTATGCCGGTTACGTTTCATCTCGCGCAGCTTTGGAAGTATACTTAATCGTGGATGAGAGCGGAGAGCAGCTCGTGACGACTGTGCTTTTAGGGACCGTTCACATGTGGTGTCTTTTGCGCGCTCAAGTTCATCATTTCAAATATAGATGCACATTTTGCACATCAATGTCTCACATCAATTCACATCTAAAATTACTAAACAAACAATAAAAGAGTCACATCAAAAAAAAATAAATAAATTACATATATATAATTTATGTAAATTTTTATAAAATGTTTAATGGCATTATATTATATATATTGCATTATTTTACATTTCATTTCTTGTCTTATTTAACGACTGTTTGAAAACCTATTTTTCAGGGGTAAATCTTTAAAATAAAAAACGTTATCCAGAATCGTGATTCTCATTTTATCCAGAATCGAGCAGCTCTAGAACGCGGCAACGGTCTTTTGTCGAAGACTTGTTGCGCTGCATCATACCACCATCGCAAGGATATCCCCAAGTTCTCACGAGACCAATCGCATCTTGCGGGATCTCGTGCCACAACCTCAGTGTGGAAGAGAAGTCTGACTATTTTCAGAACCATTTAAAATTTTCAAAAAGCAAGAGCCCAAAAAGCAAGTTGGTTGATTCTAAAAACACTCAAATTAAAGATGTCATGTCATTGACCCTTTAAGTTTCAGATTATGAAAACAGAGTCCACTGATGACAAATAAAAGGAGAACAAAAAAACTGGCCTAACCTGGTCTGGAGGGAAATTGTGCAGTAGCTGACGGATGTTGTTATTATATTGACACTGCCAGTGGTTGCGGGCCCAGGCTACACAGTCCTCCCAGCTGCGTGGGCAATCTGTCACCAGGCTCTTGTACACTGCCTCCACCACCTCCAATGGCTGAGCTCCAGGGAGCTTCAGTGTGCGCTCCATAAACTTTGTATCTCTGAGGAGAAATTAAAATACTACATCTTAAAAAAGGCTGACAGCACCATGCGTGGCAAGTTTACAGGTTGTTTTGAGTGACAGGAACTCACGTCAGATACTGCAAGGCATTTTCAGCAGGCTGTTTGAAAAGTCCCTCAAACTCATCACGAGCCCACTAAGACAGAAGGTGGGTAAACAGTCAGTTTAGTTCAATAAATGCACCCAAAACACCAGTAGGTCATCAAACAAAAAAAATAAAGGAGATTCGTGTCACCTGAAGGGTGTGTTCGATTGCATTAGGGAAGTTTTTGAGTGTGCAGATAGGAATGGACTTCTCTGGAGGATCCTGGCTGGAGCTGTACGACTCTGTGAGGAAGGGAATGACCACCTGCACGTTCCCTTTGGTGCCGAGAGTACCAGACTCCAGCAATGGCTTACGGTAGTACACACATCTCCGGTCCATATACATACCTAGAAAAGTATGCAGAGTTGATTTCTCACAACAGCATTTTGAACGTTACACATTTTGAACTTGTCAAACCTTGTACTTACGGGCATCTACATTGTCAAGAGCATTTGCCACTCCATGAAGGCTTTCAAAGAAGTCATCATCATAGACCTTCTCAGTGTCAGGCCCTACACGGTTCTGATGGCCCGTGATGCGGACTGATGGATTCATTTGCTTCACGGCTGCAGCGGCGGTCTCACTCTTCATCTTCTGCTCAGAGGAAAAACAAAACCATCAGCAACCATTCAAGACATTACAAAACTCCTTTCCTCTTTAGTTTGTGTCAGTAAATCTTACCGTGACGTCCCACGGCCTAAAGAGGAACTGTCGATTGAGATTGGACTTCTCTATGGTGTCCATGTCAGTAACTATGACCTCTCCTTCACCGCTGGCCAAGCCCATCATAGCAAAGTTTTTCAGCAGCTCACAACCAATAGCTCCAGCACCAACCTGATCACAGAAAACAAGTCACTAAATTTAACACTTAGACTAAACCTGGGTTACTTTAGTACAATTTATAAAACTATAAACACTTGTTTATACATTTGTCATTATTTGTTTAAAACACTGAAAATTGCTTTTTTTATTATTTCAATTTTAGTACCTAATATTTAACTTTAATAGCTTTATTTTACAATAACACTGGACTAAAGGCAAAACAATCGTGGTTGGAACAGATATTACTTGCCTATTGACAAATATGATTTAAAGAAGCTTTGTTTGATTGGCTCATTATAATTTCAAGGGGAAAGCAAGCATTGTGCGACTGCATAATTGGCATGGCGTAATCATCTCTAAATTTGATAAATGGCCAGTTTCAGCTCCTCACCAGAAAATATCGCTGTTTGGCTAACAGCTCCTGCAGCTTGGACCCAAAAACAGCAATCTGGCCATCATAGCGGCAGTTCCTCTACAGAAAACAGATGAATAAGTTACTCTTTGCGATCAACCAACACTCTTTTGGGTGAGCTGCATTTAGCTCCGCTAGCATCAAACAAAAATACTACAACGCATAGACAATGGTACTAGGAGCACTCACAGGTGCACACTCTTCCTCTGTCAGAACCGCATCCTCAGCCTCAGTTAAGCACTCCAGAGCATCAAAATACAGCCACTGCATGATGGGCATAAACTTCCCTGTGCAAGCCTTAAAAAAAAAGAAAGAAAGAAAAAGCAATATATAACAGTCCATGAAAGAGGTGTCTAACTCAGCACGTTTCTCATACATCTCATTGATTTCAAACTCAAAAGGAAATGATGGGAGCCTGTATTACCTTCATAACCTCCTGGGCAGCAAGCCCACCAATAAAGGCATTGATGGGTGCCAGATCTCCAGCAGCCACGCAGGACAGTTTTTTGATTACTGCCTGGTCCAGTTGCTCTTGCTTGGCAGATCCGGTCTGTGCAGCATTTGCCTCTTCAGCTAGAGCCACAAGCTCGTCCGCATCAGACTGCAGCAGTACGGAAAGAGAAAGAGATCACTGCTGAGTCACTGAGACTAATGTCCAGAGCTCAGCATTCATATGCCATTAAACCGAACACTGTAAAGGTTGAGGCATTACATTTCTTGGCCAGAAAAGCTTTGGAAGTGGATTGGACCTTATGCATAAGTCTGGCAACCAGAAAAAGCGCTCACCTGATTCCAGGGCTTTGGTAGACGACTGTGCTTCTTCTCAAATGCATGCAGTGCCTGAAAGCCCATGTGCAGTTGGCCTGGACGATCAAATTTGGCAAAATCAGTCAGCATGAACTCTGGTTCGGCCATGGAGGAGGACAGGGATTTCTGCTCAAAGAAAGAAGTGTGCATATGTAATCCACGTTTTCAAATTTATGTGAGTTTTATAATGTTAGCCTCAGCATGGGGGTCAACTTACAAAGGCAATTTTCTTGGGCATCTTCACTTGTGTGACAATACCACCTCTCACATAGTCCGTGAATGAGCTGGTATCACAGATACTGAAGGTGTACGGACCTGATGGCAGAAGACATCATGGTCACAAAACAGCCAACAGACTGACCTTCAAACGGTGTAGTTATCAGTACACCTTAAGAAGTAACATAAGTTCAGTGCTTTGTCCTCTGAGACCAGGAACCGATTTCCACCTTCATGTGGCTTTAGGACAGAGACAGTTGACTAAAGCAATCAGTAACTGAAGTGATTGACGTTTGTTGCCCTATGCAGAGTAGGCTGACATACTAAAAATGTTTAATTTCAATTCACCACTGAAATTTTTTTTGTCCTTCGTTGAAGAACCTGGGTTTCCACTGTCTTGGAGAAGCTGGAACAATTACGTAATCTCCTTTAAGATCATTAAAACCTTAAAATGTCATGTTTATTTTTCTAGTAGTGTTAAAAGCTAAACTATTTGTTGGGGGCAAATGAAATCATTAATCCTTCTACAATAAATCACAAACAACTGGAAGAGTCATGTCATTTTTTTAAACAATTAAAACTCCTGGAAATCCTGAAATGTAACGATTGTAAATTATCTCATTTTATTTTTGGATTCAAAAAGGTTGAGAACAACTGATCTAGCGTATTATATTATTATTAACGTTTAAGTTAACTCACCCAGTGTCTTGATCTCTATTGGTTCACAGCCGTTGAGCTCTGTCATGCCCTGCACTTCTGTGAAAGTGACGAAATCTCCGCTCTCAAATCCATGCCGTGCTTCATCCAGACACGTAACCACACCAGCACCGTCCTTTAAACCCACAACATAACAGAGAAAACATTTAACAAATAACGATGTGACACTTCGTTCATTCTGACTACAATAAACATCACACAGTACAATTTGGCCAAGTACAGTTGACAGTTTTTACCTTTGTGATCATTGAGATCATGGCGCTCAGTGGCTGCTCTCCATTAGTGTCAAACACAACCATTTCTTCCCCAAAATCACAGAATAGTTGTCTATTGATGTACAGAAAGTAAATGAGAAAAATAGTACTAAAAACATTCATAACTTAACACAACAGAAAGGTACTCTACCCAAACAGGCCACGTGTGTCTGCCACGATCAACTTAACACCATTACTATGGCAGAAGTCACCGATGCGTGTCTGCTCATCGAGGCTGGAGTTGGTGAGCACAACAACCTGGTCAAACACACAAACACCTGTTAGCAGACTTTTAAATGCATTAAACTTTAACGCAAAGTTCTGTAAGTATGTGGGAATTTAGCCCATGTACTGAGCTTATAGGTGCCCAGTGGAGCCATAACGGCAGTACCTGAAACTTGGTCAGGTATTCGTTGGTGAGGGCGCCAGTGTAGGAGGTTACAGGCACATAGCTGTTGAGCTCTGCCAGTCGAGGCTGACTGACATCTGCACGGTTCTTCCCAAGATCCTCCTCACGCAGGTAAAACTAACAAATGTAAAAACAAAACATCATTATTGTTATTACTACAAATACTACTGTTAACTACTAATTAGAGGACTAATTAAGAGGCTTTGTAATTAATCGAAATTAATCGCATATAAATATTTGACCTGAGAACAGTGAGAAGTAAGTTTTTTCATATGGATTTTTAGTATACCATTGAATAATGACTGAATACATAAGCTTAAGCAACAAAATATTGTTTATTATTAAGTCCAACAGACCAATATTGTGCCATGCTTGATTTCACATTGAGCCGTATATACTACACACAGCCGTTGTTCACTGACGAGCTGCGCAAAACCATGTACATTATCAGTGTGGATTTGAACAACGGCTCTGTGTAGTATATACGGCTCAATGTGAAATCACGCACCTGATGCCATTTACCGCTGATTGCAGGACCGGCTTTACTGAAAAAACACACAAACATATCGGCCGATCTGGATTGGTGCATCTCTACTATCAAGTACATTCAGAACATTAGAAACGCTAGCTGGTGCTCCAGTATAATCGGTCCGCCGAAACTCATCTAGTGAGAAACGTTCCACGGTGCAAAAATAAGTGAAATTAAACTTTAACTGAAAAAATTTAAACACATTATTTTTGCATAATTAATATAAGTTAACACGTAAAATTCCCGGCCCTACTATTAATATAAACCTACATTTTTTTTTTTTTTTTTTTTGTAAAATTCATTTGTTGATGTACACTGCTGTTTAAAAGCTAGTGGTTGTTAATGTGTGTAATATTTCTGAGAGAAGTTCCCTATGCTCAAAAAACAATCTGCATTTATTTGACCGGCAAGTTAATTAAAAAGTTCTCATTTATAATAACAGCCTGGCATCTCTTTAATAAAAATAGTGATCGTGAGATATATTTTTTAAACATTTTAAAATTCAATTTTTTCCAAAGCTGAAATTTTAGCATCATTGCTTCAGTCTTTAACGTCATATGATCCTTCAAGAAATCATTCTGATGTTGATTTGGTGCTCAAGCAACATTTATCATGTCGCAAATTTCTGGACCGTCTAACCAAAAACCATAAGATTCTTTTAATAATGGAAAGTATAAAAGAACAGCATTTATTTGAAATAGAAATCTTTTGGAACATTACTTAACTTGAACTTACTAAGCAATGTAATTTAACTGTTGTTTGAGCCACCAAATGTGAATTATGTGGGTGAAAAATGTGGTTATTTTACAGCGCCTTAGTAATGACTGTGTTTTGCATCCACACGCTTATGGTTATGATTCACTGACCTGTGAAGAAAGGTCCTTCCACTCAGCCACACCCTGGTCGTGCAGGGTGACGCTCTTGACTCCACCAAGAATGACATTCTTGGCAATCTCTACACCCAAACCTCGCAGCCCTGAGATCAGAACATTGGAGCTCTGCATGCGCTTCATAGCATCATGACCCAGTACATACCTGAGAGACACATACTAAATTTAACAACTATTTCCGTGACCTCTTATTTTCCCAGAAAGAACATTCTAAGGATACATCAAACTGAAATTAAGGCCATACTCACAGCTGTCTGGAGTACAAGCCCTCGTCGATCTCAGCATCATTTCCATTCTTAGCCATGCCCTGCAGAGACCAAAACCACAGTTAACAGACTATAAATAGACAAGCATAACTAATGAAACTGGCTGCCTTTCAAAAACCAGGCAGAGTAAAGAATGAAGATTATATTCACAAAACATATGACTGCACATACCGGTTGAGATTATCTAGACGTCCCAGTTATATGCAAACAAGTTAGTTCTGAAAAGCTTGACTTGAACGTACGTTAGCTGGTGTGTGAGACAGTTCGGTTCTGACAGAGTTAGAGGAGGAGCAGTTGGATCCCGTCTTCGTCTCTGATCCTGACACGCGACGCTTCTTGGACAGCGGCGAGCTGGACATCTAGAAGAGATTAAATAAAACTCAACCTCTGTATATTTCTGAAGTGAATATGAGTTTGGAGTGCATAAACACTGCAGATCAAGTAAAGTCTACACAGAAAAGAAAAAGAGCAGCATCTTATATGGTTTTGGTAGAATCAGTTTTTCCCAAATTAAACAAACCAATTATCTTAGTGGAGGCTTAAAAGCATTTTCAGGTTATTTGCTCTAGGCAAAAGCTTGCGAGTTATTTTCACAAACAAATAGAAAGCAGTGGTGCAAATGAACAATAATAGCAACATCCAGATGGTTTGAATACATTAATGTGCAAGCACTTGGACAAAAATAGGTCTACTAATTGTACTTTAGTCATTATTGAACAAATATGCTTTATATCTTTGTATAAAGCCAACATGGAACAAAAGAGCACAAATGTGTTTAAGATTTCATCAGTAAAACAATATGACCTTATATGCATAAATGGTCATTTCAGCACTGGACAGTTCCTTTAAGAGTAAAAAAAAAAAAAAATCAATTGTACCAGCCATGCAGCAAAGTCAGCATTATTCTAAAGGACACAAAGAAATTCCAATCTATAAAACCAAGGCTATTTATTATTAGACTATTTATATTTCGCAAATAATTGCTTTTAAACTAGATTGTACTTAAATTTAAATGAACAGGAAAGCACTAAGCCCCACTCTGGTAACTTATATGTGGATTTAAAACAATAACGTTTGTCTTTCCACAACACAAGGAGAGCCTGATTTCTGCCAAGATCAAGCGCTAAAGCTATAAAATAGCTAGCGGACAGAAGCGTTGTGTTTATACGGCCCGTGCATTTACTGGCTCACCCATTCTACCTTAACAAAACCGCTGATTCATTAAAACAAAACTGCAGCGAATGTCACATCCCAAGACCGGTGCCGTGCAGCGTTTCCATAACACAAACTAAAACTCGTATGACGGTTCATTCATATTCCATGTGTGTTAATATCTCTTTTATATGGCACTGAACGACACGGTGTGCATTTACAACATTCAATAAAATATGGTGTAAGACACAAGAGGAAGACGGCTTGCTTTACTGAAACGAAACTGTATAACGCTCTTTAAGTTGCATACATGCCTGAGAAGTAGAGTAGATTCTAGAATGACTACAAACTCGCGAGCGGAAATCCCGCATTCAATCGTGCCGTTCTAAACAGAACTCTCGTCGTTCTATGGAGAATTGAATGAGAACGTTTCCTCGCTCCCTGATGTTGTTCTAAACCTGTATGGTGACTCTTATGCTCCACAAAGAGCTGTCAGGCAGAAAATGACAGCCCCATTCATCATTCACTTTTAATTTTTTCCAGATAATGACCTAGGCTGTCATTCTGCCTGACAACAACTTTTTTTTTTTGTTCCACGAAAGAAAGTCAGCAAGTCATACGTTTAAAACCCCACGAGTGTGGATTTTAATCTGTTTAACAAAACCATAACCCTTACAAATGTCATTGATTTACAGACGGCAAAGTGAATTAATTTAATAACTTATATTGACACGCCAAGATTACAACATGAGATTGAGGTGCCCACCCTCTCGCAAGACTCGAGCGAAACTGAAAGATTAACAAATCTGTGCGTGACATAAGCAAAAAATAACAACGTTTCATTCTCTTTTATCTCGTGAAGATCAACGGTTACACCTGCTTTGTAATTTTCAGATATTCACTTCCGTTTCGACGACACACACACAAAAAAATCATCCGCAGTACGCCCAGAAACCAAATGTTAAATTAAACAAACACGCAAAGCAGGTCGCGTAACGCTAATCAGATTGAACTAATTTAACCGGATGATCACTTAGCAGCAAGCACGAGGGGGTTCTTATCCAACTAGCTTGCTAGCCTGCTACATGCTTTGTAATAGTTGGTGCAGGCAGTTCACCGAGCCTGAGGCCTAGCTACCGACAGTCCCAAGTTCGCATGCTAACCAGTGAATGAAAGAACTCGGATCCTGTACAAATTCAACGATATGGTCCGCGCCGATCAGACAGCACATAATTACGCGAGCATAGGCGGTGAAATAGCGGAGCGGACAGCTGCTTGGTCCGAGTTAGCACAGGGTGCAATGGTTCGCCTCTTACCAATAATCCTTCTCAGTCCACTCTCAGTGTCAGCAAACCGCTCCTCGTGTGAAACTAACTTGGATGGTGCGGATTGCAGGCTGATGCAGATGCGAGGAGAAAACGGACAGTAACAGCACTAACAGCGCTGGGCGAGATGCTGTGTGTAAAGCCCCTTCACTATCCTGCCGAGTCACTGTGTCGTCCAGTCTGCTGCCTGTCTGTATCGCGTTTCTGGTTTTGTTTCAGCGAACAGAACAAAACCAAAATGGCAGCTGTGGCACAGGGGGCGGAGCTGCTCGGATAAAGAGGAACAGGAAAAGGTAGTCTCGCCAACACTGCTGCAATCCTCCGCGGTACACTATTGGCTGCCCTACTAATGACTTTACGGAAAACCCACCCACTTCTGCATATGCCGGGACTTCAGGCTTCTGTAATTGATATTCAGATGTGCATACTGAACTGAACCACGTTATCTATTGTCAGGAGGCTGTGAATAAAGATCTGAACCCATGATGTAGGATAGTGTGCCAGCAATGAAAACTGCCATAATTTTATTCTTCCTCATGACACTCTGTCCCTATATGACTTGGTTTTTATTCTTTTTGTGCAATATTAAATGTTGAAAAAGTTTTTATTTCACTCAGTGTTTATCAATGACAACCAGATCTTTTTGATTAAGTTACCAAGTTTAAATATATATATATATATAGTGTGTGTGTGTTCCGCAGAAAAGTTCAAACATTTTTGGATCAAAGTGAAGAGTGAGATTTTTTTTTATTTTGCAAAGACTTTCCTTTGAAACGTTTTTTTGTCCTGGATAATTTTCATACGCTATACAAATGATACTGAAAATAAATGCAAGGTTAAAAAAAATTAAGAACCCTAATATGTTAAAAAAAATAACAATATACGTCTTCTAAAAATGTCCCTGTGCATATAAAAGCTACAGCTACATGACAACAAAATAATTATAATCTTTTTGCGGGTGGGAAATATGTTGATGCACTCAATCTAAGAATTCTCAATTTTTACATCATTTTGCAAGATATTGTCATGAATGTCTTTCTGTGGTCCATTTATGTTAAGATATGATCAATTTACAATTAACACCAAGAACTAAATGTTTGTATGGATTTGGTAATACCACTGAATATTAATTCCTGGTTAAAGAAAACAGCACAAATAATCTCCCGTCAGACCAGACAAACAGCATTCTAGTGATTATTACAGTACTTTATGGCATGCAAAACCTTTTTTCAATAAATAATCGAATGCATCGTCCATAAAAATGCTATATTCGTGGTAATAATCATGCAAATCTGTAGAATATTTTTTCTCAACGGCTGAATGGAGGAAATAAAGTTCTTCTTTGACAACTTTACAGACATCGTTTACCAAAACACTAAAGCCGATGCTGCGCTTATTTACTCTACTTAACATAAACATGAAGAAATCAATAAAACCTGCTAGTTGATAGCTGTAAAGTAGGTCACAACTATTTTACATACTTGGCAAACCATTTGGGTTAAATATGTCTCCCTTGCAGATGGGGATAAACAGTGCCATAGTATAAAGCCACTACAAAACCATTAAATAATACCCTTTAGAAACACTGTACATCCATTCTTATGATGCCTGCACATAACCACTGAAGAATAGCCCTCATTTATTTGCATACAGCATTTTACCTTCCTAACCCAACAAACCATGTAAAAAGCAATGACTGCTAAAATGAGGGGTTAGGCATGGGCTTTCTTGTAAATGAGAGGAATAAGCGTTGGGGGATGGGGTGATACTTGTGACAAAGGCCCAAGTGGGCCGCTTATTCTCGCATATGGTGCATACAAGAAGCAAATGTACCCTGTGTGAGTTACCTTTACAGCAGGTACAAATAATGTCAACAACCCCCAACGCATCCCATCATTCTGCCGCTCACGCACCTGCACTTGATAGTCAAAAGTCTCACAGTCCGAGTGAGCCAGTTAGCTGGCTGCAAAACACCATCTTAAGACGAGTTTCACATAGCAAGTTGCATGCTTACTAAAGAGGGACCGTGGGGTTTAAATAAGCTTAGGTTTACATTATAGCAAATCGATGCTAACAATGCACAGGGTTACATAAACAGGTTGAGGTTTAATGATCAGTGATATACGTTAAGCGGAGAAGCAAAGCAACGACCCCACACGCTGACAAGTTTGATTCAGTATGTGGTTTATTTTTCCTAGGGTGAATCTCGAGATACTTTGAAAAGACTGTAATCTGGGCAGTTGTGCAGATATGCGGGCAGTCAGACTATCTCGCTATCTTTCCAGGCTAGCTTTCAGGGAAACGATGCGTGGACGTTTTGCGATAACGTTAGCCTGCAAAAACGAAGCTTGTTAGCTTAGCGCAACCTTCTTGCAAAGCATGAAGGAAATCTAAAAAAATAACCCAAACCATATGACGGGAGAACTAGCCAACTTTTCCGCAAGGATGAGTTGGTTTCTTTTATCCCCAGCTCGTGATGCGCGCATGGGGCGCATTGTCTCGCGCATGCCGTTAGCTGGTTGTTCCTAAAGTGGCCAGTTGAAATTTACAGGCAAATTGTTGCGCCTGGCTAGCTGACTTCAGCGGTAAATACTTGGCTTTGGCCAGCTGTAACTTAACTGTGTTCTTGTGGAGACGTTAGCTAGTTAGCATTAGCTAGGCACATAAGTATGCAGAACTCACCACATCCGATATTACTTGGCCTCTCCACGGTACTGAATACAGAAATAAGTCGCGGGCAAAAGATAAACAACAAAAAAGGTCAAATCAAACCGTTTCTGTAACTTTATCCCTGGAAGTGGCGGGAGCTCCGTGACTTTCCAGTGTGAGGGGAGGCTGGACGGTTGACTGACCGGCTATTCCCAACACCGTTAACAGTTCAGCAAGTATTCTTCAGTTCAGGAGCGTAGAACCAACATGTGCAGAGTTTGAGTTGAGACTGTGCCATTATTCAAGATGCAGGGAAATAACACAAACTTGTTTTTTATATTAAACCGTCACATAAAGTAGATGCATTTATGGTCAAATGTAAAATATTTAGAATAATATTGCATAACAAACATAATTGGATTATAATGTGCAACTTTTCTATAGTTTGTCGAAATCATTATTTTACCATTACTATCCCCCCACTGAGTTACAAAATAGACTCGCCCAAAGCTTGGGTTGCGCTATGCTCTATGGGAGGCGTAGTTTTTATCCTTAGAAATGTGCGTAAAGTTGTTTTCTAGGTAGAACACGGATTTTTTTTTATACACACATCAAGATTTCGAATAAAAATTAGTGCTGTCAAACGATTAATCGCGTTCAAAATACAACTTTTTATTTACATAATATATGTGTTTATGCATTATGTTTATATTAAAACACACGTACAGTATATATTTTTAAAGTATTTAAATGTAAATGCATTTATATATTTATTTTCTTATATTTGATATTTTATCTAGGTATATTTAATATATAAACATAACATTTATTCATTAAATATATAAATGCATGTGTTTGTATTTATATATATACTTAATAAATATACACAGTACATACAAATAGATTATGTAAAGAAAAACTTTTATTTTGGATGCGATTAATCGTTTGACAGCACTCATATTAATAATTAATATTTCTTCTGAAATTTAAAACGTTTAAAAAATATGTCTGTATTGACTGGAATTGATCATTTGATATGGTGGTGCTTTGAAAAATTTTCAATGACTAAGTTTGAATTAGTATGAGCTCATTAAAATAATAATAATAATAATAATAACCCATAATAATGTATTTAAATTCAACTGTATGTAAAATAATTTAAGATGGCTGTAGCGTATCACCACATGGCATGTCAACGTGATTCAAAGGTATTCGTGTCAACTGGCCTTTTGTCATTTTCAAAGCTTACACAGGATTTTCTGGGCATTGAAGTACTTTAAAAGCAGCTCAGATTGCAGGACGTTGACAATACAGACAATAGATTGCAAAGAAAATGTAGGCACAGTATGTAAACACTAAGTTAAGTGAGAAAAAGATTGGGAAATCTGTTAAACAATGAAATGAGCACTGAGCACCGAGGAAGGATAAGACATAGTGTTGTAGTAAAAAGTAGTTAAATGCATCTGAAGTAAACAGTGACAATGTACTGAAAGTGTTATATGCAAGAAAATAAGATGAATATAGTAGCATATCTATAACTCGTGATGGACAAAAATTAAAAAATCATGCGAAAAGTGAAAATTAAACACTTCTAATTTGTTATATTACTAGATAATTCTTTCCATTCTGAACTGGAAACATCCATAACTTAGTCGAAAATGTGCTAGTTGGCAAGTTTCTATGATAGCCCCTTTTCACAATGTATTTAAGCAAAGTTTTTTTTTGTAGTAAATATTTACTATAAGGCTGGTTATGTAACAACTGTCATTTAATACCAATCCTGCCAAAAGAAAAGGCTATAAAACAAGATAGTTTGATCTGAATTTTATTGAAATAGTCGTGAAGAGAGTGCAAAAAATAACTTGGAACAATATTCACATCACCAAAATCTATATAATAATTGGGGAGCTGGAAGCCACAGTTACAGTTCACAGACATTTACGAGGACTTTACATATAGACATTAGAGCTTATTAGGATATATTAGCAAAAGTACTATACAATGTAAAGATATACCAGTGTGCATCATAAATTGAGAAAATAGAGTAAGAGAATCAAACAAACACGTAGATGGACACATACAACAGTGTAAAAAGGGCCAGGAAAGAGAATATAGTTTTAAAGTAGTCTTGAAGTTCTGATCAATTTTCGCCTTCTGAGCATTATTATACTCAATCAATGAAAGACTGTCATGTTTGGCAGAGACGTATAGAAACTGCTGTTAAATGCAAGAATATACAATAAGAAAGATACATGAAATTGGAAATATTACAGAAGGTAAATGATTGATGAGATGCACTGCTTCAACTTCACTATCTCAGAGCAAAAATCCAAGATGGATGAAGTGACAAAAATAATAACACCCTCCAGAGTCAGTACCTGGTGAGGAGCAAATGTGCAGTGCAGGATGCCAACTTGTTTTAAGGGAACAAGTTTCATTAAAAGTGAATGTTATATACACTCTTGTATCCAAACTGTATACACAGACTCTACGTTATAATTATGAAATTATTTAGGAAACATAATAGTGTATGCTATGATCTTGTAGTGTAGAGCAGAGCCATTTACAACCATTTCTAGTGGGATAACCTTAACTGTTTTCTCTAATATTACAAAATAATGTTCAGTTTGCTCACTTTCTTCTTTACACGTTAAAAAAAGCTTCTTATCCTTCACATACAATCAATAACAAGGCTCTCTGCATTGGAGCCTAAAGATCTTTGTACAGCCCCGAAAGGTGCGCTGTACTCATGGAATTGTTTTTTTTACATGCTGTACCTACTTTATTCTTGAGCATTCACATCCTTTTAGCATATTTACAACCCCTTTCCTGAAAAACTTCCCCTTGGTGATTGGCCAGACCGCTTTGTGGACTTCTGGCCGTCACTGTTACCCTCGTCGACGGTTGGATGGCTGTGACCCTGGATGTGACTGGGTGGGGAAGGGGGCGGGTACGAGGGAGGTGGGATGGTCAGGTGTGGTAGAGAAGGCATTGCTGGGCGAGGCGTGGTGGGAAGAGGCGGTGGGGTCGAATGATGGTACGAGCGAGGTCGGGGTGATGGGGAAGAGCTGGCGCTCTTTGCTCTCGGAAGGGTCTCGGGATGGTCGCTGATCTGCTCCAGCAATGAAGGCATGTCCCCCTCGATCTTCTCTAACACGGCAGCCATTTGTTTTTCAATTTGTTCAATTACACAATCCATTTGCCAGTCCGCACTCGCTCCACTTCCGGGATCTAGACCACCGTACTGTCCGACAGAGTAGGTTGGACAGTATGGGCTACCGTATCCTGATGCACCATGGACCATCTCTTGCAGCTCCTGCTCAAATACGGTTTTATCACAGCCAAGATTTGAAGATCCCAATCCTGCATACGAACTCTGGATATTTTTGACTGACTGGGAACCCTTGTCCGTTCGTCCTTTCTTCAACTCTTTGCTCTTAGCATTGACCTCGCAGGTCGCTCCTACTTCTGCTGGACTCTCTGCAACTGCTTCTGGGAGCTGTGTTTGACACCAGCTATTTGCGGCCATATCATGGACTGCGTCTTTTTTGGCTTCTGATTTAAGAGGTGCCTCCTTTCCCACTGGCAAGGTACTGGTTTTGGCATCTGAACACGAGCCATGATCCATTGAGAGGTTGGCTGCCATTTTGCGTCGATTTGGTGTATCGGGTAAAGGTGATTTCTTCTCGACACTGCCAACACTTGTGGCATCTGGCTCCTTGGGAACATTGTTCTCTTGGTTGTCTGAGGTCTTGATTGGCTGGCTGGGTGCTGCCTTGTCCTCCCTCTCTGAAGTGCCTTCAGTAGACTCTTTCTTGTTCGCCTCACCTGCTTGTACTTTTAAAGAGCTGTTTGATTTGGCAAGGGTGTCTGCTTCTTTCTCTTCTGCTTTTAGGTGTCTTGCTTTCTCCTCCTCTTGATTCTCCACAGGTCCGCTTTCGACAGACACCTCATGGGACATGCTCACATTAGCAATGCTGCCCGAGTCTGTTTGTATCCCTTTACCATTTAATCCATCCGCTTTGTTCTCCTCACCCTGGCCTTCAACTACCCCAGAAGACCCCATTTCAGAGGCTCTGAGACGCTGCATGAATGTGGTGACACGAATCGCTTTCTGAAAGTCACATAAAGACATAGCAAACACTTAGTACCAAGTCAATTATAATGTAACAAGAGGTCTTCTTTGCTATGGATGTGAAATGCATTGTTAACAGCATGGCAGTCTGTGGTAGCAGTTTTCCATCTCTATCGCTTTCATGAGACAAACACATTGGAGATGGGCATTTTAGTCATTTCAGGGAGGCGTCTCAGTATTTCAGTGCATCAAATCAGTTTTTTAATAGTTAAATTAGTTTAACAACTGCAAATTACAGCCGATAATTATGCCAGAACCCTACAATGAAATGAAAATAAGAGCCATTTTTGGCTCATTTGTGTTTATTACTGGCTGCTGATCTGAATGAAATGTTTTAAGCATGATGTGAATCAATGAATCAGGGCCACGGTAAGTCATCTGAGGACAAATCACTTTGCCTTCTCTCTCTCTCTCACCATTTTGGTCCTTTCTGTCACACACACAAACACAGGGACAACTTTTCATACACATACATGTGACATTACGATGAATATTCAATCTGGAGATTTGTCTGAGTGAATGAAGGGCTAACTGGAATTCAAACTGGAATATTGAGGACACTGTGAGTAAAAGCCAGACGGCATATGACTGAATGCACATGGGACCAACTGGGCAGTGATAAATTTGTTAGTTACTGGTGTGCAGATACAGGGAGGCTTAAGTACAGTGAGAGTCTTTCCAACAATCAGACTTAAACTACATATTTCCTGAATGAACGCTGCTTAAAGAATCAGGCCAGGCCATGAGACACTGCAGCCATGTACACTAGGTATGATATGATAAAGGAAATATGAGTGTCCAAGTCAAAGATTGTTATACAGAGAAAAGAATCTCTGTCTCTAGGCTGCCCCGCGAATATCAACAGTACCTTCAACTCCTGGGTATCACATGCAAGGAAAAAGCAAACATTAATATAATAACCATAAGAACCTTTAATAAACAACAGCTTTATTTGGCATTACCATCTTTACAGTTACTGCCCTTATCCATTATCCTATTTATTTACTAGAAGAGTGATTAATACAATCATTAGAGGCACCTGGCAAGTTGCACACGACTGTCGTGTATAATAGTAGATTCCTCTTACCCTCCACTTGGCTTTTGCAAAGTTTTTCTCAAATTGAGCACAGACTCCTTCCTTCAGATTCTTTTCGGAAGCCCCATTTCCTGCGATCCTGGCAAAAAGCAATCAAAAAAAAAAGTTGATGCGTTGTCTCTGAAAAAAAAGATCGTCTTTGAGTTTGTGTGTTTGTATTTAGTCTTCTTACCATCCATGCGAAAGGGCATCTTGTGCAGTGATTCTCAGCATCGGGTCAATGTCCATAAGTCTGCAGACCAGCTCTTTTGCTGCATGACATTAAAAAGAGGAAGACTAAGGTTTAAAGCATCAAAAACTTTTGGATCAGTTGTGAAACATATCAGATTTGGATATTAGTACCAGCAGGGGAAATTTCATCCCAGTATGGGGAATCAAATTCAAATTCTCCAGCTACAATGCGGCAGAAGATAATCCGGTTGTGCATGTCGGTGTTCTCTTCCTCAGTTTCGTCGTAGAACGGAGGGTTTCCAGACAACCTACAAAGGAAATTTATATTATGATCTGAGTATATGCTGCAGATTTACTGGGATTCATTTTAAAATATTTGTTTTTTTTTGGTGCCATAGATGCTGTATAAAACTAAATAAAAGGTAAATGGGTTGCTGTTTTGGAACAATGTGCATTTTAGAAACACTAGACAAAAATATTCAAAACTAATTGCATGATTTCTGTCACAAAGCGTTGTTTAAAAGAGGCAGACATATAGATAGTGAAGAATCGCTGACAAATCAATTGAATGTCAACCTAATTTATCCAACACCAACTTACAAGATGTACGTAATGACCCCCACTGCCCAACAGTCAACTGGTCTTCCATAGCGATGACGAGCCACCACTTCAGGGGCTGACAGGAAATATAAAGATACGAAGGTTAGTACTTCACATACAAGAACAACAAAATAAAGAGATCATGTGATAAAAATCAATACCCAGGTACTCGGGTGTTCCACAGGGCTCTGTGAGTGAGCCGTTCTCAAACCTGGAAAGGTAGAAATCTCGCAAAACGACCTTGTTGTGGTTACTCTCTCTATAGTACATCAAGTTCTCCAGCTGAAATGACAGAAAAAGGCACAGTGCAAAAAAAACAAACAAAAAATCTATACTTTAATATATAAATAATGATACAAGGAAAGACATGGCATTAAGCCAAAGTATGACTGAATAAGAGGTCGCTGTGTCCCAAATAATGTTGATATCCGTCTTTCAGCTGGCCAATAGAGAGATTAGACAGGACACACCCTCCACTCAATGTGACGAATGAGTTTTGTCTTTAAAAGATAAATCTAAAATCACATAGCTGATCTACTACGTATAAATATATGTAGCTCAGTCTGTGATATTTCAAGCACAAGCCTTAATTAGAAATGCATCAAAGCTATATCTAAAAACACCCAGTAGGCAATACAGAATTATGCATTACTGACAAGAATGAGCTTTGAGCAAATAAGACGTAACAGAGAACGTCTGATGCTAATATTGTGCACAGCGTGTTGCTGCCGTGCACTAGAGGGCACTACAAACACATGTTGTCTCATGACAAACAGCATCATAACCTTAATAGCTTTAGTATGAAGCATTAGAACCACAGGAGGTGGCCATACTGTTTATTACTTTCATATTTGTTTTGAACATTAATGACACCCACAGGGAGCTCCTGCAATATTACAGATGCACAGTGTTATGAGTCAAAGAGGACTAGGCGTTTGATTAATATAACATATTATCGTTTAATACTCCACAGACAAAAATATCCCCATCACACACATGTACAATAACACGTCAACACCGAGTTACAGCGTTATTATCACACATTAAGACTGCTTCTTTGTATTAAAGTTCAAAATTGAAGCAAAAGGACTAGGTACAAATGGTCTTTTCAATTGCATATATCAGCCCAGTTGCATTACACTTAATGCACATGTTGCACTCCATTCTTGTATTATTACACATGTTGTTTCTTACTGATAAATAATATATTAGGATTGCAAACCCACCTTTAAGTTTCTGTGGACTATGTTGAGGGAGTGAAGGTAAGCCACTGCTTCTAAGACCTGACGGATCACATTGGCAGCATCTCTCTCTGTGTAGTTCCCCTGGTCTAAGATCCAGTCAAACACATCTCCACCTGTGGCCCTGTAAGAAACACACGGTCGCAAAAATAAATGATAAAAAAGGAAGGGCTGATCAGAATATGTTTGTAGAGTTAATTTCTATGTAATATTTGTTTAATCTGCAGTAGGATGATGCCTTGGACCAATGGGACAATATGTGTGTGTGTAATAATATAAAATTATATAAACATTATAAATGTTTCATTTAAATCTAAATAGGTTGGCTAGTCACCAAATATAAAACACTTAATAAATTAGTATCACAGTGCTATATTAGAATTTACACAAAAAAACCTGAACAAATCTGCTAAATAGCTGCATAATCATCATAAAGAAAGAGTGTCAATTTCAAATGTCAGTGTTTATGAATATATTACAAAACATATATATTTAACATATGAAATGAAATGTAAAATCAAACCTAAATCCTAAATTAAATGTTGGTCAAAGCATCTGAATAATACCTAAAATGATGCACATATGTGAAATAGCAAAATCTTAGATATGTATAAACTTAGATATATATATATATATATGTGTGTGTGTATAAACTTCATGTACTTCTAATTCAGTGTAACACTGACACACCATTGCCAACAAGACATCTGAACTTCTTCTGACACTTCAAATATTTTATTTCTAGTAAGATAGATTTGCAAACAGCATCATGCAAGCTAAATATAAGAGAACCTTTAAAATCTCAACGGAAATAGTAAATGACTAACTATCCAGAAACTATATTTTGCATTATAGTCACTTATTTCTGAAATCTTAATAGCTCTAATCAATGTCATTCATGCATAAGCAGATGACAGGGTTTTAATAGATTTTAGCTCAGGCTAGATGTGGATATTTTCATAAGGAAAGAAGTGCATTTTCTGGAGTGATGTTATGATGTAAAGAGATGTGTCCTTGGCCTACTGTACGACACTATGAAGGGAACATGACTGATCACGGCAAACGGAGGTCAGACTCACAGCTCTTGTATGATGAAGAACTCTTTCCTGGTCTCGAATGCATCAATCAGCTGCAGGATGTTTGGGTGTTTGACCCTGGAACAAGCACATCACAGCAAAAAGCTGAACAGTTTCTTTATCTCACATTAAATAGAGAAAAGTGCTTCGAAGAGAGTGAAAAAAGACCGAAATAATCACACCAAGGGTGATGCAAGCAGCATCTCTTACCCTCTCCATCCTTAAAGGACTAGTTCACCCTGCTACATTTACAGTTTTGTGCTCCAGAGTTCAAAGAAAATTTGAGGTTTTGAAATGACACGAGGCCAGAATTTAGATTTCTGGGTGAACTATCCCTTTAAATTTTTTCTTTGTCCTCTCAGATCAGCACTCTCGCAAAACCCTACATCATCTGTTGATGTTTTGAGTCACCACGTACATTTTCAAGATCATGATCTCGTTTTTGGCTGCCTTCCGCACTTTCCTGCCATCCTTCTTGAGGAATTTCTTGCACACATAGACCTTGTCCGTCTGTCGTTCCTTTACCAGGCACAGCTCGCAAAATTCTTTGCTGCAAAGAGAAATGATCCCGTAAGAAATAGCCCTTATGGTTGTTTTAATAAGCGCACTGCTGTGACAAACACCTACTGTATCTATTGGGAGACATGCATCTTGAATTATTGTTTAATGAGATCACGAGTCTGTTATTGATGGATTGGCTTTCTTAAGGCTATAATGGCAGATCTATGCACACTCACGCCTTGAGGACCTGTCCAATCTCGTATTTGTCAGTAATGTCTGACAGGCTGTTGTATGTCCGCCCATCTCGCAGAGCAAGGCACCCAAATGGCATGACAGCATCCACCTGTCCAGAGGAAAACAAGCATACACATACAGCCATCAATCTCAATAAAACTAATGTCATTCACTCTAGAGGAGCATGTGTCTTCACAAACTAGCCTCACCATGACAGGTCCCACACAGAAATTGCGGAAAGCTATTGAATGACTGAAAAGAGCTTTTTAAAAAAAACAACAACAGCAACTTTAACATTTTTGGAACATTAACTGGAAATATTGGACATTATTCATTTAACGTGCAGAAAGATTTCTGTGTAAAACATTCTTGTGAAACAATCCGTTCCTTCATAAATCGACTCATTGGACGGAATGTGACAATTTGCTACACAGAAATTCATTCTGCTTGTCTTTCATGAATAAGGCCAACTGATTATAAGACACTTACTGGAACAGGGGTGCAAAATAGATTTGAAAAGCCTTAGAGTTGTTTTTTTTTTTCAACCAAGCCTGAGTGAAAGAAAATATGTTTAGCCCTCAGAAAATGTTTATAAGGAGGTCTAAATAAATATTATATGAGATTTTTATTTTCTGTTCATTTTGGGTTAAAAGTTAACATTTTTCCACCCAACTCTTTTAAAATTTAGGGCATGCCTGATTATAGTTTAAAATGCTGATTTGTGGGATTTCAAATATAACGAAAGAAATAAACAAGCAAATAAATAGTCAAATTAATAAAATGGATAATGTATCTGTCCGTCTTGTGTGCCCTTCCCCTGTGTTTTGCTCCACACGTGTATGCCCATATTTGGTTGTTCACAATTAGTTCATTGTGTTAATTTGTTCCCAGGTGTGTCCCCCAGGTGTTTTCAGTTCTCCCATGATTTCCGTGTGCATATTTACTAGGGGTGGGCATAGATAAAAAAAAAATTCTAGATTAGAATCTAGATTAATTTTGAAATTAAAATGGCTCATTAGAGATCTTCCAAAGGCATTCAGAACTTGTGTGCTACCTATTATATTTGAGATACCTGTGTGTCAGTACTGCCATCTTTTATTTATCAACACAATGGCCCAGTTTCACAAACACGGCTTAGTTTAAACCAGGACTAGGCCTTAGTTAAATTAAGA
>JAUCMU010000048.1:9738219-9795389 GCA_032275025.1 Enteromius treurensis | reverse complement strand
CTGTGATTATCTGAGTTTTTGGTTTTGTCAGCTTGACTGTTTTTTGAGAGGTCATCCTTTGTTCCCTTCCTGCACGCAGAGAGCGGCAGCTTTTGTTCAAAGACTTTTCTGAAATAAAAGACTTTTGTTTGTTAAACTTTTTGAGTTTCCTTTGACTGCACTCCAGCCCGCACCTGACAGAACCAGGCTTAATTGGGTCCAGTTCTCCTCTGACCGGACGCCCAGTACCTAATTTCCAATTCAATTTGAAACACATCAGATTGTGTAAAGGACTTATAGTGTGCATGGATATTATTAGCATGGAAGCCATTATTTTTTACGATGTAAAGAGTACACCGTGTGTTAAGGGGAGTGTTCCCGGTTCCAGCTGATTTACTTAATGCAGCCTAACAATCCTTTAAAAGATTTGATTATTAAATGAGTAAGGTTTGAAGAAAAATTAAATCCTTCCGGGAAAAGCTGGACTGAGAGAAGTTCTCGCAAGCTTGCAGATGACATGCAATAAAACCTAATCTGAGATATTCAAAGACAATAAACTCAGACAACAGGATGACCCAAAGACAATGACCCCCCTCGTGACTCTGGCTTACGACCCCTCCCCTCCCTGCCTCACTATCTTACCCATAGTCACCCACTTTATGGCACCTCACAGTCTTCTCCCCTCATGTCTTCATGGAAAATCACTAAAACTCAAAGTGTCATATTTTGTGAAGATATCTCATGTCATATCTGATGTCATTCCAAAGGTATTAACGCGACTGGTACAATGTTTTAAAGTTCTCAGTAGTCACTTACATCGGTAAAAAGATTGAAACTTTTCATAAAATTGGTTATTGATAAAAGGCTGTGACCTCCCCCTGAAGCAACAGATGGTAATCTCTCCAACAGGTGCAGACCCGGGATTACGGGAAAAATCTGACCAGCAAATGGCCTTTTGTGCTTAAAGGCTTGCGTGGGTGTGTTAGGCTGGGAAAGAGCAAAACAGCTCACTAAGATTTTCCTGTAACCAAGAGATCTTCCATATTGCATGGATGTGGGAGCCATCAGGCCGGCTCCTGCATTATGCAGTGTGCCTTTATGTCAGGTATGCATTTCCTTTTTAGGTAAAATTGAATTCACAATGTTTAATTATGTAATTGGCTTGACATAATTTCTTAATTTATCAAAGTTAGGCATTACTATGACTACTGACTATGGAATCCAACAATAATACAACTATCACTACGCTTGCGGTTTTAATTACTATTATTATTATTATTATTATTATTATTATTATTATTATTATTATTATTAGGCCGAGCATTGAAGGCGGTGCGAAGGCCTATTATAATGCAAGCGTTTATTATTCTTATTCTTTATTCTTATTCTTCCGCCAAAAAACCCTTATTTTTTTGGTGTGAAGGCTTCCAAAACCACTTGCGGTTTTAATTATTATTATTATTATTATTATTATTATGTCAGAATAACTGATTTTGTCTCTTGTTTCATTATAGATATCTCCCAGTCAAGATCAGAACAGCCCAAGCAGCCACAACTGAAAATCCTTGTACCTATCAAGGGGATTGAAGACGATGCTTCTCTAAAGACTGGTACAACACACATAAATGGCTGGAATACTCTCAGAGTAAAGACTCTGCCTACTGTTATGCCTGCCGGCACTTCAGTCTCCCCTTCTCAGGTGATTCAGTATTTACATCTGAAGAGGGGTTCAAAAATTGGAAAAAGGCAACCATCAAAGATGGGGGACTTTTAGGTCATGCCAAATCTGAAGCACATACTAATGCAATGTTTGCATGGGCAGAGTATGAAAAATCATCTGCAAGCACATCCTCTCTCTCAGCTTCTTTAAATGCAGAATACAATAAATTAGTGAAAGAAAACATAGAGTACATTAAAGTTGTTGGAGAAACCCTGCTCCTTACAGCGACACAGAACATAGCACAGAGGGCATATAAAGAATCAGAAGGTGAAAGGAAATTTTCTCACAATTATGGAACTGCTGGCCAAACTAACAAAGTATAGCAGTAGACGTTTCCTTAAGTCTTTTTCTGATACTTTTCTACAGGCCAGTTTACTACAACAGTAAATACAATTGTGAAATTATGGCTTATAGTTTTGGTTTGCCACCCAAAGATTTTAAGTGGCCCCATCTGGCCACCCCTATGAATAATTTCTGGAGGCGCCACTGGAGAAAAGGCTCTTAAAACACACTTTCCACACTAGTTTATATTTATATCACACACTAACAATTTCAAATGGTGGACATGCATTAATTCTTCTATAAAGGAAAAGTCATTTCCAGCACTTAAATCACCATATATTTCACTATGTAACTTGTGGTAAATGGAATTTATTTGGAATAAAACGACAAATTCTTTTCTCTCACAAAGACTTATTTCATATCTAGCTTTTTAATTCATTCTAGATACACAATAACAAATAACAGTGTCATTTCGCCGAATTAAAAAAGAAAAAAACTGCAGCTCGACTGGTCTGTGACAGTCTATAAAAAATATTCAGAGCAGTTGATATTTACCTAGATTTATCTTTGTTTTCTTGACACATCACATGTCTCATTTCATCTCAAGCGCTCACTGACACTGCTGTTTCCTTGGTAACTACTGGAAGTACATTAACCTTTGAAAAAAACTTTATTAGTTGTACAATTGCGTGGGTGGAAATAACGTCACCACTAAGGGACAAACAAAACTGATAAAGGTAGATAGAAATAATTTTCAGTCCATTAAAATCGCACATTTCCAAATCTAATGATTTATATTCTTTGATGCATTTTCATACGCTGTTATTTCATATTTATTCATGTTTATTTTTTTTCAGTTTTCTATTTTATTTTATTATTTCTATGTAGCTTCTCAATAGAATTTGCTATATAACTATATATATATAAACAATTTTAGTACTCAAACAAATGCATGTTAGAAATATTGACAACATATATATATTTTTTTTATTAATTTAATTATGTATTTTTATATTATATTTTATATTTAAACACATTTTATTAATGTTTTATTTCAAGGTAATTCAGTAAATGTTAATTATTTTTAAAAGTTCAATTATTATTTAAAAAAATGTACTAAGTTGATAATAGTGCTGCCAAACAATAATAAAGTTTGACTGCATAATATTTGTCTTTTGTGTATATTCCGCATATATGAATACACACATACAGTATATATATATATATATTTATTCGTATAATTTATATTACAAATGAATATATTTAATATATAAACATAACATTTATGAAATAAATACATGCATGTGTGTGTGAATTTATATATACATAATAAACATTCACAGTACACATACTATGCAAACACAACTTTCATTTTGAATGCAATTAATCATTTGACAGGACTAAGATTGAAAGTCTGAGTCTGGTAACACAATAAAACCTATCAAGGCCATTTGAAAAGTAGTTCAAATTAACGATAAACTCAAATACCTATGATTTAAAACCAAGAAATCAATGCCCTGGACATAAACCCAACTTAAAAACAGCAATACTATGATCTCATTCTATTATGATTTCATCAAAGCTTTGTATCAAAAGTTTACAGGATATAATGGTCTAGTAAAAATCTGTGAGAACTTAAAATACATTTTCCCAGAGAGTTAGCGAAAACATCGTAAACGTAACCTCAGGTGGAGATAAGTTGGATCAAGGCCAGGCAACAGCACCGTGCTGATAAAGCCAGATAATACTCTCTCTATTTTTCATTTCCTAAAAGACATTATGAACCTGTGCCTCCGAACGGCACAATATCACTCACGTTCTGTAGGAAATAAACAGAGGCCGATATGAAGCAGTGTTTGGGAGAAAGCAGAGAGGCAGCAGCCTTCAGCAGGGGTCTGGAGAGCTCGCTCGAGTCTCATGACTCATAAAGCTGCACCCCTCCAGATTAACTCTAAGAACGGATCGGAAGAGATGAGGGCCGATGGGGAACGTTTCGAGTTCTGTTCATCAGTGCAGCATCCAGCCTTCGGCTACTAAACAAACCCCTGAGCTGCTCATTAAACAGATACCGACACAATGCGCATCAATATTTCATAGCATGTGTACAGGTGCTTAGCATTACACACACATACACGCTCAGGCTCTTCGGGACTGACGTTGTATAGAATTAAAAGAGCTGGGAATGTTTATGAATATAAGAGCACTGATTAATCCAACATGTTTGTGTGCTTTAGAAACAGCTGCGTACTGGTATGGAACTATAAATGCAGCTCTGAGATGCTGTCGCAGCAAAAATGAAACATAAGCACTTATAATCCAAGTAGTAAACACCTGAAACTTGAGCTAGAGACTATTTAAACATCTTAATCAGCACCTCTACTTAAATCAAGCTTCAAACATCTGCATCTGAAACGCAATCTCTAATGCTGTATGTGCTTTCTGCACATCATTTCAAAAGTTAAACAAGGTGCATACGTTTTTGATACTTATATCACATATTATAACAACTAAATAAATGAGAAACGAGCCTAGCTTTAGCATTTCAATGGCATTTTCTACAGTTACAAAGGATATTTTGAATATTGATCACTCTTATGCTCACCAAGGGTGCATTTATTCGATCAAAAATACAATAAAACCAGGAAATTTTTTAAATATTATTGCAACTTAAAATAACTAACTTGCTGTTTGAATATATTTAAAAATTTAATTTATTCCTGAGATCAAATGCTGAATTTTCAGCATTATTACTCCAGCCTTAAGCGTTACATGATTCTTCAAATTATTATTTTCAATGTTGATGTTGTTGTTTTTTAAGTTAAATAAACAGTAAAAATAATAGATAGTTAAATAGAAAGTTAAAATAAACATTTATTTGACTTGTAAATTGTAAAAATTAAATCTTAAAAAAAACCACTTCTGAATGGTATAGTTTGTTACTTATTATTATGAAAATAGTCACATTTTGTGAAATAATTGTGTAATTTCCATGCTTTTAATATGACCAAAAAAGTCATACGTTAAAAGATATTCAACATCAAACTAATAAAATTTGCACATCAGTAAGTACATATTATAACTTGAGGTGTGTGTGTTTTAAAGTTTCAACACGATTCATCTTCAATAGTTTATCTGTCATCATTTATTCCCCCTCAGGTTGTTCCGAACTTGTATGACTTGTTTTCTTCTGTTGAACATAAAAGCTATTTTGAATAATGTGGTAAACCAACCAGCTACTGGTATTATGGGGGGAAAAATATGTTTTATGTTCAACAAAAGAAAGAAACTCCTACAACTTGAGGGGAAGTCAATGATTTTCATTTCTGAGTGAACTATCCCTTTAATTCCATGAATCCCGAAATGTATCAAAATATGGCATTATGTTGTTCACACAGTTGAACCGGATCACTAAAATGCATCTATATTCGGCCAATAACAAGAAAGAGAGTAGCAGCTACGACACGAGGTGAAATCGAACAGCTAATGTGTTGAAGTGAGAGAAGCTTCAGCATCACACACACAGAAACCCTCCCGTAAATGTAAGAAGACACTCTCACTGATTGCCTCGGCGGACCGAGACTCTCCTGGCATGGTAAACAAAATCTAGTGATGAAAACAATGCAGCCGCGCATCTATTCCAGCCTCACCTCTCCCTTCCTCCTCCTCCGCTCGCTCTCTTTTCTCATGCAAAAATGCTCGGCCACTCCAGGGAAGAGGAGAGACGCGGACAATTATTTCCTGGCTCGGACGTGGCGGAGCTGTGATTGACAAATGAAAGGATTGAAATAGCTTCTCTTTTAAAAAGGAAGAGAGCTGCCAAATCGGAGATCATCTTTAATATCTCACCCGGGAGAGGAGGAGAAAGACGGATAGAAATGGAAACTGGCATCATTCAATTCTTTGAAAAGCAGCGCTAAATGTCGCACTTTAAGAAAGAAGCCGAGCTGGAATAACACTACATATTCATGAATCCCCCTCAGAGGGATCAATGCGCTTCACTCATCAGCTAATGGGAAAAGATTCAAAACTCTGTGCGGTCACATGACCAGACGGCTGAGTGGGTGGTGCACTTCTTGCTAAGTCAATAAAACCAATAATTAAGAAAGTCTGAACACCACGAAACACATTAAATGGACAAACAATTTCATTCAAACGATCCTAAGATAATCGCTGTCTAAAAGCACAAATTAGGAGAGCAATTCAGTATATTTAGGCAACCACAAAAGCAACATTATGTGCGCTTTCACACCCATAGGATTCACATGGTCATTTTTTTCTGGAAACTCTTTACCATGCACACACAGTAAAAAAAAATGTCTTTACAATCACTGTTTCTTCTTAGTTTTTCTTATCAGTTACTGTATGCTACATCCAATATTGTTAAATTCATTTTTATTGCATATTTCAGCATGAGTCTCACCGTGATGGTGTTTAGTGTTTGTGTCAATGACACTGAGCACCTTCGACATATGTTCATATTTAAAAGCTGCATGTGACTTTCTCATCACCACCTGCTTTTGGTGGATATTAGTGTATTGTTACATTAGTGTACAAATGTTACAAAACAGATTTCAGTACTTTAACAGGTTGGTAGATTAACATTATATCAGTTAATGAAATTACGGTATTTAACCGTAAATTTATGTTAAAACCGTAAAACCTTAAACGTTCTTACCGTATTTTTAGGGTAGAATTCCTGCAACCACAGCTGCCAGTTTTATTACCGTAAATTTTAGGGATTCTTAAATTCTTTTTACAGTGCAGTTAATAAGGGAAGTGGATGTTAAACTAAAATAAAAGCTGCAGAAAGCAGTAATTGTGATCGTCTTCTGAAGACAAAAAATAAGACAAGACAGCAATTTAAGCCATTATTCACTGAAATGAATTAATTAAATTTTTATTTCAATAAATCAGTTGATCCAGTTTATAAACACAGTCTGAAAGATATGATCACATATGAATTGATCTAGTACTCAAATTCAGGAATGTGGCTGGATCCAAAATTGAATAACTGTACTATACTGTACTTCTCTTGAATAAGTAATTACATCCCAACTGTTAAAAAAAGCATGTTCTATGAATATAATTGATCTACCACGATCCGTTGTGTTACTTCATTGCCTCCTGGGATAGTAAAGAGTCCATCAGATATATCTCTCAAGAAGCAGTAGGTCATACTTTTAGCTCCTAACTGTTTTATGAATACTGTAAATTCAGACATACCCATGTTTCCACATACTATTTTTTTGCCTATTGAATAGCACGGAAGTATATGCTCCACGCTCTCTTTCATATTCCATAGAGTCTTTCAGCTGCATAGAAGGATGAATGCATGCTGGGAAACAGCGAGTGGTGCTAAGAGTGTGGGCTTCTTCAGAAAATCGCAAATTACGGCAATCTCAGACCACACTCACACAAACTAAACGATAGAATGATAGAAAAAGAACACCTACATCTCTCACAAAATAAATAGGCGTAAATGTGGATGAGGCCGAATGGCTTGTAAAGTCAGGGAATCTCATTTTCCACCCTGGCACGTAGCCTCATGGATTTCCTATCACAGTCCGGTGGAGAGTCCTGTCTAACCTGTCCGTCCTTTGTTTGCACAGGGTGAGGTTTGATGTAAAAAAAGAGACAGACTACAAAAAAAAAGTTAATGAAATCAGTTTTCATGGCTTTTAAGGAATAATTCACTCACAATTTCATGGCTTTAGAAGTGTCTTCTGCATCCCTTGCGAAGCCTGGTTGAGTAAATGATGACAGAAGGGTAATGTTTTGATTAATCGCTCCTTTAAATGTATTATTTTTGAAAGCTCTGACAACAATGACAGCTAAACTATGGCAGACACAGAGTCTTTCAAATATACAACAGACACACGGAGCTTGGCACGACCGTTTTGCAGAAGCCGAAAAGTTAAACAAGGAAATTTCGGTCACTTTGCTTTGATATTTCAAGTGCGATCGCGAGCCGCACACTTGTGGCGAAAAAGCTTCAGGATTTAAGGAGCGTGTCATTGCTGTAGACACAACAAATGCTATGAGGAATAAGTCATCATCGCTCGGCAGAGAGCCTGCCGGGAGCTGACAGAGACAGTGAGAGCCCGCAGGGTGTATGTCGATGGAGAGATGGAAAAGAGAAAAATGGTGTGATGGATGAATATCAGCTTCCATAGCGAGATTAGTGAGTGGCTGTTGCTTTTAGCTGATATGTGTCATATCACATCCAAAAATGATTTTCATCAAACGATTGACAGGCCAAGCTGAAAAGTAGAGGAAATAAGCATGGGCAGGTGAAGCAGCACAGTAGCCAATTATTTTATAAAGGCGTGCATTTGCACCAAAACAAATAATAAATAAACATATACTGAGACTGAATGAAGGAGCCTGTAACACACAAGTTTTTGACAGAATTATCTCATATAGCTCATCAAGACTGCATTTACTTGATTAAAAATACAGCAAAGCTTTGCAATACCATAAAATATTATTATATTTTAAAATAAATATTTTATATTTTCTATAATAATTTTATTATTTGAAAACTGAATTTTTTTTTTCTCTTGATGAATAATGTTAAAAGTCTTTCCTTTCACTTTTGATTAATTTATTGCATCCTAAAGGAATATTTGATCAGTTTATTTGAAAAAAATCCTTTTATATATAAAAAAAAATGCTTTTTTATTATGTTATCACGTTATTAGGTTAGTTTATTTTAAACTAGTTAAAAAACTAAGATCAACCGGAAAGCACAATGAAAAAATATGATTTCGGAGAATTGTTAAAAAAAGGAGTGATCTGTTTTTGCAAATGACCTCCTCATTTCTGATTTTTAAGGAGTACATTGGCATGTAAATACCCATACAAGGCTAACAGACTAACAAGCAACAAAAACCCATTTCGATATCATGTTATACAAACAACCAACAAAATAAATTCTGTTGGATACTGCCATTTCAATGTATATGTTCCCAGTTGGTGTCATTTGTATGTATGAGAAAATAATCTAATATTATCAATGTTCTATCCAATCTGAATCTGCACGAAGATGTTTTCCGCTTCAGATTTCCTCAACCCATTACAAACAGAATTGGATTCCAGGAGAGAACGCATACGAGGCATCTTTCTTGATTATCTAGAAAATTATTAGGATTTCCCAAGATAACTCCAGTGTGTGGGCTGTAGATGTTTGTTCTGTCAGCACTTTAAAAACGTAACGGCGGCTCACATTCCTTCCTCTTTTCATCCTTTTCTCAATTACAGGAAAGCCTGTGAACTCACTGGCTCTCACTGAGAGATTACCGTGCATGAGTCGGGCACCGTTAGGTTGCTTTCCTGCTCCTCATTTGCATGTTCATGTCGTAAAGCGGTGTTGGGTTGATCTTAAGGTTTATTTGTGTCAAGACAGGTGGGTACTTCAAAACATTGTCGTTTTATCCTGTCATGTCCGGTTAGGACAAATTGTATACGTGCAAAACACAGACGTTTCTTAATAAGCACGCCAACCTGTAAATATCTTCTATATCAGATGTTTTTCTCACTAAATTACAGCGTATTTCAGCGCTAAATGACTTTCGTAGAACTTTCTATTTGTTCCCTCTATATCAACCCTCGGTCCACTCCACTGTGTTTCAATAATAGCCCTGTCTCCGACTAGAGAGAAATGAAAATATGGCACTGAAATCAACGTTTTTCAAACAAACACAATTACAAGGCAATTTGTAAAGTGCTGTGCAAAGTAATGTTCAATTGCTCTTCTTCAGAGGTGAGGGCCTTCCATTCCCTCAGCGCTATGATTTGTACCCGTCTCATTGGTAAAAAGCTTTCCAGCGCCCTGTGCCAAGAGCGGACATTACCGCTTAAATTGCACATCATTTAGGTGAATGGTGTATCTGAACAAGTGGAGATGATGGCTTGGATGAAATCGGACAAACTCGGCTTCTGCTTTGAGGTGATTGGTTTATACAACCCTCAGGGGAAAATGGTTTGCTTGGGTAAAAAACAGGAATTCAATAAAACATCGACAAACATCATTTAAAGGTGCTAAAAATGGTTGTTGAGCTAAAATTTAAATAACATTAGAAAACATTACAGATGGGTGCAAAACAAAAAGCTTTTAATGCATTGACACATGGTGCTCGTGTGGGTTAAATCTGGTCTGTGTCATATCCATATCCGGTAACACATCACTGTGCAAAAATTACTGTAATACTGTAAAATGGGTAAAAGCTCAAAAATACATCAAAATAAAGTCAATATTCACTAACACTAGTTTGGGGTCTAAATGTTTTGAAATCACTTTTGTTCAAGGCAGAATTTATTAGATCACAAATACAATCAAAGCAGCAATACTGCAAAATAATATCTTTAATATAAATGTAAAATAACTGTTTTCCATTTTAATGTATTCTAATATATAATAAATCTGAATTCGGCAGTCATTACTCCAGTTTGCAATGTCAAATGATCCTTCTAATATGCTGACTTGCTGCTTTGTGAAACACTAGTTACTATCAATGTCGAAAACATTTGTGCTGCTTGTAAAACTTTAATATGTGTGATCCCTTGATGAAAGTTTAAAAGAACAGCATTTATTTGAAATAGAAATCTTTTACTATCATTTTTGATAGTAAAGCTCCGCTTTCCGTCCAAAGCTGCTGTCGGTTAATGAAGGTTTGATGAAAGAACTCGCTCCGTGATTGGACTCCTGTTATGTTGATGAACAAAAAATATTATTTTAAATACTATACTACTATACTTAAATAATACTATTGTATATTATTTTTTAAATATTGTTAATATTTGTAAAGGTTTAATGTGTTAGCTAGCTGTTTTTTTGCTGTTGTTGTTTGTTTTTTTAACAAAAACCCAACTTCAGTTTGACTGAGATAAACTAAAAAGATTATTAACATTGTTTTTAATAATATTTTTTTTTTGCAAATTAACTCTTTACACACACACAGACACACACACATACATATATATATATATTAGGGCTGTAACGATTCGCGATATGAAACCGTAATCGCGAGACTCAGATCCACGATCCTGTGTCGCGGTGTGATGAGGGAGAATCGCGAGACACCCCGTGACTACCTTTCCAATCATGTGACGCCTGCCTGCAAAAGTTGAGTTAGTTGAAGAAGTGCGTGAGGAAACATGGCAACCAACCCAGCTATTGCGGACCCTTCCTCCTTATTTAAGTCAGCAGTATGGCAACATTTCGTCTACCCGGTGGAGATAAAGGATGGCGTGTAGTCGACAAGACCCACACAATTTGCTGTAAGTGCTTTAAGAAGCTTTCCCAAGTGACTAGGTGTATCGTTACAGCCCTAATAATGACTATAGTACTTTGTCGCACCGCAAGCGCCCCGTGTAGACCATAGACCAATAGAAACAGTTGTTAATGAGGCATTTACGTATATATCTATGGTGTAGACGGTGCAGCATTGTTTAGAGAGCTAATCGTTGCCTTGCTTGCAAAGGCTACGTATGTGTGGGGCGGAGCTACAAAAATAGAGGAAGAACCTGCCTTTAATAGTTATCAAATGTTACCTATGCTAAAGTGTTACTGAAAATTACTCCATGATTGATTTGTTTCTTACAAACACACAGCTTTTCACTTCATGAAATATTGAATGAAGGACTGGGGTCATGTTAATAGCTTATGGATTATTGCGTTGATTTTATCAGCTGTTTGAACTCTGGTACTGACGGCACTCATTCACTGCAGAGGATCCATGGAATTCGAAATTTCTCAGAATCCGTCCAATGAAGAAACAAACTCAACTATATCTTAGATGGCATAAGGGTGAATAAATGATTATTTTAGGAGAAAATAGTCCTTTAAGTGTATAGGCCTCTCTGCTGATAAAGTCAGTGGTGGAAAAAAAGAAAGAATTTATGGTGTAATAATTATCGATTTGTTTCTAAGAACCTTCCATGCTGCATAATGTTTAGGTTGATTGATAACGGCACATGTGCAAGTAAATGAATGCACAACCCTCACCTATAGACATTCACATGCATTACAACTCTCTCTCTCTCTCTTACACACACACAAGCACACACACGCATCCTTCTGGCGCTTTCTTTCACCAGCTGTGATGCTAAACTAACATTGCAGACTGTTCAAGATTCTGTTTGAAAAATGCTACTCCACTCTCTACTACTTTATTATTTTCATGTAAAATGAACCATTACAGATGCTGGGGTATATTCTTTTCCCCTCAAACCCCAATTGATGACTGTACTCTAAACGTTTGTTCTCCTCACTATATATCTCTCCATTCTCACGAAGCTTTGATCCTTTACGCTATTGTTCATTTACCCAGCTCCCCCTCTTCCTGCTCAGCCTCTGTTTTCAAATGGGAAAGTGGAAAGAACGCACATGAAGAGAAGAGCGAATAAAGGACACAACCTGGGATGATACAATTTTCAGATTTAAATCAGCAGTGGACAAAGGCTCTGTGTCGAACGTTCTTCTACAAGCCAATTTTGGCAACAGAAATGGAGAGCATCTGTTATGCACGCAGCCAATTAAAAAACTGTTATGTCATTCATTGTTTGTCACAATCACAAAAAAATGTTAAATTAAATGAAAAGAAATGTAGCCCACAAAGTAGTAGTTTGCAGGTTAAGTACAGCGTATCCCAGACATAATGACATCATACAGTAAGTATGATCTCAAAATCCAGCTGCAGTACTATGAGCCTAAGGCTTGTTTCCTGTAGAAGTGACACATCTGCACATTCCACTTTAAAATAATGGTTTTAGACATGCACAGCTCCCCACCACAACTCATCATGCTACATATGCTCATAAATGATACAAAAAAAATTACATTACATAGCCATTAAGTCATATATGCAGTCACTAGTTTGTTGATGGGATAAAGTCATAACCTGGCCTTATTTGACCACATTAACTGCAGTCTAACATTATATAGCATTTAAGATGGTTATTCATAATATAAGGCACCTCAAACAAGCACATCTATCATATTGCACAATGAATCTCCCACTAAAAGCCTCTAACATGTATTTTGGGCTGCAGTTTGTCATATTAATGGAGTGCTAGTTTTCCGCCCACTTGTTTTCATCTCACCTGAGTACATGTTAGTTAATTTATGCTGTTGTCTTCGATGCGGAAAGTATAGTTTCATCTTCGGAACGGAAGATAAACGTTTTAATGCTTTCCCGCTTACTTCTTTTTATCTCGCACAACTAATGGATGACCATGTTGATCCGCTGTCCTGAGACATAGCATAAGTGAGCTAGACAGGGTTTTCTGGAATAACAAAGAGGACAACCTGTTTTAGTGCAAAAAAAATTTGCCCAAAACCACCCGACTGATTAATTTAAGTGTGTCACCTATGCTGGAACCGCTACGTTCGACAAAAAGATTCAAAAGAGTCATTAAGTCCTGAATCAAAACCATTATAGAAAAAATGTCTTTTTTTATTCGTCTTGCTAATGGGGCTATAATTAGAGATATTTTATTTTAGGCTACATAAAACTGTAATTTAAAACAGCATATATCTTTCTAACCTTTTTTTATAATTAGAGTTGAACCAAAATATTAAAAATAATATACTATATATGTATATATGTATAATAATAATAATATACACAGCAACCATTTGTAGGCCTACACATAAATTTCAAATAAAAATCACGTGTCGTATGATTATAAATTAACATCAGAGAATCAGAATCTCTGGGGTGCTTTAAGTAAATATTTTGTTTGTAAAAGCTTTAAAAGAGGCATCAACAACAACAGATATAGGATTCGTTATGAAGCCTATTAATTTTGCTATCCAATCAGGTGACCCATTCTGTTAGCGATTGGCACACCAAATTAGAAGCACTGCTTTAATCTTCATTAATCAGATCTTCCTATCAGAAGGGTCTTCAAGCTAATGAACAAACAAGAGTAATGGGTCCACTGAGGAAGTAAACTCAACAAACTTATAAGCTGCTAACGCCACACTAACACAGTAACTATGAATTAAGAAAAAGAAAAAAAGGACCTCATGGTAGTTTAATGAGGACACTGCATGTAACCACTGCAGCTGATGAAATAAAAATATTGTTTTTTTCATGACGTGAGGTGAATCTGGGATATGGAAGATATGAGTGTGAGAAACAGTGGTGCGCGCCCATGCGAGTGCAGCCATGTCTTCGGAGGAGAATTAGGTCAGTTGGGCTCCTGGGAGAATCAGAGGGAAAAAGAGAGAGAAAGAGCAAGAACAAGCGAGTGAAACAGAGACGACAGCAGGGATAAGGGATGGAGTGAACAAAGTAGAAGGTTAAAAGCGAAGGATGAAGGAGAAAGAGAAGAAAAAAAACAACAACACCTGAAATGATTTAAGTGGATGGCATCCAGAGAAATCCAGCTCTGCATCAGTGCAATGCCTGTTGTTTTAAATGTTTGACTTCAAGTCTCTACATAACAGTAAAAAAAAATAATAATCATAGATGATGCATTAAATAATGAAGAAAATTGATGCTTCACTAAATGTTAGCCTTTCCATCATGATGCTGTCAGAGTTTGATTAATGCATTAATTTACTTGTTTTTGAGATCAAATCGCCCTTTCATGAAAGAATCATCGTAATACGTCCCATGCACTCTTTCCTGCATGCAATGGGATATGCATAATTAATATGGCTCTAACCATTTGCCATTTTTATTGACACTATTGATGCACACGTAGAATGGTTGTGAATGCCAGGATTAGTTTTCTTATGATCCAGGCTCTTATTACGTTCTGTCAAAATATTTCAAATACCAAAGCCAATCAATATAACTCTTAAAAAGACATGCAGTCTATTTTTTACAGCAGAAACCGTGAAAGTGTCTATACTGTAATGTTGTATTCGTAGATTTAAAAGACGAAGCATCTGACAAAAATGCCCTAAAATGTTGACACAAGCGAGAATAGATGTCAGTGATGTCTTTCTAAAGCAAACCACAGATCTTGTGCATGTCAAAACCGCTCCTCGGCTCAAATCTCAAAGTACAGTGATGTGTCCGCCCCCCCTTCAGTCATTCTAAAACACAGTTTCATCTCCAGCTCTGCACTGTAGGGCTTGACACTGTACTGGGGTAATTAGTTAGTGGCTGGAATAGATGTATGAAATATTAAGGGACTTCCAATGGGACCAAACTTCAAATGAAAATCTTGCTGGCCTTTTGGAAATGTGCCAAGCAGGGAAACTGGAAATATGTACTAAAATAACTGGGAGATGTGTATGCATGTGTCCTTGGGCCTGCGCTGGGACATAAATAATTAATAAGGCAGTACTGACCATTTGCCAGTTTTATTGTTGCTGAATTTGTTGTCACATTTAGAATAGTGCTTCTTGTTTCGTGCCAGGATTCATTTTCTTACAGTTTCTTGTATCTAAGCAGATTTTAAATTATGAAAACCTAACGACTGTTAAAAATGAAGGTTCAAACAGCATGTTTTTGCAGGGATGCCATAAAAGAACAATTTTTCAGTTTCCCAATGAACCTTTCAGTGATAACTTCATGATATAAAGCACATTTTAATGTTTTTTTTCCACTATGAAGGATGCATTGATGTTAAAGATTTAAAAATGTCAATAAAGAGCTTTTATTTTTAAGAGTTTAAACATTTATTGTCAATAAAAGAGCATACAAACTATTGCCTTAAATGTTTTATTTAAGTTTAGTGAACTCTTCATTTACAGTCTTCAATTTTAGACTGCAAAAGTCATACAAAGTGGTATGAGATGCTTACTGTATGTGGAATATGTCCTTGTGTTGATACAGACTTGAGACTGATTTGATTCAGATTCTCAAAGATTTTATTTTATTGAATTTGATTCATTTTTCATGTTTCATTTTGTAATATATGAATGAAATGATCTCACAGCCAATGCTGGGTTATACAATGAACTCTTCAAAAAACAACAACAAAAAACCAACCAAACAAACTGAGCCTCTGCCCGTGCTCCTTGAAATCAGAGGAAACCACTGTATTTTAATCACAATCCAAACAAAAATGCGGCATACATTCAACACAAACAGGTTTTAATCTAAATCCAAATTAAGATGCATTTAACTAGAAAATGTATATTTTTAGCCTTCAACATGGTACTTGACAGTCAATAGAAAATGGATATGTGCATAATACGTACATAATATGTGCAATGAAAATAAACAGACTGCCAAATTCAGTTCATGCACCAGATCTATCCAGGCTGTCTGCAAAGGGCAAACCTTGTGAGTGTTCAAAATATGTATGAATTTGAAATATGCATGATTAAAATCATCAACATATTACTAAAAAGTAACATATAATATAAAAGGCATTCAAGTTCAGCACTTCAAATCCAACCTCTGTTCAACAGATGAATGTTTTTAGGGAAGTGACATGTTGCGAGGGTGTAATGAAGGGACAAGTCCTCAGCTAAAGGCATCAGCTTCAGAGATCGAAGACCAGGGATGCTGCACGAAAGCACCAGAGCGGGAAAATGAAAGGGGGGGAGAGAGAGAGAACAGAAAGGCAAGTGTAAAATATTCAGCAGTGAAATCCGTTCCCTGGTGAAGCGAGGGCTAATGATTGAAATGAAGATAACGGTGGCCACGTTACGAAAACTCTCGGCGTCATTTATCCTCTTTGCGCCCGCAGACTGAAATTAACCATAGGGTTGAAAAATTTCCCACACTATCGCAAAGGGTACTTAACAACTCATTAACAGATTCTGATGTTTGTCCAGTACAAAGATAGCTGCACTCTCCTCAACAGTACTGCTATAGCTCATGTGCAATTAGCACAGTGGAGAAAAACACATTGACTGGAAGTCAGAAGTGCCGACCAAAGAGGAAAGTGATTCAGCAGGCCAAAGTCACTGGAAAGTGCCCATCTGGAGAGTTTGGCGGCTTATCCTCACTGTAAACTGTGATGGCGTCAAAGCTGCCTGTCACATCAACACACAAAAACTCACAGCGCTAACAGATTAGCAGTTAGCATCACCTCACACTCTAAAGCCTAAGCAAAGCAGCCAAATATAGGACCTCGGAGAGATTCAACTAGGTAGATTATCTAATTCAGGTCAGAGAAAGACATCACATGCTCATTTCCCTTTATTTCCAATTGCATTCGCTTGATATTCCAATAAAGTGTTGCATAACACCTCTCTGTCAGTACTGTAGTAGTCAATCGTCTCCGCCTCGTACGTATCTAGAACATTAGCTTGGACATCAAAGGTTCGGTTATTTAAAGCACGCCCAGAGAGGGACAGCGTGTAGAAGTGTGTTGAAGGGGTGAATGAGTTTTAATCCGAATACATTAACAAGTGTGCGGATGACTGTGCGTGTGTGTCTGATGCTGCAGCAGTTGACTTGCTATCACGGATGGGTAAATGTTTTTAAAGAGAGAAGTTGCTTGGGAAAGACAGCGGAAAGGAGGACAGGAGAAGGAGGGAAAACACAATGATCAAAAACAAGGAGACAAGAGGCCAAAGGGCAGAATAAGAAGAATGTCTGTAGGAGGACAGAACACATGAGTCAGATTGGGAAAATGTTGAAACAATACATTGACTGTTCACAGCTATAATAAAACATCAGTCATTTATTTATTTTACAGCTGGATGAATATGACATGCATTATAAGGCAACTGCCTTGATTTTGCAACGTTAAGCTAATAAAAGAGAAAGTGTGTCATTTTGTACATTTGAAAATAACTTTTATCCTGATTTAATATGCATAAAACGATATTCAAAAATGCAATTGGTTGTCTTTACGCTCAACCAATAATGTGTGTGGTAGGGCAGCTTTATGTTTGTCAACCAATGATAGACAGGCTGAACCTAGACCTATCACTGAGCCTCACCTCCTTGGATACTGTTGCTAACTCAGATTTGCTTCACAGAATGTCCCAAAGGAAGGAATTGGACACCTTTCTGGCAGCATGGTTTTTAGTTATATGTGCTCACAAATTAATTGCATATAAATCTGACATAACATATAAAAAAAAAACATATTTCATTTAATCTAACAGACAACATTTCTAAACTGAAATATATATATATATATATATATATATAAGTTTATACATTAATGCATATTTAAAATGAAATTAAGACATGTATTAATTAAATTAAGGAAAAACACAAACTACCTTTAACAAAAAAAAAGAAAAAAAGAAAAAAAAAAGAAACATATTTAATATATTTAAAGGTAAATCTAAGCACTGATTAATGACCATGAAATTGTCTGTTTATATGATTTATTAAAAGATTGATTTCATTTAGGTTTTAATTTAATATTTTGTATTTTTGCATCTAATTTCTTTAAAAATGCACTTAAAACGGCACAAATAAACAAGGTCCTCCACAAACGTACATTATAAAAGAGCAAAACGAATTGCATTGGAAAATGCAGGCAGGCAATAGTTGCAAAGGTATGAATGATCAGTAATGTTTTTACAGTAAGTTCTATTACTTGTCCTTAAAAAGAGCAGAAATGAACTGAGCTGAATAACACACCTAGTCCATTCATAGAGATAAAAAAAACACACACACACACACACACACACACACACACAAACACAGCAGAGATTTATCACTGTCTTTACTGTAAATAAAATTAAATTATAAGACATTTATATTACTGCAGTAATTTAAATCCCACTGCTGCAGTGTTTTTATTTCCTCTTCCCTAGATAAATAAACAGAAAGAGGACGATTAGTGGCTCAGTGTGGAACAGCATTAAAATGACAAGAGTATGTATAGCATCGCTGTCGTAATGAGGCTAAAGGCTTCATCTCTTTTTTGTTCCTCATTCTCCATTCTCTTTTTCCATCTCTCTTTATATTCAAGTTGGGAGCAATGGCGGACAAAACGAGGGGACCTCATCACTGATTTATGTTTGCTCCCATGTCCCGCATATATTTTACCTCACTTTGAATGTAATCGAAAGCACCGCCCGTCACAAAAGCGCACACAAAAGCTCCAGCTTTCATTGTGATGCGAAAAAGCCTCAACTTGCATATTTCGCACACAATGCCTTTTTTTTTTTTGCCTTGTTTCATCACAAATGCTTAAGTGGAAGCTGTTCTGTCTATTCTCACATGCAATCGGAAACAAAATTATGCTGAAAAGGTGCCTAAGCGAGGTGGAGTTGGTGGAGAGCGCCTCTGCTTGAAATGATATAATGTGTAGATGATTATGAGTAATTTGAGAGAGAGAATGTGTGAGCGTGAACGAGTACATCAAGACTCACAAGATCTTCGTAATGACTTAGATGTCCGTGTATCTGGATTACAGTGTAATTGCCACTCTGTCCAGTGTTAGTTTCTGCTTAAGAGGCTATCAAGACACTTCTATGGCTGCGCTGTCATGGTTTTAGGAGGAGCAACTCATCCTCTGTAGCCTGTATTGTAAAATAATGATATTTCTTTAATATGTTAGTGTAGAGTGCTGCAGGGGGTGAATATTATTGGTGTTCAGCGTGGCTGCAGATGTATGGCATCTCAACTGTGCTGTAAGCTCTCAACTTAACTCTTTATGACCCCCAGTCAAAGTGAGTTGACAAACAGCTGAGGAATAAACCTCAGCTGGCATGAATGAGGGCATGTGCTGATGTAATGGGGCCCTTAAAAGCAACAATTAACATCTTCCAAGAAGTTCAAGACATGCTTTTCTTACGTATTGTGACCCGTTTGATACCCTGTTTCTTACTTGCTTTTATATACACAAACAAACATTTGGCAGACGCCAAGTAAATTTCATCAGTTAATGCATTCCCGGGGATTCAAACTTGTGACCTTGGTCTTGCTCTCGTCATGCTCTACAGTTTAAACTACGTTTCTGAAGCTGGGAACATTTTAGTTGTGTTGCTGTCTACGGAAGGTCAGATGGCTCTCTGATATCACCAAAAATATCTTAATTTGTGTTTTGAAGAGAAACAACGGTATTATGGGAACAACATGAGGGTGAGTAATTAATGACAGATTTTGCATTTTGGGGTGAACTAAACTTTTAAGGAAATCTCTTGTCATTTTAATTACTTGTCATATTCTGTGATTAACTGTTTAATTTACTAGCAATTTCAAAATTATTATTACCCAGGGTTTCTGCAGGATTTTAAGGCTCAAATTTAAGACTTTTTTTAAGACCTGCAAAAATAAAATGAATGCCATATGAGCAGGGTCATGTCTCTAGTACCATATTATACTGTAAAATTACTGTAAAATGCATAATTTACAATTCAGATACAGGTTTTCACTAAAACAAAAAGTTTTATATAATGATAAACATCACATTTTACATCATCTGTGTTTTTCTCTCAAACTCTGTGATAATTCTAGAGTCTGAATGAGATGTCTGTGATATTATTTTTCACAACGCGTTTCCTTGTGTGTTTTAGCCAACGCGATTTGCCGTCGATGATCGTACCACATGCACGTTTAATCTATTTTGATATATAAAAGAAAGAAAGAAATACAAATAAAGAGCCAGATCACATAAACTGTTAAGCCTGACTATTGCATCAGTATCAGGTAAGATTATTCATGTTCATTCCTGCACACAGTTACATATGTTTTAATGATCAAAATTAAACATGTGTTTGCTACAAATGAAAATCTTAATAGTTGAACTAAAGTAACCACACATTAACATGGTTTTGCTGTACTAGCCATTTAGCTTCATCGTGGTATTTGTGATTATACTAAGTGTAATCAATCTGAATGACTATAGCATGCACGCATACAGAGCGCGTGATCTCTGTGACGCCCAGATGTGTTTAGTCCCATCTGAAATGGTACATGAAATCACGGATGACAGATGATAAGAATCGAAGCTCACACGTACAGTAGTTTAGAAAACTAGTGCAATTCGGCTAGGTATACGTCTGTGCTAAAATATCAAGGTCATCATTGCTTGCATAGTATAGACCCAGCACCCAACATAACTTTGTGAATAGATTAACTGCAAAATTTGACTCAGACTCTGGACTCTGGACTTGCAACGCTCATATTTTTTTAATGAAATCATAGTCATTTGAAATTTAGTCATCTTTTAATAGCATTTAGCCATACCGCAATTCTTTCCATCTCCAAATTTAAGACCTCTTGAAATCATAATTAAGACTTTCTTGTACAATTTAAGACTTTTTAAGACCTTGTGGAAACCCTGACCCTGACCCGTTTTTTAAGATTATAATTGTTTCTATTCCATTCTGTTTTGTTTCTAATGCTTTTTTTCAACAAATTTTTTATGTTTCCATTTTAAAAGGAGTTACAATAAAATTATTATGATTATTAATCATTATTATTCATAATGTATTAATATAACAATTCACTCAACTCACAGTGTGATACAAGTCGCGATAATGATTTCACAATATACAATTCTCTATAAATTATAAATAAGGTCTCTCTCTTTTTGCTCTGACAAACTGATGTAGCCTGGGCCCGCCCATACTTCCTTTGACGCTACATTCATTTCGCGAGCAAAGTTAGTCTGGCCAAGCTGCCATTTTAGAGCATTTCTGTTCCCCAAAAAATGGGAACCAATGAGAAACGAGCTCCACCCCACCCTCACCCCCGTGGCACGAACGAGGCGGGTGTAACGCGATGACGCAGCAGTTCTGTGGTGTAGTGCCAAATTCTGACCCCCTGCCAGATTATGACTCCCTAGTATTGGTAGTGTTAGGTGTGAGGGAGGGGTTAGGATTAGGGGTGGGGTTAAGATTAGTATTGAGGAAGCCAGGCTAAAGCTGATGCACACTTCTTTGAGAAATTGAAATTTCTGAAATAACAAAACGAATTAAAAAATGTACAACAAACCCCAAATCTCTATATTTAAACGAGGCTTAACCTGTGCTCTTTCCATTTACAATTGGCAACCACTGTATTGTAATCAAAATCCAAGCAAAGACGCGGCATACATGCAGAATGAGCAGTTTTTAATCTAAGAGATGTGCATTTAAAACAGAATACCCTGACTTACTTTTGTGAAAGTGCACTACATAAAACATCTGCACGAAACAAAACCAGCAGACGGGCCAAATGAGAATGCAAATTCACTCTCTCATATGTAAACATTACATTTGAATATCTAAAAAATACTAATGAGATCAAAGTGGGTTGTGTGTTTGTCTATGTTTAGTCTTAAAGCACCCGGTGTCTATACAGCCTCCAAATAATACAATCACAATTTTATAGGTATTGTAAAGCTGATTAGACATGAGCTATAAAACCTACACGAATAGGTTTGACGATCCTTTTATGATTCGTATTTCATTTATCATTATGCGAGGGTGTTTACAGAGATTACAAATCCATCAAGGAGAATAGCTCATTTGTCGTAGGCTGATATGATTAGCAAGCGTTTACTTATTTGTTTAAAACTGCAAACAGCACATCTGAGCTTACCAGCTGAATGTTGGACAAGAGACTTAGACGCCTGGAGTACTGAAATACACCCGTCCATACACTGACTTTACAAAACGCATCTGTGGGAGGTGTGTAGTGTGTGGGCAAAAGGTACGAATCTAACTTGAAAGTGCTTGCTATATGTAGTCTACTGTAGCATCAAGGTGGCCCACAGGAGTCGGATTGGATGCTGCACTGGTTGGAAACTGAACAGAAAGGCTTCGTATCGTGCTCATATGGTGGGTTATGTGTATGCATTATCTTGCACTGAATATATTTGTCTCAGAGCTTGAGGGAAGCTGCTGAGATGAGTCTCCAAAATTAAGAAACCTCTTAATTGGCACCATCCAAGAGGTGAAAACAATGTTGTGAGACACAGCGCTAATGGGCATTAGCATGTTTATAAATAACCGATTGCATATAGAGCTTCAATTGTGACTCACTGATTGTGATTTCCCTCCACTACTGTTATGGAGAGTGTAGCATGTAATGTTTCCACGCTGTGATAACAAGCCGTTTGAAAAATGTGAACTCGCAAGCATATGTTCTCGCAAAGGTTCTCCACTCTGTCTATCTGAGGGTTGCCAGCACTTACTCTCATAAGTGGCGTAATTTGTTGAGTAGCTGGAGGTGACAGAACGCAGGATGGGGGCTGAAATGATTCAGAGCTCCAACCAGTAGAAACGCAGATAATGATGCTGACATTCGGCATATCAGCGGACTCAGGGGTGCTTTTATATGAATTCAGTGCACCATTACGTCAATATAACTGTGAATAGGTGGCTTTCATTACATCGCTTACTTGGATCATGTCTAAGGTGTTGCATTTGTTTTGATTGTGTCTAATGTCCTTTTGAGCATTCATTTGTCATTCAGAGTCGCTGATAAAGTGGGAGTGACGTTCATGGGCGTCTTGGAAACCTCAGCTGGGGATTTAATCTTGTCTTGGTACTTGTCTTGACTTGATTTCATTGCCACCTTTCTGAGAGACCACTGATTGGACAGATTTAACCCCCCCTGGATGGGAGAATATGGCTGAGAAATGTCTTACTAAAATCTGGGGTTTGCTTTTCCGCAGTTGAGCATTTTAGGCTTCACTTTTTAACAAGTACTGCATTTCACCTGACCTGCAGATGACAGTTGTGTCATCTTTATATTGTTTCAAACATTATTGTTGACTTCGCAGAAAATTTTTCCCCATCCTTTTTTAAGTCCGCAGGAAATCCAAATTATCTTTACTTACTTAGCTAGTCTTGAGGTGAACAATTAATCCATGCAGGTTAATCTTCTGAAAAATGTTTTTTGCCTTGGTAATCTTTAATCAAAATCTGAACATTCATTTCTGCTCTTGAATTTATTTTATGATTAGGCTACATCGGATTTGACGGCTTGGCAAAATTTCCTTAAACACACCCCTCTTAACTGTTGCAATAAGTGAGAGACAGGAGGAGGAGCCCATAAATAAAATACGTCACTACACTAAAATAAAGTCAATAGGAACTTAAATTAGATGTTCCTAAGAGCTCTTAAAAGCAGCAGAAAACTGAGTGCTGCCACCTAGTGAACCATGCAATAGGTGCAGTCGATTTCAAGCAGCTGAAACTTTATTTAGAGTCGTGGTATGCATATTTTACATGCATGTTGTACATCTTGCTCTGTACAGTTAATCTGTGAATTAGTTATTTTCAAAGGCTTGTTTTGGACTATTTCGTATTTTTGCATTCACGCTTGTTTAAAGAAATTTCGATCAGTCGTCATAGTTGGGTTAACTTGAAAAGCAATGAATGGGAGGGTACCACAAATATATTTTTTGCAATCCCATTTGCTCAAGACTGCCAATAAAAAATAAAATAAAATAGAGCTAGACTGATAACGGCAGTCAGAAGAGCGAACGATGTCAAATTTACTGTCCTTCCCATAGATGCTGCATTAGAAACATTTTTTGTAATTTGATGCAAAGGTAATATAACACAAAGAATGATGTTATAAATGTGCATACATTTAAAAAAAATAAGAAAAACCTTTAAGGATTTACGATGCTGATGACCGTTAAACGCATAGTGAAAAGGGTCTATACTTAGTTTTATTTGTATCACAAAAGAAAAGAACAGTCCCAACTTCTATTTATTTGCAACTTTAAGTTATAGGTACACTGCAAAATTGTTGTACTTTTTGTAGAAATAAACTGTAAAAAATATATATTATGTATAATATAAAATAGATACTGGTCATGGTCCTTTCCGAGTCCCGTTTTCTTCTCTTGTATCCCATTGTTTCCTATCTCTCCATATCTGTCTTATTCAATTAATGGCAAAAAAACGCAAATATAACTTAAGAAAAGCTATAGATATAAGAAAAGGTCAGAGATTCTACCCCATCTGACCCTGATGACTTGAATCCTCCACAAACAATTTATTTATTTTGCAAGCATAAGATTCTTATTCTTCTCATTTTTAAATCAGCACTGCCTATTCTAGACCACCAATGACTCTATTTGCATTTCATGAGAGACTCTTTTATTCTCAGTGTAATTCCGCTGAAATCAAGCTAATCCCATGTTCATACCACCAACTTTTTTTTGTTTTGTTTGTTTGTTTTTCTCCTTGCTAATCCACTGTGGCCTATTTGCCCATCCGTTTCAACTGCTGGTTTTTGGCACATTCTGATTGTGAATCCGTCACGGCCATTAACCATTTATAACAGATCTGTTCTAGAGCTTAGCATTTGTGAAATCCTGTAAATGAGTGTTAGCTGGGAAATCCTGCATCATGCTGCTATGTGTTAAAAGGATGTGCAAGATTTCAGTCAAGTTCACAGCTCACCTGTGGGTGCGTCTGCCACTTTCACAAACACCTCTCTGGCTGTAAAGACTGTTTAAGTGTGGCGCGGGGAAAATGGTCTCTGTTGCAGCGAAAAAAAGGTTTGAAAGTGCGTCAGCGAGGCATGGCATTACTGTCTGCAAGTACTGCTATCACATACACAGGCTCTCCATTTTCCTGTTTTCATTTAAGTTTAGCCAAAAGATCTAATTTGTCAGATTTTTCTGTCTACAAAAAGATTGGATTTCTTTTGGTGTGTCTGGCAATTGATAGTACAAAATTATTGCAATTTGACGTGCCAGAGAGCATCTTCACAGGGTTATTAATTATAAGACCAGAAAAAAATGAAATGATGCATTAAGCAAAAAATGCAGTAACACATTTGAAGTCTTTTAGATTATGCCAAATGGGATTGGCTCAAGTGTGCTCAGATTAAAAGAAAACAGAGTGTGTAACTTTGCCTTTGTATTGCTGTCAAGTTCAACTAAATGTTGCATTTTTCCTCCCACATTACAATGAAAAGTAAAATGAAAACATACCGTGCAAGACACTTTGCATCAATAATAAGTATGTTAATGGCTTTGCAATCTAGCACCATAACAAAGTCCTTAGCATGAAAAGGTTAAAGACCCCTGGTTATAATGACTGGCTGAAAACAGGGAACTAGATGTGTGGATCTCTGAAAATGCAGTGCTTTGACAGACATACATTTAAATGTAACAAAACCAAATATTACAGACTTTATCAAAACAGTTAATAGGTGCAACTCTAACGCAAATGTAAAAATGTAGTCAAAATGTCAGCGCGTGGATATTTTCTTATGCATTCCGAACATACACACCGACTTTATATCTACATGAGTGACAGCTTCACATAATGTTTTTCTACCTACACTACTCTAAAACCTGTTGACGTTATTAAATATAAGTCAAACCAATCTTTCAAACAGTAAAGACCAAATGTCCTCGGCTTCTGACATGCTGAACATTTGGCCTTCACAAGTTATAATAAAGCTGTGTATACACTCCCAGGCTTTATACCGACCCTGAATTTCTCTCAGCTCTAAAGCACCACTCTCGAGTTAAGCATACATGTAACGTTAATAAATGTCTGAATATCTCAGTAACAGCAAGGACAACATGACAATAGCAAAAATGTGACGACTACATAAGTGCCTGACCACAAATAATAGCCTACTTATGCAAAAGCACGACATCATGATCATGTATGAAGAAAAAAATTAATTAAACATTAATAAGCTCATTAAGGAACGTTATGTCACAGTATGTCCGTTATAAATAATTAATTTGTTGTTTAAACCCAGACTCGCTGTGAATTCATGCCTATTTATTGCTAACGTTACATTACTTGACATTATCAGAGCACCTGCTTTCAAAACAGTTTCAGAAATCTCACGCGAAGCGATGCAACGTCACTTGTCTCACTCTCACTCTTATTTCCTTTTTTTAAGGAATAGCTTAAAATCACATGTTAAACAACTTTTAGGCGTAAATGCGGTCAGGACTCTAATTAATACAGGAATAATTAAAACACGCCACACTGGAGGCACTCGGGCGCAGAGAAACAGCATCTTTACCTCACGTGCCTACATGGTTTGGATTTTATGTGACATCTTCTCGACTGCTGCACTCACAAACTCCCTCGCAACCTTTAAACTTGAACACGGTCGAGACGGAAGGAATCGTGATATCTTAGTTTGTTTCAACAGATGTTCCGCCTGTTTTGCGGTGCCAATATGCGATGGGGAGGAAAGGCTTTGAAAGGAAACATTCAAGACAATTAACCAAAACATCTAAAGTTGTTTTACCTGCTCGGAATGGCACAGAGTACGCACGGGATGGATGAGGAAATCCAAACTTTGAAGACCGCGAGCGTTAATGGCTCGTTTGTGAGAGACGCATTAGATCGGAGCAATTCTGACAAGACTATCGGCGTGCAATGCTGCTGTCTGTCTCTCCCTCCCTCTCTCGCGCTCCCCCAGAGAAATAAATAATCTCTGCTTTCATCTGGATCACCGAATCTCTCCCTCCCTCTCCAGTTTTGCGCACTCTGTCTATCTCCATCTCTCCTTTTCTCTCTCTCTCTCTCTCTGACGCACGTTTCCATTTTCTCTCAACACTCGCACAAACATTACTACACTTTGGATCTTAATTAAAAAAGATTTCATACGTTTAATTAACCATTTTTTGTGAGGCCACACAGGCCACAATGTATGCGAATCGGTGCGTCACTAAAACTCATGTAGAGCCTGGGACAGCATTTTATAGAAGCCTTCTTTCCAGGACAAAATGAGTAGGGTATGCCTTTTTGGACCTTATTGGGCCCCTTTATCATAAAGCATTGCCATGTAAGCAAAACCTGACACATTAAAAAAAAAAAAAAATCACTTTTTATTATTATATTCCTCTGATCACATAATCCCTTAGTCACATTCTTTCATATTTGTACCTGCAAATACATAGCACACATATCGTTTGTCTTGTCTCACACACACAAACACACACACAAATTCGCTTAATTTGGTCTTGTTTTTTAATGTTGAGCTATATATTTTTTACTGTGTACTGGAAGCTTCACCAAGACAGATTCCTTATAACTTAGACCAATAAATCTCATTCTGATCAACACATGTGACTGAATTGAGTATGCATGATCTCATATTTCATAATTGTATTGTATTTAATAGCCTTCAAAAGATTTGCAGTGACTATGATTTATCATCTACTCATTAGTAGAGACAGCAACAACTGAATTGAGTTTGTCCCGGGGCCCTCCAGGACTAGGATTGAGAAGCACTAGCAGATTGCGAGCGACGGGATTACTATTCCGGATTAAACTGCAACAAACATCATTTCATTATCTGCGCATCAGTTGAAAAGGACGATGCGGTGGAGAAAATCCCTCACTGCTGTGTCCAGTTTTGTTTTTAGAAACTTGGATATTTCGGCTTGCGCTCAGGAAAGAACAATACTGGGCATTAATGTACATTGACAAGACTTTCGTGGGGTTTTATGTTGTCATTAAAGACATATCAGTACAAATGAAATTATATTGGCATCTCAGCATGAAGGGATGAGTTTGGTCATATTCATGATCTCATGCCATTATGAAGTTCATCAGTCAGACTGGGAAACGAGAAGTCCTTTCTTCCACTCTTATAGCCATTATGTCTCTCTGGGAAGAGCTAGTCTCTTCTTAATGGGATGAACCATTGAACCACACAGAGATCAGGGCAGCGATGCTGTACAAGGTCTATAGTGTGCCAATGGGATAAGGACAGATGGCTGTGTAATTACGCAGGAACTAACCCCTGCGTGTGAGTGGCTTCCGTTTTCAAATGCGAGCATGCTCAATTTTTCTTTTTTTCTTAAGAAAACAACTATCACCTCATTCTCTGATAACTATATGTGACTGATAAGAGCAGAACATTTAATGTGGTCTAATCTAGATAGACAAATTCAACATTAAATCTCATTTGTTACACACTTGCATATGTAAGGGATAATGTACGAATTATTTTGTGATTAATACAGATTAATATTAATACCAAAGTTCTCTGAGGCCATTTTTACTGAGAAAAAAAAAGGTATATACTTATTTTAAAAAGAGTTTTGAATAAATCATAGAGTTGCACTCATTATAAAAGTCAGTTGTTTCGTTCCTTAATGAATCTGCTTTTCTGAATAAATAATTTGACTAAATGATTCAATTAATTCACTTTTAAAGATTCAATTGATTCATTTGGTTACTTGTCGCCACCTGCTGGCATATTAAATTCACACGCTGCACAGCCCATCAGGTTCGTGGACAGCAATTTGTTGTTGTATGAAGACCAATGCAGTATGATCTAGATAGTGTAAACAAATCCCAGAGCATTTGTTTGGTCCTGGATTAAAAAAATTGTGACCTTTAGCGGTTCTCCAAATAAAACACCAAAATTAAATATAACAAAGCCTTGTTAAGGCAGCTTTGTCTTTGACCCATGATCCACAAAACCAAAAGCTCTATAATTAGCAATTGGGTTTTAAGAAGGGAGGAAATGGCCCCACTGGCAGGCCTGTGCAAGACAACCTATAATTGGACCACAGGCACACCCATTAAACCAGCTAAACTGGGTCCTTGCATCATGCATTACCATTTAATTGTAATAATTAAATTGCCCAAATGTAGTAGTTGCAATACAATCTAAGCCAGAGGTCACAACTTAAATGGCAACCTGTTCACTGCACATAAATAAGCAATCGGTATGTGCAGTGGTTTACAAACACACGCTGTTTGTAAAAAAATACATCTGTTCATGTATTTCTGAGTTAGGGATCAAAGGATGAAGGCAGCCTTTGCAATGCTATTCATCATATGGTTATTTCCTGTGCTGGAACTAACATGTATTTGTCTTTTATAGATAGCCTTTCAGGGTTCGCCCACACGAGTTCATACTGTGGCCTTGGGTTTGTGTGACAAAGCCTTCTTCAGAGAAAAAAAATATTCTTAAAAAAAATAAATAATTATATATATATATTTTTTTTTATCATATATTTTATACCAATAGCTCCTCTACAGTGAATGTGAGTCATCAGAATGATAATGACTTAAAAGCTGCATGTTTGTACAAAAAGAAATCCATTATTAAGACGTTTTAAACTTCAAACCATTGATTCCAATTTACGGCTTAAATACAAGTTCTCTGCTTTTCTCCAGTTAATCAGGAGAACAGTATGCACAGATCGAGCACCATTTCAAGCAAAACAAGCCAAAACCGTTATGTCAAAATATAATAACACTTATAAACTAATACTTGACTGGTTTTTGAAGACAGCAGATGGACATTTTCAATGGAGGAAGTTTATGAATTGGTATCTTGGCCAGAAGTTTACTTGTAGATTGTTGTGATGCTTTTATCAGGTGTTTGGACTCTCATTCACAGTGAAGACAAGTGATGTTATGCTAGATTTCTCCTAATCTGTTCAGATGAAAAGATGAACTCAACTTCATCTCAGACAGACAGAGGGTGAGCAGATTTTTGTTGAACAAATATTCTTTTTGAGGGGAACTATTGCTTTAAGGTTACATAAAAGGCTAAGCTTCAACAGAGAACGATAGGAAATTGGCTAAACAGTACACATATAATCTAAACATATGCAGAATAAATTATGCTTAGTCTGATACAGGTTTTCTGGTAGTACAATACGGTTAAAAGGAATCGTTCCCAGGCTAATGGGTTATTGGTCACGTGGACTAGATGGCCTTAATTATGAAGCTATATTTGAATGGGGATGTAGGGCAGGGATTACTACATTAACTGAGTATAGAGGTAAATCATAAAGGCATATGTCCGGTTCAGCATGTGTGCTGACATCTGCACTCTGCATGAATGTCACCAATCCAATACCTGAGCAGATTGACAGTGGTGTACTTGAGTGATCGTAACTTCAAAGTCCTTAATTGGCTGGTCAGTAAAAGTTGGCCTGAGCGTTTCCATCCCGGCACACATTGACTGAAGTGAGTGGGAGGACTTCATTAATCACATGGACATAATAGTGAGGAAAAATATGGGACAGCCTGTGATGGCTGATATTTTGAAAAAGGTGAAATTTATTTTGAAAACTGGATTTTTCTGTCTTTATTGGGATTTCTATGAGCTGCTGAAAAACATGGGCTATTTTTAAGTCTTGCGTGCGCAAAAGCTGTCTTTTTTCCAGACAGAGGTCTCCAATTAGCCTGCTCTTTCCTCTTGGAAGCCTTTGAAATCTAGTCTTGCACGCACTATTGTGGTTTGCGCATCTGAAATAGGTGCTAGATTCACCCTTATTCTGGTCAGTTCTCACTGCGGCTGTGGCAGTGGAACGAATAATGGGTCAATGCCATATAAGAGTGTCCTCAATAAAAAATAAAAAGATGGCACAAATGGCAAAATCGTGGAAATGTACTAATGGACCATTTCTCATAACATATAACTTTTTATATAGCCTGACTTTTAAAACCTACCTTTCAAAGACAAATATTTTTTAATTCGCATTCAATAATTTGTGTATTTTTTGCAACTTTCAGTAAACCTGCCACTAAAAAGATGAGTTCACCTGATATTTTAAAACAGCCACAGTCATAATGATGGTCACGTTGGTTTAAATATTAATAATAAACAGTGAATTGTATTTTTTTGTTCTATACATAATACCAAAAGATTATGCCAAAGTATTTTAAAAAGGTTTTCTTCTCATTTATTGTAATCAGAACATTTTTCAAAGGTGTCCCACACGAGTGATGAGGACAGGATCTCAACAGATAAAAAACACATAAATGTGCATTTTAACCAGGGCCGAAGCATCATAATCATATTGAGGAGGATCTTCATAACTCAGTGACTATGTTTCTAACCTTCCTGAATTTCTCTGTTCCAGTTTCATCTCCTTATTAATCTGTATTATGACGTGCAGAAGACCGGTTGTACAGTATTATAAAATGAACGTATCTATACCCAGAGCAGTCTTTCCCCCAGATTTTAGAGGTCACTAATAAAAAGAGATATACCCTGAAGTGAGAACACATGAACTGGGTCAGAGTGGAAATGCTTTCACTCACTAGGTGGTTTTGCAAGATTTTTGAACAGTTCATGCAGCAAATAAGAAAGTACATTCAGTCACATAATACAGACATACAGTTGAAATCGATTACTCACTGATTCTCCCCACAACTGTAAAGGTTGAAGTGTTAAAAATAGCACAGTAAATTGTCTTACCTCTCAGTCTCCGGCTGTGTGTCGCTTCTAAGATAGACTGAAACACCAATTCTTTCATTAAAACACAACAGAGAAAAATACTTAAAATTACTGACAATTGTATGCCTATAATTAAGGCAAACGATATCATAATAAGAGGATACGGAATAATGTAGTCATAAAATAAACCTTGACTGGAAGATTATAAATGATATATATTTGCGTTTTTTTGCAAACTGTTGTGTTCCCCAGAGGAACTTTACTTTTTCTCACAAAAGCTCTTTACGAATAAATATAATATAAATAAAATATAAAATATAATTTTTTTTTAAATACAAAAAAAAAAAAAAAACTTGGATCACGTGCGCCTTAATAACCAATCATATGACAGTTTTGACGTCGTTGAATTTCAGTCAAGAGTTGTGCGACACTAAATCGCAGTTTACGGATTCCACCGAAATAAATGAATACCACCTGTCGCAAAAAGTCAATGATTTCTCTAATAAAACAGCACTTTTTTTCGTAGTGTGCTCTAAAAAAATGATTCATTATTCATAAAATAAAGATACTTAGTTACTAAAAAGTATCTTTTGCAGAACAAAGGAACTCAAGTTTGGAACAACTTGGGGTTGAGTTTTCGTTTTTGGGTCAACAATATGGCACAAAGTCGTACAATACATACAAAGTTACAACTAAAGGGGTGGCAGGGGATGCTGAAACGTTCCTTATATTTACTTTTACATTAATTTAACAGAGCCTTTATCCAAAGCAATCTTCCAAATGATGAATACTAAAATCGATCCATTTTAGATAATGACCTATTTTTCAATATCATAAAATAGCTAACATACAAATATAGGCCATAATGAATATCCAGAAATGAATCTTAAACATTCACAGGCAGCTTCAGTCTCTACCTCCAATTACACTACATACCAATTTGCCTGTAACAGGTTTCTACATGAAAACATTTCATTTGCACACGTCCCACTCAAGGTTTTCCTTTGTATCCAGTTTGGCTCATCAAATTTTTTGCAAGAACTGCCAGCTTTAACCTTTCACACCCTAACACACACACACACAACATCAGCAACTTGGCTATGGCTGCTGCTTTTCTATGTTGTTTCCCTCGAACTATTCGGCTGACCTTGAGCTTGTATTATCTGGAGAATAAAGACTCTGCTTCACTCTGCTAAAGAAGATCAGAGTCATGTTAAGGCAGTATAAGAGTGACTGAATGAAACTGGTTTCTACCGAGCACCAAGCTTTGACCAGATATAAGAGACCTATGAACTGTAACCTCACTACAGCAACCGTTTTAATAAAAGCCTTGGTACATCAACTGTCACTGAAATGAATGCACTATAAGTCGCTGGTTAAAAACACGTTTGCAAAATGCTATGAAGATGTGATATGAGAGCAAAGATGGAAACATATCATCACTTCCACGTTACAGAAATTTTGCATAATGAGCTGAAGCTGTGAAGTATGAATAATGTTGAAGAGAAAAAAAAAACTGTCAATAATTAATGACTCAAAAACTCCCGCTTAAAAATATTTTTTGTTTGCATATCTTTAGCTTAGGGACCAATACACAACAGCCCGTCTCTGAGAGCATAAAGATCAGCATCAATTTTCTGCTCGCTGAATAAAATGCAATGAATAATCAATAGACATGAATTGAAAAACACTCTGAATTATTAATTCACCTTACAAATAGGAAAGTGCACTGATATCTAACAAATTTCTTGGACTTTTTTTCCAACCGTCGACGTCAGAGATAATTTCAGATATGTAGTGCATATAATCATAGTACATGAAGCGGAAAACAGTTTATAGTTCCGGCCATCAGGAACTCGAAGCGGTGCACAGATTGCTCTTGTGGCCAGGGACCAAAACAGGAGCAGAGTGGAGAACGTTCCAACTGTGCAATGGAAAACCCCACTAAGATCCCCCTTGCATAAGCCCTCCAGCCTCAGTGCTGGCCAAAAACATACCACTGGCCCAGCACAGACAGCAGAATATATAGATGTACCAAATAAAATGTCACACTGTTATATCATGCTAACACCTTAAGACAGGGGTAGGCAAATTTAGTCCTGGAGGGCCGGTGTCCTGCAGAGTTTAGCTTTAACCCTAATCAAACACACCTGAAGAAGCAAATCAATGTCTTCAAGATCACTAGAAAGTTACAGGCAGGTGTATTTGATAAGGGTTGGAGCTAAACTCTGCAGGACACTGGCCCTCCAGGACTGAATTTGCCTACCCCTTAAGACCTGCAGCTTTTTCCTACCTGTTGTGTATGTGCTGCTAAATCAAACCAATATTAATTGTGAGGCAGCAGAGATTTATTTAATGTGGAATGTGGCTAGCACCAGAGCTTTTAATGCATGTAGGCCTATTTCTTTTTATTTAGCATTTTGCTTTCGTTTTCCTGCTAGACTTCACTGGAAAGACATGTTGTCGTTTTGCCCTGCACAAAACTTTTTATAACACTGCCATCTAGTGATAACAACCTTATCCTGAATCCAACATTTTTTCATGTCGTCGAGATGTTTTAAATTAGACTTAATTTAATTTATATTGTTTTTAGGCATACAAATAACGGTGAATGACGTTCCGCAGGAAATGCAACAACGTAGCTTAACAAAATTCATTACAATTGTGCTTGATCCATGAAAAATGGATTATAATAATAACAAAAAGACCCACACTCCTATTCTCTTGTTATTTTTATTTATGCTTTTTGTTCTATTATGCAGCACAAATATACAGCGCGGACATATGTATATATTTTCATTAAATTCAGCTGTTTACGGATCTACACACCCATTTTTTATCTCATTTGAAAAATGTTTATAAACAAGAGGTTATTTTCTTTCAAATGTTAATTACAGAAAACAAGTAAGTAAGTAAGATGTGTAACAAGAATACAAAGTCTTACCAATATATGTTTTCTGCAGAACCTCTTTTGAAAGATAGCACTGGTGACATTTACTGCAAAATCAGAGACACAGGTGTTCATTTTCAAGCTTTTCCAGCAAAAGAAGCAGCTTTTAAGAGATTTCATAACATGCTTTATACAGTTCTAAACTAGAGCAACCTTTGAGCATGTCTAAGTCCTTGAATGTTTTGCGAAGTCAAAAGACTTTTTTGCATTCAGTAAGGCTTATGCTGTCTCCTCACTTTTCAAAGCATTTTTTTAATGGTTAGTTGACAGCTTTTTCCCTCACAGTGGTTTCCTCCTGTCTCCAACCTTATGGCCCAGTCCCTGACTCTCTTGTGTCCTGCATTAGCTGTGCTCTGACCATGACCAAAAGACTTCACTTCTTCGTCTTTTTTTTCTCTCACTTTTCAAATCGAAACCTCATGCACCACAAGTCAATGTGAATGTTTCCCAAAGCTATATAAATAATAAATGCACTTCAATCAGGTTATTTTGTTAATAACAACATGTTAATAAGACTAAATAACTGTGGTTTAATAAAAATGTCTTTAAATGAATAGTTTGTGTAGGTCACGGTGGCAAGGTATTCCTGTCATCAGAAGGTAATAAAGCATGATTGGTATATAATTACTGTGAACGGTACTGATCAACATTCAAGCATCAACTATAATAAACGCTGATTTTAATCAAGAAGAAATGGGGTTTCAAAGCGTGTGTATTTTTGTCTTTTTTGTGTCTGCTCCGTTTTATTTTTCAATAATTAAAAAAATTTAATTTAATAATTAATAATTTAAAAAAATTTGCAGGTTCCCATTGTGACAACATGCCCCAGTACTGGTCAATCTGTGTTTTCAGAACTCTTTGTGGACATTTATTATTTTTAACTGAATCCAGCATTCTGACAAAAGACATTAAGTATTATTAATAAACAGTAGTCAACATCTGAAGTGGATTAAGAGACCTTATCGAAGTTGTCCTGTGGTTTTGGTTCTAGGGCCACCTTGATAAAAGGTTTTGACACTGTATTTATTATTACTCTAAATGAGCTTTATTTTTATATTTTCAATGTATGCTATTTGTCATGTTAGCCTCAATTATGTTTTAAGCTTTTGTTCAAGAATTCTAGCACTTTATTTCAATGCAACATTTTGATGTTTTTTCAACTATTATATTACTGATTTATTAGGATGAAAGATCATTTTAAACTTTACTTATAGCTAGAACAATAAAAACACAAACATATATAAGTTGACTATACCTTTATCAGAATAGCTTGTAAGAAAAATCAGTTTTCAACTGAACAAACATGTGCTGCAGTGATTCGGGATTGGCTAAAGCCAGGTCTTCTCCATCCGAAGTGGCAGAGCTCCTCTCCGGCTGGAGGGGGCACTAGACTTTCCCCACACACATTCTAATGTTCCCTTCCCCCATTTTGGGACTGCTCTGTGGACATGCCTCCATCAGCTAGTCTGATACAGTAGGCTTCCTTCCAGCCTGTCCCTCAGCCCCAACCCCAATAACCGGAGCACGCTCTTTCCCTCAGACTTGAATATCAGGAAAAGGGCCATTCTTTGAGAGCGACCATGCACTTTCATATCATCCCTTCATTTAAAAAACACCCTCTTAAAGACATGAGATTGATCATGGTAGAGGGCATTGAACGGCCTACAGATTTCAACCAATCTGGGTTGATTTCACTGAGTTGAGGACAATCGCAGTACTCTCATCTTACCTAAAAGTAGAAGCCGCTTTTGTTTTTCATGCCCTCGCCTCATTCCATTTGTCATTTAGAGACCCTTTTAAACAGTCCAGTGGATAAATATCCCTCAGAGTAATATTACAGCAGGAAAATAGGTTGTAAATCATTGTTGTTTTTAAAAAGTGCATAAAAATGGGGGTATAAGTGATTTACTACGTGCAGCCTATAAGCTTTAATTAAATCATCATTACTTTATACATACAATCAAGTTCAAATAAGAAAACTGGCAGCTCAAAATAGCATTTCAGTGGTCAGGCAAACTAAGACGACAAAAAGAGCAGAGAAATGCATTATGAATTGTTTTGAGAACACCATTGCTTAAGCGCATCATTTTTTTTTTTTAATATTAGTCCACAAACGTAAAGAAAAACAAGTCAGTAGTACAGAAGTTTGCAGCGAACTAAAACAGCAAAATTGGAAAGTCATAAGTAGAAAAAGAAAAAGAAAGAAAACAAAACACGTACTGGCCAGGGTTAGAAACATTGTGAGAAGGACAATACAGCACTTTATTGTTCAGAGATGTTTGCAGTGACAAAGTAAAATAGAATCAAGGGGAGAGCCAAACAAAACAACAGACAACATAAACTGGAGGTCACATATTTAAACATACAGAAAGTTAGAATGAATAGAGTTGCTCATTCTGGATCCCAGGTCACAACAGAAGCCCAGCTGGAGAAGAAAAAGTGTGTCATTGTATTAAAAAAAATAAATAAATAAAAAAGGGCAGAGGCTGAACCAAACACAGGCTAATCTACTAGCACAATGCTACAGTGGTCAACGTAACTGTCACATACTCTTACGTTAGGGCAGATGTGGATGTATGAAAAGCTGCTCTGGAAGCAAAACAAGTTACAGGATGGTAAATACGTATATGTATAAAAAAAGATGCTTCAGTTATAAACAGGCAAAACAAAAGCAAGAGATTATGTTCTTTTATTTTGCATTATTTATACTTCGATATATTTTTTTAGCAAAACGCTATACTTTTGTTAACGAAAGTAAACAGGAAAAACAGCCACCAAAGCCATATCCATTGTCTAGGTGAACCAAAGTAGAACATATGACCATTAAGCGTGAGCACAAAATGTGTAGCAAATCTTTTTTTCGTCAGTGAGTACACCTACACATCTCCTTAGACATATCTAAAAGACTGTACAAATATACACTACCCCTACTATGTGATAACATGAAATTCAAGAATACCTGTTGGCTCTAATGAACACTCCTTTTGCCACAAGAACAAGTTTCTGGTTGTGTTAAAGAATCATAAACTGAAGGCAAATCATGTATTGTTTGGTAAATGTTGAGCTTTTTCTTTCCCTATCCTGAGGAAAAGTTGACCCCCAGCTTCACAATCAAAATCTGCATTCATCTTCATATTTCAAACAGTAAAATATGACTTTTTTTGCCTTTCTCAAATGGCTTTAGGAGTTGAGGGAAAAGCAGAACCTTATAGCTACTGTCTGTAACCAAGTTCTAGAAGTTCAATGAGGCAGCATTGTTGGTGTACGTCGAACATAACGCAAAAGTATACATGTGCATTTTAATAACCCTGTCCAGAAATTAGACCTGCGGCTTGGTTAACTGAGTCTCTGATTGTTCAAGCTTGTTTGTGATACCTGACTGGCACTCTTCCTTTTGCCGTTTTGTTTCGTTTAACAAGTCTTTTGACCCATAACCGTTTTCACTGTGGGCGTCCTCCCTGATGTCAGAGCAACTCCCATCCACTTGATCATTTGTGTCTAGTTTCTCCCTACTGAGTGACTCTGCAGTCTGCACATTCTCCTCATTATCGCTGTCAGAGTCCACAGCAATTGGTTCAGAATTGACAAGTGCTCCAGGTTTTAAGGTGCTCTTCGTGGAATCATTGCAGCTGCTCCCTATCATGGCCTTTTGACCATTTGAGTAGAGTGAGGCTTTGGCAGAAACCCTTGCAAGCGTCCCATGCTTCTGCTGCAGGTCACCATTGGTTGTAGCGTTTTGCCGAAAGCGAATGGCATTGGCAGATCGGCCTATCCGATATCTAGTAGTTCGTCTTTTATGCTCATGGTTATTGTTCTTGAAATAGGACTTTGACTCAAAGTTCATGGGATGCTGCAAATCTGTAACGTCTTCCATTTTAAATCCCAGCAGGACCCGAGTGTTTAAGGTCTCGCAATTCAGCATACATCTCCTCCTTCGATTTGAGAAGTGGCTGGCAATGTCAGACTTCCAAAGCCAGAGACTGGACGCAAGTTTCTCCACCTCTCGACGAGTAGGGTAAGGCTGTCTGTTGAAGTACTGAGTGAGGAAAGCTTTTCGTGTCTCGTAGGACTCATTCTCGTAACCCTTCGGGTCCAAGGCAAAGACAACAGGTTCATCTTGTTTCTCAGTTGGGATTGGTGGGCTTTGCCCAGTCTGGTCATCAGTGGCAGATTTCCGTCTCTTTGGCTCAGTTTGGTCGAAGTTTGCTAAACCTGCCCGTTTGAGACCAGCCCCCTGGGCCTGTGCAACTCTTGCGGATGGAGCAGGTCGGCCGTTTTGAGTTTTGCTGACACCGCGGCAGTGCACTAGATGCAAAGTGATCGTGGAAGCCGTCATGTTACTAGTGTAGACGCCAAGGCAATGGATGCATTTGTAAGTCAACTTTTTCTCCACAGGATGAACTGTTTGTATGACTTGATGGCGGTCGCGCAAATGGTGAGCTAGAGAATCTGAAATAGGTCCCTTAAGAATTGAAAAGCACAGAGGACAAAGTGTTTTGCCCACATCCTTCTTATAAGGTACAGCCGCTTGCGGTGTGGCCTTAGCAGGTATGGCGTCTGAGGCATCTGGGGGTATCTTTGGGACTGGTGGTATAGATGGTTTGTTCCCCTGCAACGATTGTGGTAATGCGTTGTTTTGGGCGTGAAATGCCACAGATTCTTCTGGGGCATCCCGCATGTTATATGTGGTGACGATCAGCTGGACATTCTTGGGATTTCCCTGCTGAAGCGTGAGGTCAAATGTAAGCGGGGATTCTGTCCGTGGCCCAACAGATTCATTGGGATGCACCCCTCGCATATGAGTCACCATTTTTTCCACATCATTGAACGTGGCCCTGCAGTGCGGGCAAGACAAACCATGTATCAACATATGGTTAAGAAGCGTGTCGCTAGGTAGGTAACGGTTACAGTATAAGCATTTACTAGTGAAGTTGTGAATTTTCATTATGTAGTTTGCCACCGCCGGTACCTTCTCCGCTTTGTGCTCCTTTTCAAAATGCGAACTATACACATTTTCTGGAAAGAGCTCATTGCAGATGGTGCAGATCTTCCATTTTTGAGTGTACGATGTGCCGATGACAGAGTTGCCCTTTTTGGAAGTAACAGAAGACACCGTAGTAGCTGCTGCCTGAACTCGAGAGTTCAGCTGAGGGATCTTTAGTATGGAAGTGGATGATGATCCCGAAACTGAAGTACGAAGACTAGCAGAAAGCTGCGGTTTGCTTGTTTGAGACTGCTGTGGGACTGAAAGCTGCACCTGTTGTCCCCCAATGGTCAAGGATTGTGTAGTGCCAGGCTTCAGACCAAATGCCCCCTGCTTTAGGTGAACACCTGACAGAAGCCCGCTTGAGTTCAAACTACCTTTAGGAATAACAATACGACTCAGCTGCTGAGCGGATAAAGGTCGCACTCCAGTCAATACTGCACCCTTTGGCATCAGACCAACGATGCCCTTTTCACCCTGAGCTTTAGTGGACACCATAATCACAGGCTTTGCCCGAGGTACCACAACATTGGTGTGTCCAATCATAGCAGTAACTTGATAACCAATGCGCTCATGGTCCTCAATGACATGCTGCACAAGGGCTTCATAGGTACGAGGTACAAAGAGGCACCGTTTGCAGTGGATAGCTGTGCTCGTATTGTTGGTACCCCCAGAATCACCAGAGCCTGCAGATGTCCCATTGGCTGATGTCGTCTTCTCACCAGGCCTCACTAAATATGGTGCTGCTACATGCTGGAAATGTTCCCGGTAGATATGCTTTCGCACCACATTATATAGCGGGTCCCTGTAAGTGCATTTCTTGCAGTAGTACACTGCTTGTTCAATATTATCACGTGTCTTATCCAGACGAACACCATCCTTCAAGCCAACCCCTGCACCCTGAAGTCCTCCAGCGTTATGGCGCACAACATTGTTGGGCATGTGAAACAGTCTGATGTGTGTCTCCAAAGTCTTTTTGTTCCCATTGTAAGTGCAATAGGGGCAGTTAAGGAGAATGCGGTTTTCAAAGTCCTCGCTGTGCACATTACGAAAGTGACTCTTGTAGGCGGAGAAAAATTTAGAGGAAAATGTGCATCCTGAACAACAGAACGGCTTTGAGCGATAATCCTAAAAAGACAAAGAAGACAAGAACAGAGATGCGTTTAAAAAAAATTGACACAAAATATAACTGAAAAAAATGCTTTCCCTGTCCTTTATTAAGATCTAACTTATAACTCACTTGTGATTTGGTCATTGAGGGATCCCACATGCAAACATCGTCCCATGTGGTGTGCTTAATGTAGAACTCATTGGGAACAAAGTCTTTATAGTCCTGGAGGGGATAAAGAATACATATAAAAAGTCTTTGTAGAAGTAACTTTTCAAATACTTTACACATGTGCTTTTTTGTACAACGCATGATGACTGAAATAAATAATAAATTGCTTTGCACTGAATCAATCAGTTCAAACAAACGGATTAGCAGAAAGTGATGTAGTGATGTGATGTGTATTTTTTCAGGCACCTGAAGCAGTGGATTTATCAAAAACGAGGCAAAGCTAGCTTTATTTCAGTAACAAAACAAGGGAAGCAAGCTTTTTTTTTTTAAGTCACATGGACCTACTTCATAATCTAAAGAAACTGCACCATGTGTGTTAACAACAAGAAATACTGTTAAGACTCAAGGTTAGATGATGAACGGCAAAGCATACCAACAAGCTGATTTCACAGATTTTACAGCTACAAAGCTAATGGTAACACTGTGACACAGAATGTAACATAAAAACACACTCATTTGGAACCGACTCGGATGGTCCATGATAGTAAGTTTGTACTTCCTTGCCCGTTGAGATATTTTAACTAGAAAAATGTACTTACACCAATGTGCTCCCTGCAAAACTCCAAGCCAATGTCACCCAGCACCTTTTTCACATTCTTCCTAGCTTTCCTTAGACTGCTGAGGTTGTTCACTGGGAGTTGAAACATTCTGCCACCTGAAAATAAATTCATCATCATCATGAATGAGTAATAGACATTTTGTATTGTTTGAATGCCTTAATCCTTAATCATAAACACAAGCTTGTGTCAGAGAAATGGTCACTAGGACAGGAGAAGGTCTAAAGCAAAACAAATGAGTCAGAGAGCATTTTTCTCATCACAGCCTGGGAAAATGAACAGCATACTAAACACAGACAGCCTAAAGCCAACTTACTCTAGACACGTTGCAATATCACTTTCACATTTTACAATGGTGTTTTCCAACCCGTTATCCAAAGCCGGAACCAACAAATGTGTGGATGTGTGTCAAAGTTCTGTATTTGCTTCAAAAAAAAGTGTTCTTGCTCATGACAAGATCTGTAAACAAATGTGAGTTTAATTTTAAACACAAAAAATACTAACAAAATTCTGCTGGTTCTTGTGTTCTTTGATATACAGTTATTAACCCTTTAACTTGTATTTCCTTTTAAACACTGAAACACAAGTTTTCCCTTAAAGACAGCAAGACGGTAAGAAAACTGTTTCTCTTTTATTTCTCCACCCGCATCAATTCAACCTCACGTATCAACACATGCGTGACCGTTAAAGAAAAAACCAAAAGTACACATCAGAAACAAAAGAAATAGTGATATTGAAACATACATAAAAATTGCTTCTAAAAATCTTTTACAAAAAAATCATATATATATATATATATATAATTACTACACACAAATCAACACTAAGCAACAAAATACAAATTACTGACATATACGAATTGGCTCTTACAAAATGTATTTATGAATTCAATTCCTAAGAGTCTTTTCACAACAGGAAACTAATTTGCGGCCTTTGTATGGTGGCATGCAATTATCATCAAAGGTACTTCTACAAATGAAAATGTCAATGAGAATAAGGAGAGTCAATGCATGAGGTGTGGATTAAATAAATCAACCCGTCTGGAGCAAAGGCTATGTGGTAGTGAGGTAGTCTATAACTAATCCAAACAAACTGACATAACCTCACATGCTTTGTTAAAATGAACTGAATGCATTCTCTTTTTAATGCGATAATTCACTTTAATTAAATTTAAATAAACCACCATTTAAAAGTCTGGGGTCTGAGATATGTTTTTAATGTTTAATTGAAGACGTTTTTCGTGCCAAAGCTGCATTTATTTGATCAAAATAAATACAGTAAAAACAGTAATATTATGAAATAATTAGATTTTAAAAATAAAGATTCTATTAAAATATGTTTTAAAATAAATTATTCCTGTGGTGGAAAAACAGAATTTCTTAAGCTAATTTGGTGTTTTTTAATATATGTATATATATATATAAACATTTTATTACTAACAATTTAAAGATGTAAAAATTTTTATTATTAACATTTAATGTAAACAATTATTATTTCAAAGCAGCCAGTTTCTAGTGGAAATTCATCATTATATGGTTTGTTTTTAAAAAACAAAATATAATTTATTTGAAACAAATCTACTCACACTTTTATTTCATCTTTACTCTAATAATTTTCTGCATCTCTCTCTCTTTTATATATATATGTAAAAATTTTATACCAAAGCAAGATCTTTCCAAGCACCATGTACAAGTGCTTCACTCAATGTCTATGGCATGGCACCATTTCAAAATATGATCGCCCAACTGAAAAACACAAACACATCCAATGAATCTGTGGCCAACATTCTACAGTACCAGCATTGCAGATCTGTGCTTTAATGAATATTGCACAGGAAGAGCCAAACATGTCCAACTGCAATGCTACATTAGGCTGTTCCCACAGCACCCTGCAAAAATGTCAAAGTTCAACTAAGGTCAAAGGTCAAGTAGCTATCTGACCTAACCTGCACCAACGCTTGGCGTCACCAATCACAAGCATCATACGGTACACCCTGCTTGAACAAAGAGCAGCAGTTTCAGTGAATAGGGGCTCTCTCTCTCTTTGGTTAGGCGTTCCTCATCGCCTCACTGACGTTCTCCCATCCTTTCTAGATGGCGCTAGAGGACAGCTCTGCCTCCATGTTATATAAGCCTCTCCCTGTTCTGCCTGCCCTTTTTCCGCTCCCTTTTTTGTGCAGGCTTCTGCATTACAGCCCTGGAATGGCGCCTCCTGTTGAGGCAGCAGCAGAGGCCAGTATACGAGGAAAGCCATATCTGCAGTGTCTGCTCTGGGTGGAGGTTATCTGATGATCTCCTTGCAGACAGATGACTTGGTTTGCATACATGCGCAAACAGAAAATTAAAATATGTGTCACATTTTAATTAACTGCCTCATTGCTGTCCATATCCAAAAAAACATGGACCCTGTGTTAATGAGGAAAAAACATACTGCTGGTAAATACATTCAGCATAATCTTTTCATCAAAGGCCCAACACCAAAGCTGCAGTTGCGAAAATAACATTGCATATATTAAACAAACACGGCACGATTGACATAAGCAGTCAAAATGTCAAATTCAAACCATGCAATTTGCTAAATGACATCTATACAATCATTATTGTAAAAATACTCAAACTTGCCATTCAAGAAAAATCATATATAGAAATTCTAAAAAACAACATCAAGTACACAAATACATGAGTATGACAACACACTGACGAGGAAAACAACTGACCAATTAGAGACCAATAACAGTCACACGTTGGTCTTTTTGGTTTGTTGACATGTCAAAGGTGATCAAATCCTACACACGCGCCAAGTTTGCTTCGTTATTGGTAAATCTGGACACGCTCAAAACTGACAGCGCGTGTTCGTTTTATTAAAAAGACAGTTTCCCCAAAACAACAACAAAAAATAAAATGACTAAAATCACTTATTCAACCCAGAGTAGTGCTGCATACACGACTTTCGTCTATCTGTGACACACAAAAGATGTCACACAGCATGACAGCCTCAGTCACCATTTTCCAAACAATAAAACTGACTGGGACTGTCATTCTGATTAACATATCCTTTAAAGGCGAATAAACGATGACATAATTTGTTTTATCTTTGGTGAACGGTCCCTTTAACGATCGATTTGTTGCAGCGCGAGCTTTTCGTGATGAGTTAGCCTAACTGTCAAAGCAAACGGAGATATAACAGCGGTGTAGAATGAGTGCTCGGATTTAGGGGCTGTGTGAATGATAAAAACCCTCAGTTACACTAACAACGGTAAGAACACAGCAATACAAACTTTTTATTTGTAATTCACGACCTCAGAGAACTGTTTAAAAACTGTGACACACAAACAATTGGCTAACGTTAGGTTTTCCACCTGAGCGTGTGCTGATTTACACCAGTTATAATTATTAAGTTAGCAAGGTATCTTGGTTCGTTTTCGATAGGTTTTGATCTCCAAACGCACAACGGGGAGCGAGTTGTACGTTAACGTTACCTGGCCCCGCGCTCCGCTAGCTGCAGCGCGTAATGTCACTTTCCCGCCCCCCGAACCGAGCGCCTCGTCCTCCGCTTCCCGGGCGGACACACACCGCCGAAAGAGGGAGCTCGACTCCTGTCACGGGCCGACCCAGAGCTGTCTGTCTGCCGGGAATGAGCTGCTGCTACTCATCTAGCAGAGTCTGTGCCGGTCTACTGGGGTTCCGGAGGGAGAAAGAGCGCGAACCGCCGAGCGCGTGCTGCGTTTCCGATGATGCACAGTCCAGAAGAGGCGCGATGACGGTGTAATTGACAGCAATTAACGTAATCCGCCATCCACTTAAACAATACGACCCGGTCCAGTACCTATACTATCCAAAATGGCGTGTGAAGAGGGGCGGAAGTGACATGTGTGTTTGATTAGCATAAAAAAGCATTGTGCCGACGGAGAGGCGGTGGGTGGGGGATTATGTGGTGAGAGGTGTCAGACGACCATCAATCCAATATTTACCCCCCATCCAAGCTTACCTGGTATGCCCAAGTGTGTCTGTGCGCATATAAAGTGTTTTATTACATGCTCCCGACATTAGTGTAAACAGCCCCCGAGTGTAGTTACATGGAATCAACCCATGGGGGGCGCCATCGGCTGAAACTTGATTGGATAGAGGCTTATGCGTCAATTCTGCATCTGGTATCTACCCCTGCAGAGAGTCGGATGTATACAGTGCCTCAGTACTCAGCCAGCATCGGAGCAGCATGCGTTCGGGTGGTGGCGCTGTACCGCGCTCATGCGCAACTCACCGGGACTACTTCTGCATGTGAAGTGCTGGGGTTGCTGACTGTGAGCCATTGTGATTCCCCCACCCTCTGGCCCTTGAGCTCTGGAGTTATTCCCCCCTTGGTGTTGGCTGCATCAAACTCGCCTGAGCAGATCCTTGCGTTACACTGGTTTGGGTGTCATTTGGGGCGCAACGCTCTACACCCATAGAGAGAAGAATATATTTCCTTTTGGATATGTCAACAAGACAGGGTAGACACTTACTCAAGAGACTGATGGCAATAGCTCTTAGATAGTAGGCAGTTGTTTTCTTCTGACACTGACTGATGTGTGAAATTAAGTGCACAATACAACTTTATCAGTTTTGATGCAAGTCCAAAGTATTGTATGAATAACATAATAATCTGCAACATTAAATGTTTATTTTAAAGCATAAATCTCTATAGCCACTCAGAGTACAAACATGGTTCTCAGGCTGTTAAAAAGATCAATATATGGTAGTGTATTTAGGAACTGTGCAATTGAACATGGTTTCTACTGAGATTAAAGCTTTGAAAATGCAGTTTATATGAAATACACTCTTAATAAATAAATATATATTTTTATTGGCGTTAAAAGGAATAGTTCACCCCAAAATGAAATTCTATCATGTACTCACCCTCAAGTGGTTCCAAACGTATGAATGTCTATGTACTGCCGAACACAAAGGAAGATGTTTTTAAAAGTTTTTTTCTTACTATGGAAGGCCTGGTTACAAACTTTTCTCAAAACATCTTCCTTTGTGTTCGGCAGTACAAAGACATTTATACAGATTTGGAACTACTTGAGGGCGAGTAAATGACAGAATTTTCATTTTTGGGTGAACTATTCCTTTATTGGTTCCATGAGGAACCTTTAACATCCATGGAACCTTTCCATTGCAGGTTCTTTATTGTAAAAAGGTTTCTTACATTATTCAGATGTTCAACTTTCAGATTCTTTTAGAACTTCACTAAAGATTCTTTAGGGAACCGAGAATGGTTCTAAGCTATAGCAAGAACCCCTTTTTGAAACCCCCTTTATATTTTAAAGAGTTTTTGTTAGCAATAATAATAATAATAATAATAATAATAATAATCATGTCTGTCAATTTGGTCCTTTTTATTAAAATGTTGATATATATTTAGTTTTTTTTTTTTACATTTTAACCAAACTAAATAAAAGAGGGAAAGTGGTAATTCAAAGAGATCCAAACACTACTGTAACCTAATACGGGACAAATACAATTGTAATGAACTTGTTACTTGGAAATCACGAATTTCAGTTCGACTGCAGAAGTGCTGACCATGTATTACAAAACTACACGCAACCAAATGAGGTCAAGGGTCATGTAGTGGCAAAAAGAGTGAGCAATCCTTTCAGGAAGGAGACGATTTCATTTCCACCCAATTTGGACTCTCCATAAACACGGTCCACAAATGAGATCGGAACCTGCGTAATAGACAGTAAAGACCACTTTTAGATAATCATAAAATAATGCTACTTTGAAATGAATGCATTTATTAAATACTCAGTATAATACAGCAATTCAAGCCACAGTCTTATTATGTAAATGTATAATCTAAACTACATTTTATTCATAAAATAATAAGATTTATAGGAAATGTGGAAAGAGTGATGTGCGCTTACCTCTCCAACAGTATATCCCAGTTGTCTAGCACGAACAATCATCTCCATCTGGAACACATAGCCCTTTGACACACACTGCTCTACTAATTTCTCAAGAACTTCTTTCTTATAGAGCCTGCAACACAGAACACAAGATAAGAGACAATAATACAATATTATAATATAAGATTTATTTATTAACATGCCCTTACCTAAAACTCCCCGTGAGATCAGATGCTCCTGGTCTGAGCAGCACTTGTGTAACAAAGTTTGCACCTCGACTAAAAGGAAACAATCGTTACAAAAAAGTAATCTTGCGCCATAATCTAAAATTCCTTCAGTCAGCTGAAGCATCCAGTCACTACCTGATCAGTTTCCGTCGCAGATCCCATCCATATACACCACCGTCTCCTCTGTACCTTGTTCCAGACACCAGGTCATATCCACCCTCTTTTTGTTTCCTGGACAAATAAAAACAAAATGATAAGAAACATCATGAAAATGGCTGTTATACAAGCACTCACGATGTTATTACAGCAAAACTACACTTCACAATACAGTGAGCAAATAAAACGTCTTTAAACAGCAGAGGCATAAGGTAATTGAAAGAAAATAACTTACTCAATGAACTGTGCGATAAACTTTGGCTGTGAAGGAGAAGAAAAAAAAAACACTTAATGTACACAAACGCTCCTGAAGGTTTTTTTAGTGAAAGCAGGATCAAATGATGCATTTGAAATTGTGAGTAAACATGCTTATAAATATAAAATAAAAGATAAAAAGCCATAACTATAAAAATAAAGAGGAATTAGGAGATATGTCCCAAGAGCATGGGCCCAGGAGTTGTCTGAGGGTTTTGCTGAGGGGGAGGTGCGAACGTTGTCAGAACGTTCCGCCCAGGGGCCCACGGAGACCACAATCCGTCCCTGCTTTCAGCATGGCCGTGGGAAACGAATTGCAGGATTTACTCTCAAGGAGGTACAAAACAGCATCCAATGGAAGAGTACTTACATGATGTGAGAGATCTGCATCCATTATGATCACGAAGTTTCCTGACGCGTGTTTAATGCCGTGGATGTAAGCCGTTCCTGAAACGACAAGAAAGTTTGTCACATTATTCATGTAACTTTGGCTCTAAGCAGTATTAAGGAACGTGAGCCAGTTTACCTAATCCCAGTTTTTTTGCTCGCGGCCTCAGGAGCTAAGAAGACGAGAGATGCCAGATTTTGATGATTCATTTTTTCCGACAACTTGTCACTCATGTGCTGTCTATAATAAAGCACAACTCACAATCTTGTCAGCGCCGTAGATCTTCTGCAGCTGCTCGGCGATCTGAAGCGTTCCGTCTGGACTGCCATCATCAATCACTATGATCTCGTAGTTATATCCACTGCATTAAAACATGGCCATCTCAGAAAGAACGCTATGCTTAAAACTAAATCTTTCATCTTAGGTGACTGGACTGACAGCTCATCACTAGGACTCCAAGAGTCTGTTGTAACAAGGTTCTCGTCCATTGACTGTGTATGACACACTTACCTCTCGCCAAAGTACTTCACCAGCAACCACACGATCAATGGGAGGTTTTCTCTCTCATTGTAGGTCGGCAGCAGAACAGAGTATTTGTCAGACTGCTCCCCGGTTCTCGCATTACCTTTCCTGCTCGCCATGTTGGCGTTTCCGACGTATTAAACACCGGATGTTTACATCAGGTACGTCGTCCGTGGAAAACACTAGCGCCATCTTTTGGTTCCGGAGCACATATTTCACCAGTTTAAATACTGTGAGTGAAAAGCATCCAACTATTGTTTTTCAAGATTTGAACAGAACAAATTCAATGTGTCACTATAATATAGAATTTAGTCAAAAGCCCCTAGGTTTCATCGCTTTGCAGGAAGGTTGTATGTTAGATATACTTCACTTGGGAAAACGTCTTGAGACTAGATATCGATACAATATTACAGCAGTAATGTACCCTGTAATGACCACACCTAGGGAAAAAAAAGAAATGAATAATTTTTTTGCAGTGTGTGGTTGATTTGGCAACTATAATGATTATTGTATTCATTAAACTTGTATGCCATTTACAGTGAGATAAAAGATTCCCCATAAAATACTCAGACTCGTTTTGTTGTTGATTTAATTGGTTCAGCAATATATCTGAAACTATACTGCTTCAAATAGACATTTACCTTTGAAACACTGATGAAAAAGTTGCCATGAGTGATTTAACTGCTGTAATTGCAAACACAGTAATTGCATACAGAAGTTAATGCTTATTAAATTGGTATTTTTGTATTTTCCTTTTACATTTTTTCATTTTGTTTTTCAGTGAATGTGAATAGTAACCAATTCAATGACGCAGCATGATGGATCTCAGGTGAGTCAATGTTTTTGATCTTTGACAGTTTCATTTCTTAGGGGTTTACAGAAACATGTATATTAACACAATAACAAGACAAGTTCACGTAGCATAATTCTATAAAATACTATGGACCGCACTTCTGCATATGTAAAAAAACAACAACAATATAATATCACAGTGTATTTCATATGAACTTATGTAAAACAAAAACACTTGATACAAAAAACAGTAAAAGTTCAAGAAATGGGAGTAGAAAACATTAAAAGTAATATGCCTTCAACAATATACATTTAAAACACATACAGTGCATTAAATACAATAAAATACTAAAAGTAAAACATTAGAAACATTCTTAGTGCGTAGTTTAACTGTTGTTCAGAAAGACACTAGTTCCCTGTCTGGTTACCAAAATATCTGTCTCTTTAAAATACAGTCTGTGTTGTGATTTCCTCTGTGCGGCACAAAAATGTTCTGCACATGCATCCACTGCAGGCTTGAAGCAATAGATCAGGTTGAATACTGGGTCAAGGATGATCAGTGCTTGGTTGATCTCAGAATGGGAGTATTGAGTTGAGATCAGCTACCACGTGTAGAAAACAGTCAAAAGAGTCCATCAGCTGGCTCAATGAAAGTCAACGTCTGGCAGAATCTCTTTATCCACTGAAGTGTCTATTATACAAAGTCTGGGGAAGAGATGATTCTGGCAGTGCTGAAGTAAAACAGTTACTTCTCAGTGACTCAAGGCTGGTATCCAGGGTATGGATCCTCTGAAAAATTATATAAACAGCAATTTTAACCACTTTAACGTACACTGTTTTTATGGTGGTCACTATGACACAATTCAATTTACCTGCAGCCTGGGGTCCTTGATAACATCCACTGCTGTCACATACACCAGGGGGTCCCATTTCTCCTTGCTGACCTGAAGCTCCTGGAATACCTGAAGGTCCTACTTTACCATCCTCACCTTTGGGACCTGGCTCCCCTACTCTAGCTTCACCTGGAGGTCCTGTACAAGTAGAAATAAATAATGGCGCAATTAACACTTAAAATCATTACATTGACATTATTTGGGCTTGCGTCAAAGCAAAAATATGTAAAATAACAAGAATGCATTTTTAAGAAAAAAATATAAAAAATATAATTATTTGTCTATAAACTATTTGTTTTTTTTAAATTAATTACTTTCATGAAATTAATACTTTTTATTCTGTAAGGTTGCATTAAACTTATATAAATTGACAGAAATCTATAATGTTTAAAACATTTCTATTTCAAATAAATGCTGCTCTTTTGAACCTATTATTCATCATAGATTCCTGTAAAAAAAAAAAAAAATCACAGTTTATGCATTTTTTAAATTTTATTTATTTTTTGTTTTATTCATCATATTTGATCAAATAAATGCATCCTTGAAAAACAAACATAATAATTATATATAATATGATGATGTATTTATTGAAGACCCCTTTAAAACAATTTAGAAAGACAGCTGTGTGATATGCAAATATGTTTCAATACCTGCAAAACCTTTTATTCCTTGTGGTCCCACCACATTTGCTCCTGGAGAGCCTTTCTCACCAGGCATCCCTCTGCGTCCTACAAGTTAATCACAGAAATATTAACAACTAATGTGTCTAATGACAACCATCAGATGTTGTGCTTGCCCAGCAGATTCCATCTCCAAAGAAATAAAAATGTCAAGGCTTTACCCTGCTCTCCAGGGTATCCTGGTTTCCCAGACTCCCCTCTGCTTCCTAGTCGACCCTGAGGGCCTCGGGATCCAGGTGGCCCCCTTCCCCCTGGTATCCCAGGCTCTCCTGGTGGTGCTACTGGTTCCTGGATGGGCACTGGCTTTCGATTCATCTCATTCAGAAAAGCATCCAACTTCAGCACTTCATCTAAAACGCAGTTCATTATCAGCTCATAATTGATATTCAGTTACTCAGGCCAAGATTCCCATTAAAGATGCTTTTAAACTCTGCATTTACTTTGACTTAATTTAAATGGATGTAGTGAATATACTACATACTGTGCACAAGTTTTTCGCAGGCTTGTGTAACAAGCTGGTAGATCATGGCAAGAGACTGTGGCTCACCCTAATAAACAAGAATTATTAAAACAAACAAAATCTATTTTATGGTTTGCATATAGCAAAGATGTCATTTTGTAACCCACCTTCTCTCCTCTCTCACCCTTACTTCCGGGAAGACCCTGTGAAAGAGGAAAAATAACATCTAATTAACACCCAATTCCTATCCAACGTTTTTCAATTATATTAAAACTTGAAAAATTATTTTTGTATTAAAATCACAATTTTACTTACGGTGGGCCCTACGGGACCTAATGGCCCTCTTTCTCCCACTGGCCCTGGATGACCAGGCATACCCAGAAAGCCCTACAAATTGTAGACACAGAAATGTAAAAAAGGTGCAGTGAAAATCTGTATAGTATGCAATATTCAAGAATTCATAGGCAAGGCTAAGTCTTACTCTTGGACCTGTGATTCCTGGGCTTCCCATGTTCCCTTCCAATCCTCTGGTCCCCTATGACCAATTTATTGACAGAAAGATGAATATCAGACTGAAAATTTAAATAACACTTAACTTTGGTAACCACACAGAGACTTACCTTAGGACCAGACATGCCCTCTTCACCTTTTGCACCAGGAGGCCCTGGTAAACCCTACGAACACAAAATAAAAAAAATGAGAAAAAAACTCCAACCATGGCCTATAAGATGGTTGGTGACACTCACCTGACTCCCAGGCCTTCCAATATCTCCCTTTTCCCCTCTAGCTCCTGGTGGGCCCTTATTAAGACAATGAGAGATGGTTTAAATCTGTTTAGAATGCTAATACATTTGATCTTCTCTGTAGAACTAGTGTAGGCGTACCACTTTTCCCATTACAGTCATTCCCCGTGGACCAGCGGGTCCAAGAGTGCCAAAGCCGCCCTCAGGGCCCGGTTTACCAGGTGGGCCCACCTCTCCCTGGAGAGATGCAGAAAAGGAACAAAAACAAAAAAAGTGACAAAAATCCCTTTCATCAAAAAAAATATTAGAATGATTTCTAACGGATCATATGAGATTATATTCAAACTTAAAACAGTTCTTATGAATATTTTGGGTTGGCAGTTAACCTAAAGGTTGTAGGCTCAAACCCAACTTTATATGCGAGTTTCCTTACCTTTTGTCCCACCTCTCCTTTTTCTCCCTTCTCCCCACGAGGACCAGGTCTCCCCTGAATACAAGCATTTCATTAGACCAACAATTATCATAACAATGATTAATTCAACAACTATTACAGTGATTTCACAAGCTTTCTAATGTTTGTGTCAGTTTAAAAATGCAGCTCTGTAGTCTCACAGGTGGCCCGGTGTCTCCAGGTGCTCCAGGGACGTCGGTGGTGCAGGTGCACGCATAAGCAGGGGCAGGACAGCTCTCCTCGTCTCTCTAGAGAATAGAGAGCCTCAGTTAAAATGCAAGAGCTACTTTAAGACATCCTGCACTACATTACGTAATTCAGTGCCATCCATATTGATATGTCAACTGTACCTGTGAGGGCAGATCACAGCAGCTGTCTTCTGATGCCCAAGTAGTGTTGCACACAATCTCAAAGGACTGCATCTGGAACTACAGATAAATATAATACACAGTGCCTTTATATGTGCATACATTACTTTGAACAGTATGTTTGTGGTCATGAGGTCAGACTCACAGCTGCAGATCCGCTGTGAGGTCCACGTGTCCTCACTAGTTTGCCCAACATCTCAAAACCATCAGTGGGCAGAGTTCCCAGGGGGCGTGCAGGCCTCTCGCCAACCCGCTGGCAGTCCACAGACAGAGAAACACTCACCTGACTGACCGACAAATGAATCTGCCAATCAGTTAAAGAGATGAGAAGAATCAGTGGAAGATTAAATGTTGTATTTTTCCCCCCTCATTCAAAATACTCAACTGACTCTTCACTAAGCCCTGTCCTAAAATACTACAGATCAATCCTTAGAAAAATGTTCTTGTCTATCATTTTTGAGAGAAGCTTTTCTGTCTATGAAATTTCAACTTCAACTCTAAGTGAATGAAAACATCCTGCAAAGTTTTATATCTGAATGTGCACCCTGTATAAAGTTATTATCTCTCGAAAGAAAGAGTCCCAAATCGTTTCATGTTTAAACATTAGCATATTGCCTGCCCAGTTCTTGTTCTTTTGTCGCATTGGTCTAAATGAAAATGCAAATTCATTCTTTGCCACTATGTGCTGCTTTTGCTCAGAAACACTGCTTTGAATGAAATGATGAGGGGTTTAAATTATTATTATTTTTTTTGAACAAATAGTTTGTGAGCCGCTAAACAAATACACCACATTCTAGGGCTGTAATGATTCACGATATGAAACCGAAATCGCGATACTCAGATCCACGATCCTGTATCTCGGTGTGAGAAGGGAGAATCGCGACACACCACGTGACTACCTGCAGAAGTTGAGCTAGTTGAAGAAGAGCGTGAGGAAACATTGCATCCAACCCAGAGATTGCGGACCCTTCCTCCTCATTTAAGTCAGCAGTATGGCAACATTTCGTCTACCCGGTGGAGATGTGTAGTCGACAAGACCCATACTATTTGCTGTAAGTGCTTTAAGAAGCTTTCCCAAGCGACTAGAGAGAGAGTGAATTTAGCTGCAGCACAGAAAACAACCCAGCAGTTCTTTGGTGTTCAGTCTATAAAGATTTTTCAAATGTTATTTAATAAAAAATATTTTTTTAAATATCTTTTTTTTCTCTCTTTTTTTATGTTACATTTGATTTTTCGGATTCTATTATATAACTAGACCGTATACACTACTTGAAATTTTATATTCATATTTATAATTTATATGTACTTTCCCCACTGTTCTTGTTTTCCTGATTTTTTGTGTCTTCAATAAACTTGAGTACTTATATTAGTTAGATAAGTTTTAGTTTTTGCTGTCATATTAAAATCGGTTCAGATAATTGTTCAGTTTCAAAGGTACATTAGGGACTGCATGTCAAATGTTTGACTATGTGAGCCTATAAGCTCTTGCGTTGTTGATTCTGATTATTCATGCATCATTATTAGCACAAATATGATCCAAACACCACTGCAATTTCGGCAATTTTAAAAGTTTTGGATACAGCGCTTAACATTTTGTACCGTCAGTTTGACTGTGTTTGTGCTTTATCCGGAGAACAGCTTGACTAAGCGGTATGTGAGGAGACCGCTTGCACCCGCTGGCCTCCATTTGTAATTTATCAAATTGATTTTTGAAGCATTTTTCTCCAGCCATTAACACCCGAATCCACACATGCTAATATTATGCTAATAGTATGTTAATTGAGAGGGGAGCTGCTAAGCAGGCCTGCTGTCAGGAGCTCTTGTGAAAACTGGGTGGGGTCACTCGCAAGCTGCAAAACGAGCCGCAACACAAATAAACAAATCTCTAAAAGCTTACGGGAGCAGCGCTGCATGTTAACGCACAAAGGAGGGGGGGGGCAGCCGGCCACTCGTCAGAATAAACAAATGTGTGATTAAAAGCAAGGCTGTAGTCCTGGATATCATTCGTCCGTGTCACTAGATGAGAGGTGATTCACATAGAATGTGTTTTTGCATTTAAAAAACAAGAGACGCATGGCAGTGCACTGAAAGAACAGAGGTATAGAGATGCAAAAGTTGAACTGCTTCTTACTTGAGTTAACATTTTTAGAATGGTGTGCGAGACATGAGTGCAACAGTCTGTTGCCTGTCTAGCGCATGCCTACGAAGAAAAAAACCACAGAAGAGCAGAGAAAATAAAAATGTGAGGGTACAGTACGTATCTGGATACATTTCAAAGTGCCATTTTTGCTTCAAAATGCTCTCCATGCACACTTGTGTTTTCAAGCGCATTCCAAAAGTTTCTCAATTACACTGAAATATCAGAAAGCATCAAATTTGCCTTAGTGTGCATGTGTAAAACCTCATAAAAAAAAGCTCATCGTGATGATATAGGTGCAACAGATTTCATTTAATTTTTCTGACGTTATTTAAAAAATTATCTACAATTCCACAAAACTTTTTGGTTCCTTGCAGCTTCACGCTTCTTGCTTGCTTAGTTGGGGACCGCAACATCACTGAACGCAATGCCTTTGACTGAAAATTGAGTGATGGTGGTTTTTTCCTTTTATCATTGACACACTATTTTTCTATTTACTACTGTAAACTGCTTTGACACAATCTGTATTGTTAAAAGCAATATATAAATAAACATGACCTGACTCTGGCCTCCAGGGTCGCACTCATTCACTATTGCCTATATATGTTTGATCTAAAATGCACCTGCGCTCATGCAGGAGTTGTCATATTTGCAAAACTGTAATATGAAGATGGCACAAAGTAAAATGGCGTTTTCAACTTTCGCCAATTTCAAAAAGCTCAGTTATCCTTCATTAAAAGACAATCTGAGCATAAATGGAAAGCCAAAACGGAGGGAAAAGGATGGTTTTCAAATTAATGCATTTTAGTAGTGTTGGGGTTAATGCATTACCAGTAAAGTGAGTTACGTAATCAGATTACTTTTTACGTAACTAGTAAACTTGTAATGTTACGCATTACTTTTAAATTTAAAAAAAAAAATTTAAAAAGGTGAAAGGGACCTTTTTTAAAAATGTTAAATAAATCAGCAAGCTCAGCCCAGGTGACAAAAAGTAACAAAAGTTATAGTAAAGCAATTAGTTACTTTTTTTTAAAGTGACTAGGCCTAACACTGCATATTAGTGTGGACAAAGCCTGAGAGGCAGGACAGCGGAAAGGAAAAAAAGTGCATTTTAAAAAAAGTTTACTGCAGTGTTATGCGCAAGATGTAAGCACAATGGTCAGACACATCAGTTTAGCATGTATTTAGATTTTTTTTTTAAAACAGCAGAAAACAGTATGAGTTATTAATATTTCTTATTAATAATTTCCCCCTTTTAAAATTTCAAATAACATCAGAAAAGCATTTGTTTTGAATAAAACTGAAAGTAATAATCAAAAAGTTGAAAATAAAGTATTGGGTAGGCCTAATTAGGCAGGTGTCACGCCCACAGGCGTGTCCTGTCTGTGTTTGTGTCTGAATGGTGTTTACCCTGTCCATGTGCTCTTTGTTGTT
>JAUCMU010000048.1:9722220-9738119 GCA_032275025.1 Enteromius treurensis | reverse complement strand
TGAAAGGAATGGATCGCCAAGATTCGGATCCCCTCAAAGAGCCATAAATCCCATCACTACAAGTGACAGGCAACACATCCAAAAAGCAGATGCATATCCTACGGCACCATCCAGAAATCAGTTTAGCTGCAGAACAGAAAACAACCCAGCAGTTCTTTGGTGTTCAGTTTATAAAGATTTTTCAAATGTTATTTAATAAAAAACATCGTTTTAAAAATTGTGATACGAACCGAATCGTGGGTTTGGTGTATCGTTACAGCCCTACCACATTCCGAATTATTATGCAAGTTGAAATTCTGGTAAAAAAAATTTACATTTCAAAAACATTTTATCAATCTCAAACCACATCAATCTTAATAACTACTACTGATTTTGTATTTAATCATATATAAATAATGTATAATTTTCCAGGATGACTGAAAGTCACATTATTAGGCAAGTTTTCTTATTCCACATAAAATTAGCCTAGAAAGAGATTAAGCTGAAAACTAAAAGTAAAAAATGATTAAATGCCCATAAGAAGGAAGCAATACTAATGCAACAATAGAATTAGCAAAGTTAAGGACTGATCACTGGCAGCAAAATGCTCAATGGGTCAGCATAGAAAGAAAAAAAGACACGTTAACTGCAAAAAAATTAAGACTTAATGTTAAGAATTAGGTGAGACACCATCAGGAACCATTTAGTCTCCAGCGCCATCATTTTCCAGAACTGAACCTTCCTGGAGTCTCCAGAAGAGCAATGTATCAGATTCCCAGATACTTTGTTTGAATACAAAATCCAAAAAAAAATTACCCTCACTTAAGAATTACATGCTGAAGTGTTGAAAAAAAATTATTTTTCATAGTCTTTATGCACAAATAAATTGTGAGGAATTTGAAGGAACAGCTTCACATCCTCTTGAACCACTGTTTGAAGAATTGATCTTCTAGATCTTCTCAGATTAGTCAATCTCTGCAAGACATACATTTCAAGATAGGAAATGGACTAAAAACGAACTCCCCAAACTTACTGTTAGATTCTGAAAGATACATTTTTTAAACAGTGGTTCAAGAGGGTGTGAAGCTGTTCCTTCAAGAGTCACTTGACCTTGCACGTCTGTCAACCCATGGTTTGGAACTCCCAAAACCAAAATATGAACCTTTTACAGCCCATAATAGGGGTGCTTTAACCAAAAACACTTTCACACAAACCTTATGAAAACTTCCATAGAAAACTGAGTGGACTTGTGGCTGGTCAAAGGTCAGTTCCTGTATCTCTCCTCTGTAGTCCAGACTGAAATACAGCAGAACCTTCTTCTCAGCTAAATAAAAAGGACAGGGTATAAACATCTAATGAATTTGGGATTTAAAATGCATTATTCTTTGAATTTATCTACTCAAGTGTCCAGGCACTCACGGTCCAGTACCACCCCCATCTTGGGCTGGAAGTCATTGTCGGTGAGCTGCCAGAGGGCGAAGGGCTCCCTGGGTGAATCCTGCAAGAGCCTAAAAGCCATGCTGATGGTGTGTTCTGGAGAGAAGCCAGCCGGATGAATGAAGCTGAGACAGATGGGACAGGGTGTAATCACTGAATGAAGGATGTAACAGAGCCGTTTAATAACATGTACATGTGTGTGTTTTGTGTTCTTACCCTGTGCTCTGGGTCAGCTGCACATCTCTGTAGAGGGTGTAACTGGGTAAGGTGCTGAAGATGAAAGGTTCAGCTGCCACACCCTCAATAGTAGAGTGTGCTCTCTGAGTTAGACCGAACGCTTCCATCATGTCGAAGCCTAGAATTCACAAATTCACTTTTTTTTTGTTTACAGTTTAGGGCTCTTTTGATATGTTAAGAGTTGATTATTTGTAAACAAAATTTACAAAAGCATAAAAATATCTACTGTTAAAATACTTTGTTTGGGGGACAAAATTATATAAATATATTCAAAATAATCTTAAATTCTAAAAATTGTTTTAAAATGAGAAATCAAAAAATAAATCAATATAAAATCAGATATTTAAAATGTAAAATGAATTACTGGCTAGAATGAGCAAACAAAAAGAAATCCTTACTGACACTTGCAATGACATAATGTTGCTTACTGAGAAAATAATATTTTTGTTGCCATATTTTCTCTGCAAAGTTCCAGGGAATGTGTGAACAGATCATCTTAATCTCAATAGTCTTTCTGAACTAAAGCATTTGCTAAAAGAATAAGTGAACAAGGTAAAAATAATCATACCTTTGAGCACATGATTTCTGACTGTCGTCTCAGGACACACTGAGAAATAAAAAAGCAAGCATGTTACATTTGAAGAAAGCCACACCGAAAGTGAAGCGGTTGATTTGCATCAATTCAATTTTTTGAAAATCCCGATTTCACTGAATGCTAATGCAAATATTTGTTTGATTTGAACAGGCCTTCACTGTTGCAGCTCTTACCTTCTCTTTGTACAGGATGCAGGCGAGGAGGAACCTGAATTCTCACTGGAGCGGTTGCTTTATGAAAGAATGACATACTATTACAGCTGAGCAAAACAAACATCAGTTATCTGTTAGGCTGATATATGACACCAACAGGATTCTGACCTGTAGGGTGAAGGATGGTGACCGCAGCGCCCTCTACTGTTCCCACACGAGAGTGCACGCTGATGCGGTAGACCGTTTCCGACTGCAGCTCGGAGAAACAGTGACTGCTGCTAGCAGCATCTACTATGTCCTCTTTAGTCTGTTTATCTGAGCGCAAATGCACAGAGAGAAGTAAATAACCTAAAACAAACTACCTGTTCAGAACTTTTTTTATGTCAAGCTGAGCTGCTACCTCTGAGAGCCTGGATGACTATGCGATAACCATTGACCGCTGACACGGGCCTCCAGGACACACATATACTGGAGTGGTCAGATCGCACTACACTCACGCTGCTCACCCGCAGACTGGCTGGTTGTGGAAAGAGAAACACACATAAGAGACGCTGTCTGGCAATCCAATGTCAAGTGGGAAGTACATACGCTATAATACTAGAGGTACTGTATTGAGATGTGCGTGTGACTCACTGGTCTTCCCCTGGGCTGAGGCACTGCCGCCCTCTCTGTTGCGGTACTCGGCAGTCACCAGCACACTGTAACGAGTGTCAGGCAGCAGATTCTGCAGCAGGACGCGCCTCTCGCTGCCTGGCAATGACACCTATTAAACCAACACAACTAAATTACAGCTCATTTACTACACAACAAACTAATTAAATAACAATGAGTCTATTATAGTTTTAAATTTAGTATTTAATTCTTTATTCTTTTTTATTTATTTTAAGTAATTTTTTTCTTTTCTTATTTTTGCTGTTTTCTACAGTATTTGAATACATTTTAAAATGTAATTTTATTCTGTGATGACAAAGCTGAATTTTTAGTAGTCCATGACACTGGAAAATAAATATATGGATTAGACTTTTTTATATTTATAATTATTATTATCAAAGATGAAAACACTTCTTTCTTTGAACAAAAGGAACTTGGATTTATTTGAATTTTTTTAAAAATATATTTTGCAAAAGTTATCATTACTGACACTTTTAATCAGTTAAAAAAATCCCTGCATAATAAAAGTATTCATTTCTTTAAAAAAAATTGTATGATATCATATGATATCAACATCATATAGTGTGATATTAATATTACAACTTTAGTATAACACACTTTAGTGCCATCTAGTATTATCACTATCAAATTGGAATAATTAGCCTTAATTTTGTCAAGGTCATTATTCATTTATTATCAATTCGAGAGTCACTTAATTGTTTTGTAATTAGATTTTTTTTCCCTGTTATTTTTTTATTTAATCTATCAGAAGTGTTTTCATTTGTTTGGTGTAAAATAGATGTTTTCACTGTCTGAAGAAAATACAAATGCCACAATCTTCAGGTTTTGTGTGTGGTTGTCAAGCAATTGCAGTGCGGTTGCTAAGGTGGCCTTAGTGGTTTTAAGTGCCTTTTATCTAAATGGTTTTGAGTGATTGCTATAGGAGCCCAAGTACCCATGGTCTTTACAATACCTGTTCCAAAAATATATGATCTGTAGGGCACGTAGATGGAGAGAAGTCAACTGAGATACACAGACAATACAAAAGTAGAGGTTTCACTCTTCTAAAAGCACTTACTGTGTTTTCTCTTGCATCTGCATTGAGTGGAGTGTATGACACACGGTACTGCAGCACATGAGCATTGGGGTGAACCCAGGTGACCAGCATACTGACTGCTGTCTCCTCTGAGATAGACAAACTGCTCGGACCACCTCCAGATACTAAAGAAGCAATACAGTTAATCATGTGTTGTGATCAAAGGTACCGTGTACATATAAGTATACTCACAGGTGCTGTATCGTATGGCCACGGCCTCACTCTGAGCGCCATCGGCATATAAAGCGGAGAGTGAAATCTGATATTCCTTATCTTCCTCAACCTCTTCCAAGATTACCCCCACACTCTTCCCATCTACTGTCAACTGTAATATATCACGAATGACCACCTATCATCACCCAGTTCTATAAATCACACATTTATGCAAGCTGTTGAAAGCACAGATGTCAAAATAGAAGTGTAAAGAGTTTGAGCTAACCTGCCTGAGGTTTCCTTCACTGAGCGAGATCCATTTGATGAGATAAGAGACTACATCATCCGCCGCCGCTTCCCATCGCACTGTTATATCACTGCCGGAGAAGTTAGTGACTCTCAGATCTGAGGGAGCTGGGACTCTTACTGCAAGATTAAAGATAATCTTCTAAACTGGGGCAACAAAAATTAAATGTGTTCAAATGTGTGCCACTTACAGGTAGTGACATTGGCTGTGACAGGAGTGGACAGGCCCTTTTCGTAGAGAGACTGAACTGACACCAGATACCTGGAGAGGGAAGACAGATTCTGCAGCAACACCGTGTTCACACCTTTGACCTCCACCTGAGAAACAGACAGAACATAGTGAACATAGAACATATGCTGATTTGGTGCATTTATTATTATTAGCAATGTTGATTTTTGCGGAAGCTGTGATTAATTATTTCAGGATTATTTGATGTTCAAATAAATAGCATTAATTTAAAATAGACATTTTTTGATCTGTATTAAATGCATCCTTGCTGTATAAAAGCAATTATTTATTTATTTTTGAATAATCGTGTAATAACTTTGTAATATCTAGTAATACTGTATTGCTAGTACCGCTAAAACATGACAAAAAAGAACGAGTCAAAGCGATTTGGGTTGAATATCTAAAACCTAGTGCCTTCTGGGATCTGCTCACCTGCTTGACGTCGCTGCCGTGATTGGTGCTGTAAATGATGCTGTGTGCAGGAACATCGACAGCTCCAGGGACCCATGTGACCTTTAGAGTGCTGTGACTGACCATGGGAAACTGCAAACTTAGGGGAGACGGCAGGGGGACTGGAAAAAATAGACAGATGAGAGAAGGAACAGAGGGAATGAGCAAAATAAATTTCCAAGAGATATGGCAAGAGACTAAACTTCTGAGTTGCAGGTCTGAGAGGTTTCATTTAGGGGTTGACAAAAAAAGTAAAATGTTGTTTGCAATTTTTTAAAACCGCCTTTTTGTTCCTAGCAGAAGCAGTTAGTATAGACTTAATATCTTTATCTTAATATCTTTATAGTATATTTTGCCACCACATATTGATGGACGGTTTCCATTTATGTTTATTTTATTTTTACATCTAAGGAACAGAGAGGTTAATGTAGTTAATTGGCTGTTATTATAAACTTGACAACCAACCACCTGTTTTTTCAGATCTAATTAATGCAGACATGATGTCGTCTTCTCTCCTTTCTTCCCTTAGGAATTACTGAAGAGAAAAAGGTTTTGTGAACATTTACTCACCCTCACTTCATTGCAAACCTGTATGACTTTCATTCTACCGAAGAACACAAAATGAGGTGCTTTTGAAAAATGTTGTTAGCCAAACAGATTTGACTAACTTCCATAGTGTGGAAAACTATGGAACAACATGATTATCAGAATTAGTTCCGACTTGTGTTCAAAACTATGCCTTTAAGAAGATTTGTCTGGGAAGTGTGTGGCGTGTTTCTATGAAAGTGCTTATAATGGATCTGTATTTACAGGTGGTGCCGATTGCTGTAATTGGGTCACTGGGGTCCTCATCATACAGAGCATAAAGAGTGACTGAATAATCTGTGGATGGCATCAGATCTACCAACTCCACATCCGTCTGAGCAGGTCCAAACTTCACCTGGCACCAAAAAGAAATGCATAGGAATGGCATCAAACCATTGTAACATAATTAGAAACACTGAGCCACATTGTGAGGTGTCCCAGACTCACCTCTTTGGCATCGTCAGGCTCTCCGTCATTGAGTGCTGAGTATAAGGCCATGTACTGTGTGGCTCCAGCGGCCGGCTGCCAGCGCACCCGCAGACTGCTGGAAGAGGAGGCGGTGACCTCTAGAGCCTCAGGTATCGCCAATGGTACTTTAAAAAAAAGAGATCATTTATTATGATATGCAGAGGGGTCTATAACGGAGACCAATTTACATTATTACATAAATACCCCTTTTTTTCTTTGATCTCAGCACTTTAGCTCCACAAACGTACATTTACATTTATGACAGTATCATTTTTGCCATATGAAGTTGCAAAATCCTTAAACTTTATGCTTCCAAGTTTAGAATCCCACATTTTCAGTGTGGTCTTGAGGGATTTTTAACTATAAATTTGGAAATGCTATGAATGAGCATTTTGAGACTCACGTGTTGTAAAGGTGCCTCTCAGAGCAAAGCCCACATTGTTCTCATAGACAGGAAATATGGACAGGTGGTATTGTGTCTGTGAGGACAGTCCTGTAAGCAGAACTGTGGAGTCTGTTCCATTCACCACCACCTGAAATCAATCAACAACACGCATGTAAAAAAAAAACACAAAGTACGTTTTCGGGATTCAAATACAACTACAGCATAGAAAACATCCTGTAGGTGGCACCAGCAAACCAACATCTCTTCAATTCCTGGTGCTCAGAATTAAACCACAGAAATATTACAAGCAATTCCAGCTTTTAACATCTTTATGGCTGGAAGATAGCTTTTAGGATATTTGAACTTTTAGGCAGTATCCAGAAATTGTACACTTCCCTATTATACAGAAGGTGAAAAAGAATATGTCTGAACTCAAGGTTTTCATAAAACAGCAGGCAAAAAAAATCCCCAGATGACCTATTATTTCTGGTCAGATTCTAAAGTGTGCAGTTTCTACTATCCCATGAGGCCACAGAAGAGGAGTTGTGAATGTCAGTGATGCAACTGTAGTAAAGTAATTCATAATAACACATTCGTACTATATAACATACATTTTAAAGGTTGCAATGTATACTTACTCAAAAAAGTACTAAGAGAGTATGTGTTTTCAGAATCTTACGCAGACTTCGCTTTTTTATTTTAGTGCATGAAAGAGTGCGAGACACTTGGCTTGCCTCTTTCAGGCTCTGTCCTTCAGAGGTGTGGTACACCACTCTGTACTGCTGGGGACGTTTGCTGGGGACGGTCCAACGCAGCCGCACCTCTCTCGAGCCTAGGCCTACATACTGCAGATCAGTTGGGCTGGGATAGGACAGAACTGGGTCCTGAGTGGGACGCTCCATTCCTTCTCGAAAAAGACATATACCATTTTATTTCAATGGGAGTATGTGTACAGAATTGAAATCGGTATATAATGAAGACCAACGTGTATGTGATTGGCCTACTCTTCGCTTTAATACGCTCTTCAATCTTGCCACAGAGGATGCGTGCTAGTCTTCCCACTAGTTTACTGAGCAGAGGAAAATCATTCACGTTATACACATTCAGCTCCAGCGGTTCAGATGCCACCTGCCTCAGCTCTGCCTCATCTGCATTTTTCACACCTGGACATGAATAGGAAAGAATAGAATGCGTATATATACACATAACTACAGCAAAGCCCATTTTAAATATGCAGTAGCATATACATTACTGTTGATGTGACTTATTTTTAGTATTTTAAAAATATGAATTATTTTTAGACATTAATCAGACATTAAATTAACGCAATAAAGACATTTATAATGTTACAAACAATTTCTATTTCAAAACAAATGCTGCTCTATTCATCAAAGAAAATGTATCACGGAAAAAACAATGATAAAAAAAATTGAATTAGCAAGTTTGCATATTAGGATGATTTCTGAAGAATCATGACACTAAAGACTGTATTAAAGGTGATGAAAAAAAGAGAAATAAAAAAATTGACATTTTAAAATACACTAAAACAGAAAACAGCTATTTTATAATATATTAACTATATTACTGTTTTGACTATTTTTGATCCAATAAATGTAGCTTTTTTATTTTATTTTACAGATCCCAAACATTTGAAGTGTAGTGCATTCATTCTCAAACAGCAGTCATCTTTACTAATCATCTCATTACACTTGATGTGTAATTTGCTTAAAAAAGCTCTCACCTATGGCAATGATCTCTACGCCGGCATTCTTCAGCCTGTTGGCTGCAGCAATGGCATCATCTTGAGATTTCCCATCAGTCAACAGCAGCAGGAACTGTGGGGTGTTGGGTCGCGCCCCCATCTCCTCCTTCAGATTGTTTTCAAGGGCATGTATGAGAGCCTGACCTGAAATATAGACATGTTAAAAATAAACTCTCATACTGGTTTCATACAAGAATCCCTGCTGGACTGCCATGATGTGGGATGTATATAAAATTAAGATTGTTCTATAAAACATACAAAAGCTGTGCATTTAGTATCTTTACAGTGGACAAGATTTGTTATATATAATGCAAATCCAGACTGCCTAAAAACCCTATAATTGCTTATAAATTAGGCAGGTATATTAAGAGTGATAAATTACAAGTAGATTCTTGTGTTTATGGTTGCCAAACAATCTATATTATTAGAGAATATGCATTCACAAGGGAGCATTTATCTGAATTGTCAATTCTCTTTCAATCAGAAATTTGATTCTGAACCGTAATTCTGAATTTTTAATTACCTGGGGTGAAAAAGATTTTAGAATGTTTATTAACCCCAGGTCATTAATATATATAAGAAATATACTGGGTATAATATGTCCAGTTACCAGTGAAAGTGTTGCCTCCCTTGTATCTGAAGTTCCTGATGGCCTCCAGAAGTGGCTCTCTAGAGGTGAAGTTATTAAGATGCCACTCTGTCCGTGGATCTCCACTGTACTGAGATAATGCTGAAAAAACAACAAATTAATACTTTTAACAACAAGCATCCAGTAAATACATTTATAATATTACAAAGACATCAAATCATTTTTAATAAATGCTGATCCTTTCATTTGAATTTCCTGTTCATCAAAGAATCCTGAAAAATGTAGTAAAAGTCTGATAATAATAAGAATTATGTCTTAAGCAGCAAACCAACAAATTAGAATGGTTTCTGAAGGATCATGTGACACTGAAGACTGAAGTAATGATGCTGAAAAATCAGGTTTGCCATCACAGGAATATATTACCTGTTAAACTATAGTTATTAAAATAGCTATTTAATTTCAGAACTGTAATAATATTTGTTTATCAAATAAATGCCATTGTGAGCAGGGCCGAATTATCCATTGACAAATGACAAGTGCACTTGGGGCCCAAGCAAGGGGAAGAAACAATATATTGTCTAATTTTGAAAAAAAAAAAGTTTATTTAGGCTAAGTGCAAATAGCGCACCTTGTTGGCTGAAGCTATTTATGCAAGCTCCATCCATTAATGTCTGATTGACGTAGACAAGATTGCTAAAGATTCAATGATCAACACAATTCAAATCTATCCTATTTACCAAGTGTGAAAAAAACAGCACCGACTATTACATTTATTGCAAAGAAATTGCAGTTATTTTTAATAATAATAAAATTCCAAATTGAATCCATTTGTATTTACAACTTTATCCTCCTCCGGTCCCTGGTTGGCCTGCTTCTCTATGTGGTTTTCTTTATCTGTCTACTTATAAAATCTAATTAGCATTTGTTTAGCATACAATACTTTATATTTAAATTTTAGCATGGAAAAGTTATTACTGATCTCACATTGTGTTATTTAAAGGTCCTTTAATCATGTTTTCGTTAGTGTCATGTTTTCTTAGTATTTATGGCGGCAAGTGGAGTTTTTGGGAAAATCTTACTGATGCCGGTAATGAATAAACTTCCATTATATATAAAAGTAAAATTACATGTGGAGACTGAAATGCTTTACAATGTATGATGATATGAAATAACATCTCACCTATTTGCACACCCTGTGGCCCAATGTGAAAGGGGAAAGCCAGACCCTCCAGGAAGTCCCGTACTTTTCTGAAGTTTGTGCGGCCGATGCTCCAGGATCCGTCCACCAAAAGGACCAGATCAGCCTGAGCTCCAGCACTGCATTCGAACGCCTTTCGTGTGGAAACGGCTTGAGACACATGAGCAAGAGTCAAACACTTCATTACGGCTAACATTAAGCGCTAAGGAATGAAACTTAAACCAAATGTCGGTCTGTTTTCATTTTGCTGTGAGGGGTAATCAAGGGTCTTTTCAAACATTCCTCTCTGAATGATTTTACAGATCCTTTTTGGCAAAGCATCCACTGTTTTTCAGTGGTGCCGTCCTATGTATGTGTGGTTTTAGAAATGGGAACAAAATCCATTCCCGGGGGCACACGAGAGACCCTGATAACAGCCTACACAGTGTCATTACCTCAGTTTTTTCCCTAATTCTGTCATAAGCCCTCACTACACAGACACAGGAAACGTCAACACAGCTCATTTACTCTGTTAAACACTGACCCTAACAGTTTCCTGTATCAATGACTCAATGTGCGCCTTACATTTATTTTTGCATATTTATGAGATCAATAACAACAACAAGCACTGATTTTTCACGAACTGAAAAATGTGAGTGGCATTACCCGTGACAGTTTGAGTTGGGGCGGTTTTTCTCGGTTTGTTAGTGTCGGTGACCTCTTCTTTCACTGACTTCCCTCCAGTTTCGTCTTGTTCGTTTTTATCCTCGGCCTTGGATCGATTCTTGTCTTTCTTCTTTTTCTTTTCTTTGGGGTTTCTGTCGACTTCTGGCTCACGTTCAGGTACAGCAGGAGGCTCTTTAGCAGTAAAAAGAGATTAAATGGTTAGTTATCCCCAAAATTCTGAAGATAGTAAAGGTTTTATGGGTTTGGTACGACATGAGGGTGAGTAACCCTTTAAGATAAACAGCTAAATAAAAGTACTTCATATACAGCAGCTAACAAAAACAATTAAATGACATCAAAAGCTTAACCTACATGCAATATTAAATCTAAGTATGTTAAATATGTTTAAGCATGTTAAGCAGCTTAATGTTAATACACTGAAAAATCACAAACAATAGCGAGTGATGTGTCTGTATTCCCACACCCCGCCTTGTTCTAAATGCACATTTAGCACAGGTGGGCACTTCAGTCCCATGTCCCATTACAGCAGCATTAATTACAGGCATTTTGGGGATGAATGGTCTCTTTTTAACAGGTTTGATGGCAGAGCCGGAGCCAGTTTAAACATCTGTAGCTCCACCAGTAAAACACTGATAATGACAGAGTGACCACGGTTCCTCTGCTTTGTACATCCAGTTGGGCAGGAACTATAAAAGTATGTTTGGTTTGTCACTAATGCAGTTTTTGACACTTCATTTTGTTTTGTTACACTGTTTCAACCATAAGGAGCTTGGGAGTTTTTGACAGAAGTCCATTATGCTCACCAAGGCTGCATTTATTATTAATAATATCAAAATAGCAGTTATATTCTATAATATTATTTATTTAAAAGAACCGTTGTTCATTTTCATACATTTTTAAATGTAGTGTATTCCAGTGACGGGAAAGCTGAATTTCTGCATCATTACTCCAGGCTTCAGTGTCACATGATCCTATAGAAATCATTCAAATATTCTGATTTGGTGGTGTTTGTGGATCCTCTACCTGTAGTTGTTGGTTCTCGGTAGAGCACAGTGGGAAGGGCTGCTAGAGCCTCCGTCACGTCATCCACCTCTCCAGACCCAGAGCCAATAGAGTGAGTTTTCTTCTTCTGCTCCCTGTTCCCGTTGCGGATCAACTCTTCCTCACGCAACCCATCGACTGACAGGAAATCAGAGAATGGGTGTAAATGTGAAAGGAAGTGGAATAAACAATTTCTATAAAAGATTTTTTTGGCAAACTATTAAATAAATCCTACTATCTAAAGAAAATTTTTATTAACACCTTTGGAAAAACTGCTTTTTTGGATGCTTATGCTTTTATGAGGGAACAATGGAATAATCCCCCTCAGACATTCAAGCCTGGCCCGCGAGCCAAACCACACGACTGGCCTGTCCAGACCTGCATGGGACGACACAGTAACCTACTCTCCCAACCTCTCATCCAAACGTATCACAGATGTTTGGCATAGTCTGCATCTTTTGACAATGACAGCACCAGGCTATTATAGAATAAAGTCTGATCTCCCATAACCAAATACGTTTATCACTGGTGTTTCCGTTCTTATTTAAGCACATTTATAGCTGGTGCGAAGTCAGGTATTTCATCATTCCATGTCAGGATTCTTTCAGGGAGGTCTTTTTTTCGGTGGGACATCACTGTGTTTTAAAGGGAATTCCAAAAGTGTTTTGTGCCTGTAAAGACATAAGCGTCAGTCCCAGCCTGTAATCCAGCAGGAATCCACCACACACACTGTCAATTACAGACAGTTCTCTCCTGAACACTGTGTGTGTGTGCTGTTTCTGTACTTTATGATTGTGTGTTGACAGCTTGTGACTGCTGGGAATTCTGACATAGGATTTCTGCTTCTTGTGCACAAAAAGCACTTTGGGAAGATCCCCCACCTCTAATAACAAGTTAGAAGGGAAACCTCTAATCTAAACATAACTTTAAGGTGTACTGTAACTGTACTCTAACACATTTTGTACAGATATGAACGATAGCTCAGACTGTGTAGCTTGTTGATGGTAGGAAAGCGTAATTGGTTGGCTATTTTGTACTTGGCCCCTTAGCAATGACCTTTCTAACCATGTTTGCAACCACAAAGCCACATCCTCTTTTCCTCCACTCTTACTTGTAAAGCGTCTTTTTGCGATGAGTTTATCCAGTGTCCCATTGAGCACCATAACTTGGAGGAGATACTCCTGCCTGGGGTCCAAGCCTGCCACCGTGGCCCGGCCGCGTGTAGTTGTGAGCATCAGCTCTGGCTGAGGAACCTCTAGAAAAGAGAAAGAAAGTGTGATTTAGATTAAGCTGTTTGTGTCTGTTAATTCTATGCTATTAAAATCACCAAACACTTATTTGTACATTAGTGCTGTCAAATGTTAATCGCGTTCAAAATAAAAGTGCTAACATCTCCAAAATGCTAAAAAAAAAAAAAAAAAACCTTTAGAAAAAAAAGTTTAGAAATACACGCTACCCCAAAGGACAGAAATAACCGACTTAAAACCATTTTTTTGTTGGTGAAAATACTAGTGGCCTAATATCAAATATATTAACCCATGGAGGTCTGAATTTGGAATTTAGGCTCAGTAGTGTGTGTGGCCTCCACGTGTCTGTATGTGACCTCCTTACAACGCCTGGGCATGCTCCTGATAAGGTGACGAATGGTCTCCTGAGGGATCCCCTCCCAGACCTGGACTAAAGCATCCACCAACTCATGGACAATCTGTGGTGCAACGTGGCGTTGGTGGATGGAGCGAGACATGATGTTCCAGATGTGCTCAGTTGGATTCAGGTCTGGGGAACACGCGGGCCAATCCATACCTTCAGTGCCTTCATCTTGCAGGAACTGCTGACACACTCCAGCCACATGAGGTCTAGCATTGTCTTGCCTTAGGAGGAACCCAAGGCCGCATATGGTCTCACAAGGGCTCTGAGGATCTCATCTTGGTACCTAATTGCAGACAGGCTACCTCTGGCGAGCACATGGAGGGCTAAAGAAATGCCACCCCACACCATTACTGACCCACTGCCAAACCGGTCATGCTGAGGGATGTTGCAGGCAGCAGAATGTTCTCCACGGCGTCTCAAGACTTTGTAACGTCTGTAACATGTGCTCCGTGTGAACCTGGCAGAAAGCACAGGAACTGAGAAGTGGTCTGTGGTCACCACCTGCAGAACCACTTCTTTATTGGGGGTATCTTGCTAATTGCCCTTAATTTCCACCTGTTGTCTATCCCATTTGCACAACAGCATGTGAAATTGATTGTCAATCAGTGTTGCTTCCTAAGTGGGCCGTTTGATTTCACAGAAGTGTGATTGACTTCGAGTTGCATTATGTTGTTTAAGTGTTCCCTTTATTTATTTATTTATTTTTTGAGCAGTGTACTGTACATATATATATATATATATTCAGTGGATACGGAAAGCAATCAGACTCCCTTAAATTTTTCACTGTTTGTTATATTGCTGCCATTTGCTAAAATGATTTAAGTTCATGTTTGAGAACCCAAAGATCACTGTGGCTGGGCTCCAGAGATGCAGTCAGAGATGGAAGAAAGTTGTAGAAAGTCAACCATCACTGCAACCCTCCATCAGTCGAGGCTTTATGGCAGAGTGGCCCGACGGAAGCCTCTCCTCAGTGCAAGACACATGAAAGCCTGCATGGAGTTTGCTTAAAAAAAACAAAAAACACTCCAAGATGGTGAGAAATAAGATTCTCTGGTCTGATGAGGTCAAACCTGACAGAGCTGGAGAGGATCTGCAAAGAGGAATGGCAGAGGATCCCAAATCCAGGTGTGAAAAAAGTGCATCTACTAAATACCGAGCAAAGGGTCTGAATACTTAGGACCATGTGATATTTCACTTTTCTTTAATAAATCTGCAAAAATGTCAATAATTCTGTGTTTTTCTGTCAGTATGGTGTGCTGTGCGTACATTAATGAGGAAAAAAATTCACTTTTAGGGGTTTTAATTTGTACCCAACTGTATCTTGATCTGTTCCAGGTTTATTACTAACTAATTCTAGAACCATAAATTGTTACTTGGGGAAAAAACTGTTTTAAGCATTTTCCCATGGAAACATTTTTCAATTGAGTTTAGTTTAACTTGAAAAACTACATTTTGAATTGATATTAAAAAATTGATTCATTAAAAATATATACTGGAAGCTCATTTTATCTAATAAATCCAAGAGAGAAACACACACACCTGTAAGAGTTCCTTGGCAGAGCCTCTCTTCTCCACGTCCATCTCCAGACAGCGGTTTAAGAAATCCCGAAACACAGATGAGAGTTTCTCTGGGTTCTGCAGCTCCGGCGTTCCATTGGTGGCGATGAGATACAGAGCCTAGACAACAGCAGGGGTTAAAGGTCACACAGAAATCATCCACATTAACTACATCATCAGCTCCTTTCATTTAAACAACACTTTTTCAAATGTTCTTGTAGATCCTACATCATGATCCAGTGTAAATCTATATAAAAATCATCCAGAGGTTCCTGAAAATATATGAACAAACAAACTACTCATTGTTGCTATTATATCAGACTACTTTGTTTGCCACAAATTAACCTCATGTCTGCCCACAAATAGATTTTGTAAAGGTATTAAGATAAAAGCCTTAAGAGCTGATGTAAGTTTTTTTTCTGTCCTCCCACAAAGTATCAATCGATGAAATCAATGCAAATGTTTTCATCTACTGACATCAGATCATCATCTGAAGTCACTCTCAGCACAAAAGATCACACGTGTCTGTGAACCTGGTCTTATGAAACTATTATTAGACATTTATTTATTTGTTTGCATAATCTCAGTATTAGACATGTTAATTTTTACTTACATTTTTCAGATATGCTATATGTAATATTTTTTTGAAACAAACTTTAAATTTTTTTATTTACATTTAGATTGTTTTACTCCACTGTTAAAATTAGACATAT
>JAUCMU010000048.1:9697953-9715650 GCA_032275025.1 Enteromius treurensis | reverse complement strand
ATCTGCATAAAATAGAGATTCTAAGCTTTCAAATGGTACCACATATGGGGTTATTGGTGCAGGCAAAGGGTTAAAAATTAAAGGCACAATTTGAATATAACTTTTGGTTAAAGTTAAAGAGTTAAAATGTTTTTAATAAGCATGCATTTATCAGCCGTATGAGCCTTGGCAGAACTGTCCGGGTAAAAACAAACTATATGTCTGAAGATGTAGCTTGAGAGGAAACAAACAGAAAAGTGACTAAAGAAGAGACATACAGTAAAATGTTAAGGAATCGTTTGAATTAAGACATAAAGGAGCAAAGAAATCTTTACATGGTTTAAATGAAAGCACTCTGAAAAAAAGCCCGAAAGTTTCTGAAGTGGCATAAATTTAGTGTTTTAAAGTCTTTTACTGAATATGAGAAAATATGATGAGTCAATTTTTACAGCGTTGACCCTTTATTATCATAACCTCTGAAATTCGCTCTGGCATGCTGGACATTAGCTTCTGGAACAAGACCTTGACTGACGGTGATCCATTCTTGCTTTATTAGTTGATGGAGTTTGTGGGCTTTACCTTGTCCACTTGCCTTTTGAGAACTGACCACAGGTTATCTAGTCTATGGGATTGAGATCCATGACTCCAAAATGTTATTGTAATGAGCTTCGAGCCCCTATTTTAACACACTTGCTTTGTTACATGGTGCTCCATCGTGCTAGAAAATGAACGGATCATCACCAAATTGCTCATGGATCACTGGAAGCAGAAATCACTTTTACAGAACGTTTTGAAGGCAAAAAAAACACCAGTATTCTGCTGTTAAATCCTTGTACTTCCCGCAGAATTTCAGTCTGTCCTTCACGTTTTTCTTGGAGTGAAGTGGCTTCTTTGCTGCCCTTCTTGACACCAGGTGCAAAGCGAGGATGGCTGCATGTTTTTCCTTTGAAGGTAACCATTGCTAACAAGAACACAATGATTAGAAGCACTTCTTCCCTCCTTTTATAGCAACCAGTCTGCTCTTACAATCTTACTAGTATGATTACTCATTCACTACTAGTTCTCGTGCAAATTTTGACATGTGCTGCTGATATGATTAGTCAATCAACTGGTCAAAGGATACAAAAAAAGTGTATTTTAAGGATAATTTTAGGCCATAAAGCTTTTAGCAATTATTTAAAATGCATCTGCTCAAAAATCTAGAAACAATGTGAATGAACACTTAAGCAGCAGACTTTTTCAATGCAACATTTATGTCACTGCCAAAACTTTTGGCCATGACTGTATATTAAATAGTTAAAAAACATATGATACGGTTCAGGCTAACTGGGATGTACTCGAGAACCCTAAAAATTGTGCAAATCATAAAAGACATATCAGCAAACAGATGCATGCAACTGGCCTAAAGTGAATTCATTACCGTTTTCTAAAACAGCTGTGCTCTCTCTTTGGAGCTGAACTGCCTTCCGCCTTTCAAATTAATTCACTGAACAAACTCAATCAGGTTTCTGAATTTACTGACTTCCCTGCATCTTTATGAAAACTCCATACAAATCTAATTAGGCTATAATGAAGTCTGCCTCCCTCTCTAAGAGCTGACAGCATTGACTGAATAATGAACATTTAGTATATTAAATCTAGAAGGAAGTGTATATACTACACACCATTCACAAAGTTGCCCTGGAAAATAAGTGAAGAAAACTAAGTTCATTCATTTTATTAAAACAAACTAGTATTGTACTTACATTCTACATGATGATTAGTTTAGTTATTATTGTAGGCAAGTGAAACAGAATTGTTATTTAATAAAATAAATCCTTTATTCTCATGTAAACAAAAGTGTAAGGCCACTTGGGGATTGGTCTTGTGCCGAGATTGGTGCCACCAGCTGCTTTAAAATGATATTTTACCTTTAAATTAAAATTCCTTCAAACTTACTAACCAATGTGTCTTTCAAAACTCTCTTCAAATAGAAAATAAATGATTGTTTAATATTTTTTTGATAGCCCTCCTGGAGACCATCCACCTTCATTTTATGGAAGCCATTCCTTTTGTACTCCACAGATGACAAAATGATGGCAAGTAAATAAGGACCGAAGCAAAATGTTTGGGTTAACAAACTCACTCAGAAGCAAAGGGTATCTCTTTTGTCTCAGAGGGTCGAACAACAAAGATGTGCCCCAGTACATCAGTTCATTCTAATGTTTGGGGCTGGTTGAGTACCTGTGATCAATGTGACCATTCACGTATGCCTTTAATCCAAACCATTCCACACAAGTCTATTTAAGACATTCATGTCATCCTGGAACTAATAAAGAATCTCTTGCTCCTCTTCATCGTTTGTGTCTTCACAGTAGTCATCTTTTGTTTGTAGAAGTGGAAGCTCAAGGTCCGGGTTGTCTCTAACTGGTAAATGTCTTACCATGGGGCCTTTTTCTATAAAAAAACAAAAAACACAGATTAAAAAGACAATGCCATTTTGCTTTTTAAAGCTTATTAACAAACACTGCATAGACAAATTGACCAACACTTTAAAGCAAAAAATTATATATATATATAATAAATACAAGAATACATGTCACAAATTGGAGGATATACACTACTTCAGTTTCATCACAACCAATAATCACTTTTCACATTAGACACCTGTATGAATCAACTGGGCCGTGTAAATATGTTTAGCAATGCATTACAAACACCTATAGGCATAATCTTACTAACCTTTGTTATAGTATGTTTTGAGACCAACATGCAGTGATATGCCAGAAAGACACACACCAAAGCCCAACCAGTTAACCATGCTCATTTTATCCCCCATGAACTCCACTGCCAGCAGTAGAGTGCAAATCTCCTACAGACACACAAAGAAAATGTCTTAGATGTCTTACAGAATATTCATGGTTTAAGGCTAACAAAGGCTTTAAAACCTAGCACACTATTGAGAAATAGAGAAACGCGTTTTTTTATATTACTCATAAGTATGTGAAAGCAATAAAGATGTATTCTCACCTTAAAAATGCCTGCAATGGAAAGCGTCAGACTGGAGGTGCGGGACACCAGCAGGAACTCTGAGAAGCCCAGTCCAAAAGCTAGCATGCCACCCACAGACAGAGTCACCAGAGTGTAGAGCAGGTGGGAAAGCTCACTGACCCTGAGGAGCTTCTCTGTGGTACCCACACTCAGCCCTGCACAGGAATCACAGGATAGAGAAACAAGCAACAGGTTTGTTAAGATCCAAATGCACTGGTAACCAAGAAACAAAGTTTGCATGAAGTAAATGAAAGTCATTTTAGTCTGTAATATTTCTACAGCAAATAAATCATACTTCGTACACTGAATTGTCATATTTAGTTGTATTAATAATTGCATTAAATCTAAGCAGATTTTACTAAAAAAAAAAAGTATATGGGTTTATTTTTTACCCACTACAACCTCATAATGTCATGTTTTTAATATTTCAAAAACAATATTTCTTTGTGAGATTTGCATTTTGTATTTGTTTGTGATTACTAGATGAAAATTTCTTTAAAATTCTATAGAGCTTTTTTAATGAGATCTGATTCATAAAAGTCATTTATTTATTTGATCAAATATACAGTAATATTTTAATAAGAATAATATTTTTATTTATATATTTAGTAGAATTTTTATTTTTATTTCTATAGCGCCTTTCCATTTTACAGTAACATTTTCGGATCATCCAGGAAGCAACGCAGATTGCTAAGATTTAAGGCTACATAAACTTTTGAACAGGATCATTTTTATAAATTCAGTTATTATTGTCGTGTGGAGAACATTTATATTCAACTATCAGGTGAAATAGCTTATTCAGGACAGCACTAAATAAAAATAAAATAAAATTTTCATGATCCCTGCAAAGGGTATGCAAACTTATGAGCAAAATTGTAGATAAAAACTGGTGTCTGACTGACCCTCATTAAGAAGAAACAGAGGAAAGAGGCCCAGGAACATGAGAGGCTGCAGATGATACATGGTGTCTATGGGGTTCTGAAGGCCTGTGTAGCAAAAAGGAGGACGTAAGAGTCACACCACTTACACATACAGACTGAACACATTTCGTAACATGTTGCCTTACCAAACTCTGCTTTCTGCAGGAGCACTTGAGTGAGAGTCCAGCGGATCCCTCCAATAAAAGAGGCCAACAGGACCATGATGAATCCCTCCATATTAAACTGAGCGGACTTCAGGGTGAACATGAACAGACCACTGGCGATCAGCAACACCACGAGGATCAGGAATGGGTTCTGTTATGTTCAAAATAGTCAGGTAGCACACTTCAGCACAGCAAAAACTCAAGTCAAGGAAATATATCAACGCAGAAAATTAAACTGCCCCCGGCTTAACAAAATCAAAAGCGATCATGGACTGGTTTATAATGGCTTCCTGTTTTACATGTGATTGTACCCTATTAAATGACCGATTACTGATTGCATGCCATTATTGTTTCAGCACGACTCCAAGAATATATGAAAAATCTGAAGTGCCAAAACTGGAGAGAAAGCATACAGCTTTTATGGATTTATGAAACACTGCTTTATTCTCCTTCCCTTTTTTATTTATTTCATTCAATCCTCTCTATAATCAATTATATTATGTAATTTTTGTTACAAGTACAAGCTGTCTGAAAAACTGAAAGTCATTCAAAAGCACTGAAAAAACTATAAATAAAACTGAAAGCCATTTAAAAGCAGCTCAATTGGTTTCTGGGTAAAAAGAAAGGAAAAAATAAGTACCGATTTATAATCTAAAGACAAAATTACCATAGCCATAACATAAAGACAATAGTTGTGCTGTGATTCCGGCTGAATTTATATATTAATTGTTCACTAAGAGAAAAAGTTCAAAGCAAAAATAATGTATTTTTGACTATTACATTTGGCGAGCCTAGTACTGCTCAGCTAAATATGGAGCATCTATCAAGACACACTCAGTAGTAAAAAAACAGTTTTATACACAGACAGCATCAGCAGTTCAACAAAGCTCACAGAAAGATATCTTGTGAAGTACTGCATCTTAATGTAGCCTATATGCAGGTCAAATATTAGTTAAATGGGTCTTAACTAAATATAGACTCCTATAAACTATAGTTTCCTTTAAGCCATTTATTCAAGAGCTGAGTATATTTCACACTTACCGGCTCCTCCAATTTGAAGACCAGAGAGAAAAAGAGAATGAAGAGAACAGCTGAAGACTTTGTCATGGTGTACCTAAAAAAAATAAACACACATTTCCAAGTAGTTTTAATTATTTCCAGAAGCAAACACAATTGTTTGTAAGTCAAGTGTTCAGGTTTTAAGACTGGAATACGCTTCATGACAAATTTGCAGACGAGCTAAAATTAATTATTGGTAATTATTATGTTGATGACAGATTTAACAGAAAATCATGTAGAGTACTATTTAACGGGAAGAAGATTTTAAAGCTTTATGCTTTGATTTAATCCAGTCAAACACCTCTTGTTTTGATATAACATTCATCTCCTAGCAATGAGATGCCCAGTAAGCATTTACAAAGATGATGTTTAAAAAAAAAAAAAGGGGGAAAAAAGTGATTCATCAAATTATGTGAGAAAGAGTACTATGAGACAAGTGTAGTAAACTAGTAGCCAGGAATAACTCTAAAACATGTTATTTTATTCTATTTTAACAGTCACTGCACAATCACATGACTGATTCAATCAATTAAGCATGCATTTTATTAAGTATGCTTCTAAAAACATAGACAGCACATCTACATGTAATATATGACTTACATTAACATATATAACCACTGCCAACAAATCAGGATACTTGCACTTTTAAGAGCTGCTTTAATATTTTTCTTAGTATATTATATGTTACTTATATATTATATTACTGAAAAATTATTATTTAATCCCTTGGAAACAATATGTACTGTAAAAGCACTAAAGAAATAAAGGTGATGTCAGTTGATTTGGATGGAAATGTGCTGTAAAGAGCAATAGCTTGTAGTTTACAGTAACAGGTATACACAGTGTGACGAGCGTCCCGAGGAGTCATCAGCGTCAACCTGGAAACAAAGGACACACACCTGCACGTCCTCATCTCTGGTCTTCAGGCAGCTGCTATATAAGCAGCGTGAGCGTTTACCAAATACTGAGAAACTTCTCCATGGTACAGAGCGTTAACCTTCCCAGAAAGCAGCGGAGGACCGATCAGCCCAACAGAAGCTCTTTATAATTACTATAATTACATTTAGAATTAGTATCCCCGCCCCCCAGTCCACTTCGCTGGGAAACACCATGCCAGGCAGTGTTTTTAGATGCATGAATTAGATTTCTGTAAATGTATCAGGTAATCCATGAATTCTTCACATACAGAGAAACTCACATACACACTGAATACTGCAATAGAGTAGGAGTTGTATGCCATTCCAAATAACAGCATGTGCGCCAGTAGTACTTAAGGGATGTTTTGTGCTTGAAGAAAAAGAATACAATTCTGAGAATAAAATTGTTATCTCTCAGGAAATAATAGCATGCTTACAAACTAATATTGATGAAAAGGAAGCTCCAGTTTGACAATCCAATATCCAGTGCTGTAGCCAGGGCTGATGGACAAAGACAAAGAGATGTACAAATATTATGATGAATCACGGTCTCAAAATAATACAAAGCATATACATCATAAATCATTCTAAGATAAAACTTAAAAATTTACTGATGAATAATGGGCTTTTGGACAAGATTCGCAGATCGACTAGATTTTCTACATTCAATCAGTGTGGACTTCACCCACCCAAGCTTCGTTACTTCAGTTGGATAGGAAAGATAACAGGTTTTATCTTCTCAGCTACCATTATGACACACATTCAAACATTTTTTGGACTCACTGATGATTTTTTTTCCCCTCCCAAAACATACAAACCTGTTGGGGCCGCTTTAGAAAGGTAAACCTTCCAGGGAAGGGTCACTCGAGGCTTTCCCGTCCAGCACTGCATGGCAAAGCGTGTCAGTGTGGAGAAACCAAAAATTATTACAAGATGGAACAGCGTCATGAACAGTGGAAAGTGGAAGTCCTGAGGTACAAAAAATAACAGAATATTATACAAACCAAACAAACAAACCTCTTTTCAAACCAAGAGACTCAACTGAGCTAGGCCTACCTTCATTAGCCACTTGTTGTAAAATGTTATACCAATGGAAAACACATAGTAGAAGAGCACCAGGCCCACGGTGCGCAGCGCCCTGCAGAGGAACTGCGTCGGGCACGCCATCCTGGACAACCCGGATCCGACAAGGCACGGCTAGAAAGAGGAAGGCAATACGAATTAACCACAGCTAGTATGTTAACTCTGAGTAGGTTGATAAGAACACAAGGGGCCAAAGTTTGATGTGCGCGAGTCGATTGTGTCGTACTATACAAAGAACCACTTGTTGAGAAGTGCAACATACTGTAACAGAACAACTGTGAGTTAACGTTACTTTCATAACGTTTTGCTTTGTCAACGTCATTTAAACGTTGTCTGAAGCACTAAACCTAGTTACCTCAAATGATGCTGTGACAGTTACAGCTAACCAGAACTAGTTAAGGTCAATGACCACGTTTTCTTACCTTACTGTTTACATAGTCCTCGTTAACGAAAAGCTGGTAGCGTTTAAAACTATGTAACCATCATTTGGGTACGCGAGTCTTTAGAGCACTTATGACAGCAATGCGAGACTCTGTCACACAAAAGTGCCATTCAAATAACTGTTGTTGTGAACCTACAGACAGCCAGCCCTGTGTAGTTACTTCAGTTGATCTGACGTGGACGTTGCTCTGATGACACATGCGCTGCAGCCCGGGAAAATTTGAATTCTGTTCATAATGTTTTGAAATTTAAAGCTTTTCTAAATTCTTGTTAAGCACACATGAAGTGAAAAGACGATGTAAATGCGCTTTGAAGTAGTACGGTTGCTGTTTGATTTTGCTTAGCACGGATCGGTTCGTTCTTGTGAATCGGATCTTTTTTTGATGAACCGATTCATAGAACACGACTGAACAATTCGTTCACGAATCGGACTGATTCTGTTCTCGAGTGAAGAATTCATAATAAAATTGTGTTGTAATTATTTAATCACTTGTTTTGAGAACAGATGAGTGAGCTTACTGTACATTTGAAGTTAATATTTAAGTGATGGACACACTTTAAACTCCCTTATTATTAAAACGTGTTTTATTAGTGTCTACCGAACAAAAACTTTTTTTTGGTCATCACTAGCAAAATGCCAAATAAACGGTTTGCGATAATAAATTATATGATGGATAATTTGATAGGAAACTTATTTTATCTAGTTAGTAATTATGTATTTGAAATCAGCCAAACGTTCCTCCTGGCAATATCAGAGACAAAAGCATTCCAATAAACCATAACATTTGGAATCGATACAAAATCATTAAAAAACATATTGATTTGTTTGAAGTAGATACAGAAAAACACTGTTCTCACACCACTAAAATAGAAGGTAAAACAGACGATAGGGTGTCATTTGTAACAGTCTAATAAATGGAATGGCATCAAAACCATTAGCAAAGTCTTTAGGGGTAATGGAGTTATTAAAAAGATAAGGAAGTTAATTATTATTTAAAAAGTGGCCATTTTTATTTTTGCCATTTGGGTGTCAGCCTGGAGAACCTGGCAGAGGTGTCTGAGAGGAGAAGGCTAAAAATGCTTCTTGTTTACCCCATGCACGCCTCCATGACGGGCCATCGGAGCACACGCAGCAAAAGACTCATCGCCTCTAAATGCAGAACTGACCGTCACAGGAAATCCTTCCTACCTGTAGCAATAAGACTCTTCACTGCCCTGAAGGTGATTTCTCAGGATTAATAATAATATTAATACTAATGTTTACTTTGTCCTCAGTCAAATTGTGCAATATTACATGTATGTATGTCATTGATTTATTGCTTGTTTCATCAAACCATTACATGTTCTACTCTCTCTTATTCAATGTGCACTGTCACTTCACATCAACCCTGAATTTAAATTTTTATTTTTATGCATAACATCAAGGTTGTTCCAAATACATTGACTATTTAAACCATGGGTATTTAAAACCGCAGAATGTTTTTATATAATGTATTCCATTTTTCCATATTACATTAAATTTAAATATTTTCAATATTTTTGAGACTGAGAAGCACACCATGGTCTGGAATATCCTCGCCTTTTGCAAGTAACATTGTTCCCCTCAGAGATGAGTCTCTGCAGCAATAAATTACATTTCCTCTTTGTTCGTTTCGGTTCACTTTTTCTTTCTTTTCTTTTTTTTTTTTTTTGCTTTATTGAACTTTTGAAATAACACAACAGTGAGTACAAAAAAAATATACAAATAATAAATAAATAATACAAGTATTTTAGCATCAGATAAGAGGTTAAATAATAATAATAATAAAAAAATAATTACAAGATAGAAGAGAATAATCAAAAAGGCACAAAATAGAAGAAAAATAAATAAATAAATAAAAACTTAACTAAAATAAAGGAAGCAGAAGGTACTTCACAAGATAAATGACAAATTAAGTATATTCATAAGCTTGTAGCTTGTACAAATTGAATAGGTCCTAATTGCTTTTTGATTATGAGATGTTGAAATAGTTTTTAAATATTGCTTAATTTCTTGTAGAACTACAACAAAAATAGGTATGCAGTTAGAGAATTTGCATTTATGTATGTGAATCCCACATAGATCGAAAATTAGGTTTATAGAAAAACAATTTTTGAATATCCTTTAAAAAACAAAACAAAGAGAACCATCTTGAGATTTAATTTCAAGATGATGTTTGAGATAAACAAGCCAGTCGTTTTGGCTCACTTTCCTGGGGTATTTGGAGCATTGTGACGTAGTGGAATCACAAAATTGATTTGTTCGAACGAACCAATTCACAGAAATGATCCGAGCGTTCCAGCACGCCCCCTTTAATAAGCTCGTCATCCAGAACTCCAGGGGTCGCTGCTGGTTCCTCCCACTGCCGCGTTGTTTGTCAATGAATGAGCAGTGGTTCCTGTCTTAGCATTTACTGCTTGGTGTACTGTTTTTGTTCCCGTTCGGGTATCACAAGTAAGTTATACGTAAACACTGAACCTGCTACTCTCTTATATTATAGAATAGTTGACTTTTAATTGATTGTTGAATGGCTGTTTCTAACCAGCGCGCTGCAATTATTTTCAAGAATGGCTGAGGAAGAGGATGATCCTGGTTTTGACGAGGATGTAGACGACGGGGGTAACGGGGTAGACTCGGGCCAAGGTAAAAGAAAGCGGCTTTTTTCCAAGGAGCTTCGCTGCATGATGTATGGGTTCGGAGACGACCAAAACCCTTACACCGAATCAGTGGATATACTGGAGGATCTGGTGATCGAGTTTATCACGGAGATGACACACAAGGCGATGTCCATTGGGCGCCAGGGTCGCGTTCAGGTGGAGGACATTGTCTTTCTCATTCGCAAGGACCCTAGAAAGTTTGCGAGAGTGAAGGACCTGCTCACCATGAACGAGGAGCTGAAGAAAGCTCGCAAAGCCTTTGACGAGGCAAATTATGGGTCTTGAAATAGCCCTTTGGTTGCTAGGCTTTGCTCAAACAATGTATGAAAAGAGTTGCCTATAATGACATTATACCTGTTGAGAACCATTAGTTCCCATTTCTTACAGATTTGTTCGAGTTGCTTGACTGTTCACAGTTCAATTGAGTGTTCATTGATTGTGTGTAAGATGTTGTACAATAAAGATAAGTTTGTTAAACTTTTAATGTTAGTTTTATTATTTTGAAAAGCATTCATGTGCACCTAAAAGAATAAAAAAACAGAAGACACATGACTGTTTCTTTGATTACAAGTACATCAGCCCTAGAATAATATCCCTTCTGACAGTTATGAATGTAAAGAATATAACCATGATAGTATTGAACTCTCTTATTCTCACTCTCAGATTGTCCAAAACCCGAGAGACAGAATTAATTGATTTATTTGACTATCCTTTATAGTGTTGAGAGATTTCTAAAATGGGCAACCAGGTTACATGTTATTAATTTTCTTTATTATTAAAATATTTTGATCAAAAAGTTACATTTTGTTGAAAACTGAAGGGTTAGTGCAGGTGTAAAATTAATCGCTTTGGGAAATTGTGCCTGATATAGCTAGGAGATTTATACAGTTCATTTCTATTTTTTCAATTATGTAAATATAGCTATTGAATGGAAGTAGGGTTATCTTGAGGTTTTTGCTTTCAAATTTATGTGTTAAAACTAATCAGTTTTCAGTGACATTATGCATTCAATTTAGAGCTTAGACATACATATGTAAATCAAATGAAAACATGGTAATAATAAGCCAGGTGTTTTTCCCGCAGTGTACATCATTTTCACGAAAAGGAGGACTTTGTACTTTGTAATCAGTTATCTTTGTATAATCAGTGTGCAACCCCTTTACTTTGCAAATAATACTCATCAGCCATTGCCAGATAAACAAGACACAATTTACTGATTTACACATTTGCAGCACACAAAGAACGTCATGTTGAAATCTAAATGTGCAATGGAGAAGACAGCTATTCCTACAGCATGTCTAATAAAACTAAACGCCATGTTGGTATAAGTGAAATATCACTGGGATATTTGTAAGAGTTAGCGGTTTGGGTTTTGCTGCTACATAAACAGTACTAATTATAGTCTTTAGTATATACAGAAATTGGCAACTAATTGGGGTCAGAGACTCAGGAGGAAAAAAAAACAATGTTTAATTGATAAACTCCTCAAAACAAAGCCATACAAATCAAAATGTCAGACCAACTAAACAACGTGTGTTTTATTGTTTATTCTGTTTTCAAGCGTTTGTTCTTAAACACAGTGAAGGGGTTTGGCTTTGGCATTGGTCTATGCAGCGGTAACAAGCTGCTGATCTAGACTAAATCTAGACTAAACACCCACAAATGTGGGGGTCTACCATGGCATGTGCTTCTAGTGAACTTGAGCGCCATCATAATATGATGAGCCTGTAAACCACACCACAGCTTGGCTCCTTGGATCTTGCATAAGGGTTCAGTGGGAGCCCAACCTTGGCAAACCCCACAGAGGTGATTATCTGTCTGTCTGCTGAAGAGGTGAGATGGAGGAAGAAAGAGGACAAAAGGGGGAAGTGAATTTGTGTGGCACTGAGAGGTAAAGGTTCCTGTTTGCAGGGGTGTGAGGGGAGAGGAATGTCCTTGAGTCTCTTTTACTGCACGTTCTCCATCATCTTGAGGAATTCTGGGGAAAAAACGGACAGGGGTGTTGCTTCAATACCTGGTCATGCATGCTCACAAATGAAAAGAAATCTCATTTATAAACCATCATACCATCAAAGTCCAGCATGCCATCGTTGTTTTTGTCTCCATCTTTAAGCAGCTCATCAATCTCTTCCTCTGAGATGGATTCGCCAGTGCTGCGGATGATCTCAGCAAACTCATCTCTGTCGATGTAGCCATCACCGTTCCTGCAGATTCACGGTGTTACATATGCTAAAGTGAGTCTGGGTCACATTCAAAGACAGGTGCACGCAAGAAAAAATCAGATGACATACTTGTCCAGCACGCGGAAGCATTCGGCCAACTCTTCCTCGCTCTTGCCAGCCTGGTCCTCCTTAAGGAGTCTCACCATCATGACCAAGAACTCCTCAAAGTCGATGGATCCGCTGCCTACAGTTTCCAGCATGAAGTACATTAGCTATTACAATTTTGTATGTAGCTTAAAGCTTAACAGTTATCGTTATCATTATATGAATAATTAAAATGCATCATCATGTAGCTGGCCATAAAAATACTTCACGCAAGTGTGAAAACATTGAACATATTTGATGTGCACTCTTCCATAGACTGGAAGGGGCAATACGTTTATTTATTCATATACTTTTTACTTTGAAATGTGTTCACGTTCAGGTAAGCTGCTCTTTAATTTTGTTTTTGTCTTAACAAGATACTTTCTAGTTGGCAATGCCAGTATTTGCCCCGAAGGAAATCATTCCTGTGCAGCACCCCTGGCGGCAGCGCTGAGAATGCAGTGCGTACTTCTGCATACAAAACGCAAGAACGCACCAAAAAGGGCTTGCGTATAGTACATTTTGTACAGTGTTATATAGTTCTTTGTTCTAGCATTTTGCTGACCGTCTTCATCGACCTCCTCGATGATTTCTTCCAACTCCTCTCTGGTTGGATTCTGACCCAGCATCCTCATGACAGTACCCAACTCCTTGGTGCTGATATCACCGCCACCGTCGGTGTCGAACATGTCGAAGGCAGCCTTGAACTCTTAGAAATAGAAACATAATGTTTAATAGAAAAAAACAACATACTGGTGATATATCCTTTTTGTTCGCACACTCACCGGCAAGCATCTCCTCGCTCAGGTATGAGCGGGCCTCTTGTTGTGCGTCGGTCTGTGAAACGGTTACATTATGAACGGTGAATTTCAGATATAAACAGCACAATGCATTAATCTGGTAAACGTGACCCTGGACCACAGAACCAGTCTTAAGGCTGAGGTTTTTTTTTTAATATTGAGATTTATACATCACCTGAAAGCTTAATAAGTAAGTTTTTCGGTAACTAATGTATAGTTTGTTAGGAAAGGACAATATGAGTTGCAATTGAATGAGATAAACCAGGAATCTGACGGTGCAAAAAATACAATATTTCCAAATCCCAATTTAATTTCTTAGTAATGCATATTACTAATCAAAAATGAATGTATTTATGTAGGTAATTTACAAAATATCTTCATGCAACATGATCTTTACTTAATATCCTAATTATTTTTGGCATAAAAGACAAATTGTTAATTTTGGCCCATATTGAATGTATTGTTGGCTATTGCTATAAATATACGCATGCTACTCATATGGTTTTGTGGTCCAGGGTCACATATGAGAAACCCTCCTTCGTTTGAGAGTCATTTGTTTCCTAATAATCTTTTTGCATTAAGACAGGGTTACAGTCCTGCAAACAACAGATGGTACCCAGAACACTTCTCCAAGACCATTTGGGACTATTTTAAGGCTCAACACGTTATCCTTGCAGTCAGTGACTGTACATGGTAATTCCGAAATAGGATCCTTGGAATGTGTCGCTTCAGCTTTTAGTTAACCTACTTAACCTAACCTGCTGACCAGATTCATATCAAATAGCATGATTCTTTTAACACTCATTAGTACCATTATATTTCAACAGATATATGGATGATATTTCAGAGAGACCTTTGACTATTTGGTCATTTGTAATAGTTATGCTCCTACAAGCTATTATTTTATAGGCTATCAGAAAAATGGCAGTGAAAAAACTTTACAGTGGATTTTGCTGGCAATGTGACAATGGTAATGGTAATTAATTGTTTTGTATATTTTTGTTAGAGAGAAATCATGGGCTTGAAACAGATTAATTAGCAGTAAGTCAATTTTGAATTTATTAAGTCACCTAAAAATAACACCCAATAAAGGTAACAAATCAGATTATATCAAACATTGTTGCCAAGGCAAAAATAAGTCCAAAATTGCCAGAAACAATTTAAAAGAAAACAAATAAGCATATTTTAATATACTTACATTAATACCTCTTTATTATTTCTCTTTTTTGATGATTTTTAGTCACAGTATGTTTGATTGTTTATTAATTTTATTATAAAGCTTTATTAAATTCAAAACAACAAGGGAACTATTAACAATATTTTAACCTTATATAATCCATTATTAATAATGTAATTTCTGACTTTTTGATTAGGCCATTTTTCCTATTTTATGTTTTCATGCGATCATTAGCAAAACTGACTGCTTAGATCATTTAAACTCTTACCATGGTTGTGGATTAGCCTCCTCAATTATATCCACGAGACAAGCAGTGGTCAACGCGCTCGCACCCCAACAGAAAGACTAGACGTCAAGTGACAGTTCTGACACACTTTAAACAGGCCACCCAAGACCCGCCCACAGACCTCCAGATTTAGAATCCTGAACTTTTAGGGTTCGACGGCTCCCATAAGCCAATAGAAATGTGAAATGAGTACACTTTAAGAACAGTCTGAGAGAATACAGGAAAACGGTAACTGCCTTGTTCTGGTGTGTTTACTGTCGGAAAGCCTGTATTTATGGAAAGACCTGTTCAAAAACAGATAAAATAATCAGTGTGTCTGGTAACACTTCATGTGGAAATTGCATGTTTATTCTGACCACACTAATGTTTAAAAAAATATTCCTGGAAGACTTTGCTGGTCACCAATTCCCCTCAAAATATCTACTAAATTTGAAAAGTAACATATTGAGAGACTAAAATGGCTTATACTGATTTAAAATAAGTAGTTTACAGATGGAAATTGATTTTTAAAATGGAGAGAACCCATGGTGTTCTGCACAGCCCCCGCTTTAGTCAAGCCGAGAAACCCTAAACCTCTTGGGAAGGTGCTGTGTTGCAAATCTTCAGCGTTCCCTGAATAGCAAATGGTTTAGATCTCTTAGTCCACCCCAACCAAAACTCAACAACACAAATGGCGACACGGGTACCCCAAACCCAGAAGAGCCTAAACCCAAGTTTCCATGTATGGCATGTGTTTCCTGAGCGAGGAACTGTATCGACGTGGATTGGAGAAGCATGTGGAGGAACTCTGAGGAGGGGGTGGTGGACTATATACTTTCAGGCAGAAATGGAAAGATTTAAAGGGAGCTTTTTGGAAGAGCAGAAAGGTCCAGTTTTGCAGGTTGCATATCAATGCAGTTCTGGACAATTGCATTTGCGGAACAGGCATGAGATAACACCTCCATCCATATGACCTAAAGACAACGAGGTGTCAAAAAGGATCACATGGCTTTCCACCATGAGAAGAAAATATGGAAATCTGACCTTTTGCACCTTTTCAGAACTCATATATGTATAACCTGCATGTTGCTGGCACAGAATGCTGACATTAGGATTCAAAATTGATTTTTTTTTCATGACCATGGGAAGAGGTCAAGTGAAGAGGTTACTCCTTTGGGCAGGTTTAATTCGAAAATATCAGAGGAGACCAACAGACAAAATGATAAATGCAATCGGCAACATTATGGATCTACTGGATGGCCAAAGTGTTATGTATTTCGGACCAACATGTTGTTATGGTCCTGTTTTTCTGATTGGTTGTAGTGAAACTATGGACAAGGTGGGTGCGAAGTTCTCGTAAGTTGCAGCTTCTAGAAATGTGATTGTATTTAGCTTCAAAAAAACGTCCTGTACGTTTTTACAGACAGATATTTTGTGTTACTTTACATAATACAATCACAGTAAGAAATCACCAAGCAAACAAGTAGATTGGCCAAGGTGTGCCTTTTTAATAGATTTGCTTACACCACTAACACATGAGTTACATAGATTCCTTATCGCCATGACAACATTAAGTCTTTTCCAAGGCTAATGCAGGGTTATTTTGAATCACTGTAAAGGTTGAGGGGACGGGGGTTTAAAGAAGGTTGCTGAATGTCTTGGGAATAAGCAGGTGTAGTAGCAGACAGCTGAAGGGAGAGGCGTTAGTGGTTTCCTCTTAAAAGGTCTGAATGGTTATTTATAGATACCCTCACAGTGCGGTCCCAAAGGAACACTTCCAACAAGATGGCACTGACCTATAATATTCTCTGCCACTTTAAAGCAAATTCCAGCCCATCTTTATTGTTAATGATTTGAACCAGGGGGAGTTTCTCCTTCTCCTTTAAACATCTCATCATGGGTTCTTCTTGGGGGTCTTGACTGCTGTCTTTAGCAGTTGGAGGAGATGGAATGTTATTTACTGGACGTTCTCCATCATTTTAAGAAACTCTAGAACGAAAATAAAAAATGGGATGAAATAACATACAAGCCCCTTTCATTGTAATGTTCACACTCTCCCCCCTAAACTTTTAAATTCAAATAATGTGTTTCTACAAGAAAATGCTTCTCTTCTCTCACCTATTGGGATTCAAAAGACCTCAAAAACTTGAGGTTAAAGAAATAACCTTGAGTATGTGTGTAATTACATCTTTTTATATATGTGTGCCATTTTATCCGCTTTAATAAACTCTAATTATAACTGCATTAAATAACAAAATTTCAAATCAGACAGAATTTGTGCTTTTATCATACATAACTAAATTAAGCTATTGGTTTGATATTTTGTTATTTATTGCAATGCCATCCATGTATTGTTAGACTGCTATACATACCCACTGATTCATATAATTACATTATAATTCATATAATGCCCAGTCTGCAAGGTATCTTACAACATCTTTTGAGTGTTATTTGAGTGTTTCCTGTCAGGAATGTGAGCTAGCTAATACTTTCAACTGAAAAGAAAATGCATTGTTTATTATATAAACCCAGAGTATTGTACGTAGAATGTTTACACACTTCCAAAGTATACTATACTCAGTATGTCTGTGTCTTGGAGCCATCAAAATAAAGTGTAAGCATATATGTAGCTGACACAATACTAATATAACTTTGGACAACAGCTTATCAAATGCTGTCTAAAGGGTACTATCAAAATAATTAAACTTGATATTAAAATGATCTTATGGCTGTTTGAGAGTTTTTTTAAAATTGTTATTATTTGTGGTATTTTTCCACTTTATGTAAAGTAACATAATTAAAATGGCGAGATATGATACTTATACAGCATTATAACTATGACAAATAATATTTATATTATCCATTGTAACTTAAGTGGAT
>JAUCMU010000048.1:9679559-9696051 GCA_032275025.1 Enteromius treurensis | reverse complement strand
TCTCGCCCACTGAATTTCGGATACTATGAATTCGGACATACTACTCGCCTCGCATACTGTTTTTCACGTACTATATACAGTAGTAGGGAAGTAAGCGATTTCGGACGCAGCGTTTGTTACACCATTTTGTCTTTTTTTTTTCTCTGCCATCATGGCAACCCTCAAAACTCTGTTAGGTTTAGCATCACACTGTGTACTTTTCTTTGACCAAATTAGAAGTAATGCTTCTCCCACACGCAGTTGAGAACTAGAACCATCTTTGGAACAATACAGAGGCCTAATACAAAAATGAATCTTGGGAACTTTGTCATAAAATTATATATTAGGATATAATTTTATATCTTAGGATATAATTTTGATGCAATTTTGTTTTGTTAAGCTCCAGGTGGTTTGCAATAGCATCTTACCCTCCTATCTGTAAGCAGACTAGTCCTGGATGTGGATGATGACTTTAGTGTCATCCGCAAGCTTCAAAAGCTTAAGTAGAGGTGCAGTCATTTGTGTATAGAGGGAGAAGAGCAGTGGGGAGAGAACACATCCCTGGGGAGCACCAGTGCTGATCACAAGACTCCTGGATGTGAGTTGGGCCAGCCTCACTAACTGCTGATCCACTGACAGAAGGAGGTGGATACAGAGAGCTGGGTCAGTTGGGCTGAGAGAAGATCAGGCATGATGGTATCGAAAGGCTGAAATGCAGTCCCCAAATAAGATCTCTGCATAATTCCTGTTCTGTGTATGTAATCATGGAGACGTAAACATGCAGATCCATTTGCAAGTTTCTTTATTCAGGGTCAGCTAGGCAGGTTCAAAACACCGGCAAACAGAGTAACAGGGACAAGGCTAAATTAGGTACACAGGCACAGATCGGGGCAGGCAAAGAACAATCACAGATGAGATACACAGTCCAAGGTAAACAGGAAACAAAAACACTAGGGAACCGCTCAGAAATGACAGCACCGCAAATCAAGACTTTGCGACAGTTGGTGTGTGAGTCTAGCTTAAATGCTTTGGTAAAGGAGGGTGTGGGTGTGGCTGATTGTGAGCAGGTGTGTGATTGCAAATGTGAAACAGGTGAGAGTGCGTGGTGCATGATGGGAGATGCAGTTAAGAAGGTGTGATTGTGGTGATTGTTTGTGGGTGAGGGTGAGAGCAGACAGACCAAATCATAACAGTGAACGTGTTACAGCGGTGTTTCTCAACCCTGGTCCTGGGTGCCCCCCAACACTGCACATTTTGTTTGTCTTCCTAATCAAACACACCTGATTTAATTCATGAGTTCAATAGAAGAAACCACAGGACCTGAAATAGGTGTGACAGATAAGATCATATACATATCACAAAAATACACAGGTGAATCCCCCAGACTTTTTGCATTCATTTTTATTCCTTTTCCAACCCAGAAATGAAATGTATTTTTTTTTTTTTTTCATGAATGGTTCAAATGCTAATGAATGTTTTTAGGCACAATTTATTTTCATTCTTAAAAATTCTTATTTCATTATTGTAACAATGCCATAAAATACTACCTTTCATTTTTAGATTTTGTAGAGTTTCTATAGACTACAGACACTATAAGCACCCTCTTGTGCTACTGACGTGGCTACCAGTAAGACCGCTTAGTTTTAGGAGGGACATTCGTATATAAATGTGGATGTAATCATCAATGGACATGGCAAAAATGTGCCATAATAAATGAACATTAAGGCTTGGACATCCTCACTGATTTCGGAAGCAAAAAGATATTTAATTCAAAGATCTGGCCTGCCTATATAAGGAGAAGTCGGAGAAATTATAATTGTATATATCTGCTCATTTTAAAGACTTGTGTAGCACTCTAACACAATGTTGTATGTATGTATTTTGAGCAAATATGCGTGGTCCTCTCCATTAGCTTGATCTAGACAAAGTTATACTTCAATATTTAATTGCATGATGATAAAGTTCCCATGATTCTGCAATGTCTGTTTTGTAAAGTCATATTTGTATTAAATTTCTGCATTGTTCCAGTGCAACTCTAATTCTCAATTGAAGATGCGAGAGAGGCATTACTTCTATTTTAGCAAAATAAGACTCATATTTTGATACTAATCTGTGCATTTTTCAAATTTTTATTAAAGGTGCAAAGATTTAGAAGCAAAATTAAACCAATATTTAACTTTTTCGAGCAGCATTTTATTTGTATGATTTTAATTACCGAAAAACCAGCCAGAAAAAAAAATCTTTAATAAATCTTTAATAAATATTTAAAATTAACACGTTTGGGATGCCATGAGCATGGAGACTGTGGTGTAAGTTGTTTCTTGGGTCCTAATGACCTTTCCTCCCACTGCTGGTCAGTTCACTGTTAACATCAAATTACATACTTGTCAAAGACACGGAAGCATTCGGATAGTTCCTCCTCCGACTTGCCAGCTTGGTCTTCTTTTAGCAGCTGCACCATCATGACCAAGAACTCCTCAAAGTCAATAGTGCCACTGCCTGCGAATGCAAAATTGAGATGTGATGGGACATACTGAAATGCAGACAGGAATGAACAGAAAACAGTTTGACTATTTGGTTTCTAAGGTGGGGTTTGACTAAAGTTTAAAGGCATATTTCACCGAGAAAAAAAAAAAAAAACAAAGAAAAGAAAATTCTGTCATCATTTACCCACATGTTGTTCCAAACCTGTATGATTCTGCTAGAGGCCGTTTGAAGGATTTATTCTTTATCTGATCATTCTTCAATAATTACATATTTAACCAGATGCAACTGATGGAGATTTATTACCTCCTTGATACAGGGCTGTACACCTGTGGCTAATTACGTTGCTCTTTGACAGAGTTTTTACAAATTAACAGAGATTCGGCCTCTGACCTCCAAGTATAATAAGAAACCAGTAAAAAGCTTTTTTATCCCTGCGAGAGCGGTCGATAACTCTGGTGTAATTTGAATAGGAGCGAGTGCTCTAACAATATCCCCTTCCCAATGTCCTTTCAGAGCAGCTTACCTGCGCTTTATTCTTACTGACTGAAGGCTTCCAGTGGTAAATATATGACCGTCAGACAGAACAGGCAAGTTGTTGATAAGAGAGAAAGCAGAATAAGAATGGAGCAATGTGTCATGTGCTGTCCTTGAGGGACGTACAACTGGGTTTTGTTTATATTTTTCTTAGCCTATCATTTTAAATGACAGATATTGTATTTATTACATTTATTGTATTATTACTTTTTTCTCTGCGACAATTCTTTCTAGTGTGTAGCCAAATGTTAAATGAATGTAATATTTTGACAAGACAAATACAACCTACATGTTTCTTCTTTCAGCTACAATTTTTTTTGTCTTAAGATAGAAAATTTATTTACCATTTGGCTGTTAACACATTCAAGTCTCTTGACAAAATGTATATAATAAATTATTTGTTAGCCCATCTTTCTTTCTTTTAGCGGCAGAAATTTAAATGTGGGATTCTGGAAACCTAAATTTAGCAGGTTGGAAAGACATTTGTCAAAGAGGACAGCGGATGAAAAAAGAGTGAAAAGATAGCAGGAGCGGGATATAACATTTCGGGAGCGAGACTAAAAAACTAAAAAAAAGACGACTACTTCAGGAAAGTACTTGTGTATTTCAGTAGGACTATGCAAAACTATACGCTGCAGCTACAAAAGCTTGGGCTCATAGTAGTAGTTTCTGGGTGCTGAACATGCCTGCCTGCAGTCCAAAATATATGTCAAAAATGACCTCTTCAGCGGCTGAAAATCTATATCGGGCAAGCAACTTATAACTTTGATGCCCAGACATCTTCAAATTGTTTTGAAAAGAAGAAACATGCCCCCAATCCCAACTATTTTGAGACCTATAGCAGGCATCAAATTTTAAATGAGCTCATTTTGTGCGTAAAATTGTACAGTTTCTCAGTTAAAAAATGTATTGTGCTATTTATGTTCTATTGTTAATAAAATATTGAAATATCATGCGATTTGTAATTATTTTAGGTTACATTTGATCAAATTTTAAAAACGTCCTGACATTTCCGGAATTCAGATTGTACTTAAGATTAAGATCTGTGCTAAAAGCTTACAGAGAACCCCTGGTTAATTCAAATATATCCTCTGATAAACTGGATAAATGATGGATTCCAGAGGTAATGTGAGTTGTTTCCAAATCACTTGTGAGATGAAAGTATTTAAACATTCTAACTGAGTATTTGTGGGTAAGAGAACACAGTGATTGTTTGGGACACTGTCTGGGGGAATACCTCAAAAAAACTGAAATTATTAATTATAAGTTACTCTATAAGACTTCCATGTTCTGGGACTGTTCCCGAGTCGAGTTCCTCTGGTCCTTAGTACAGGGATTATTGTTGGACCTCTAAAGACTCAGATCCATAAGGACCCACATTATTTGTCGCTGGCATTGTCTGTCAATCAAAAAAGGATTTTATTTGCTACTCTTACTGCTTCCAAAAAGGTTATTCTGAAATTTTGGTTTGATCCATCTACCACAGTTAGGTTTACTTGGATGTCATGTACCCACTTACTGGACCTTTTGGAGTGTACCACAGACAAAATACATGGTTCCTCCAGAAACACAATACAATTTTGGTTGGACCCTATCCAGAAATGTACTTGTTATCCCCCCAATATTGTTTTGTAATATTGTATTGTAAGTCCTACCCAACCCCTGGTTTTCTTTTTATGTATATAGCCAGATCTCAAGCTCTGCTGGAAATAGGCTCTGACCCAACTTACCATCTTCATCTACTTCTTGGATGATGGCATCCAGTTCCTCTCTGGATGGATTCTGACCCAGCATCCTCATGACGGTACCCAACTCCTTGGTGCTGATATCACCGCCACCATCAGTGTCGAACATGTCAAAGGCAGCCTTGAACTCTTTAATTTGAGATGAAAAAACCCCCAATGAAAACAGGATATGAAAAGATGCATAATACGATTTTTTGACATTAGCGATTCACCACTTAAGGCTGGAATACACTACACGACTTTTAAAATCTGAACAGATTTTTAAAACATTAGGCATCATACACTTAACAGACTCTGTAAATAGTGACAAAGGAAAACTGAGCATCATACACTACACGAGCGAGGATCATACACTACCGAACTTTAAAAGTTTTTCCGATCACAACAAACGGACGCAGAAATGTGCCACTTGTTGCTAGGAGACACAACAAATAAAAACAAATTAGTTCTAAAATTGGCTGAAAATATCAAACATGTTTGATATCCTCCGACTGAATAGAATCAATGTCTGAAGCTATAAAAAGTCTATGACCGTAATGTACCACCCAACTTTCTGTGGAATCTCTCAGCTTCAATCTGTAGACTGGCTCTGACTTTCTTTAACTAGCGTCAACTTGCTCAGACTATAAAATCAGGGGGAAATTGGGTGAAAATCATGTAGTGTATTCCAGGCTTTAAAGGCAAGAAGTGTGATTCAAATCTTGAATGATCAAAATCACGTAGATACTGTGAAAGTTCACATACTAACCAGAAATCATTTCCTCACTCAGGAAAGAGCGGGCGTCATTCTGGGCATCAGTAGGCTAATGAGAAAAAATAAGATTGTGATATACTAAGAGCCTCATGGGGCATTCACAAATCAGATTTAAAAAGACTTTAAATAGCCTTGTTCGTAATGTGGAACTGGACAACTTTCACAGGGGTTAGACTTGGATCAAGCAAGGAAATATATTTTCTGGTTTATTAAATTAATGTCAAACAAAGAGCAGACAATAACAACTTGAGAAAAATGTAAACAGTTTTGTCTGAGCTCAACTTTATAAAGTTAAAATGCGTGGAAACTTTAATGGCCTCAAAAAGTATTTGGTAAATAAGTGCTGTAATAAATATTAATTGTCAAACAGCATTATCACTGCATCAAAATTGCAAACAACTTATGTCATAGCATTTTGTTTCCTACTATGGAAGTCAATGGTGAACCAAAACAGCCTGGTTATAAACTTTCTTCAAAATATCTTCCATTGTGTTCGGCAGAACTACTCAAGAGTGAGTAAATAATGACAGAATTTTCATTTTTGGGTGATCAATCCATTTAAATAATATCTATTTAGAAGAAATAATGTAATGACTAATAGCTCCCCATCACAAATCACTGTACAGAGCATATGCAAAATTTACTCCACTTTTATGTTCTTAAGTGAAGCATATTTAATAGGTTTCTAGTAAAGCTATCATCGAAGAGTTAACAGTAAAGAATGAAACTGATTTATTACCTGATGATGACAAGATCTTTCATTTAGTAATAAAGGTGATGATAATAATAATAATACAGAGTGAATGCATAAACGTTTCATGAAATTGTATTTACTGTAACAGGTAATGAGATGCGAGAACTATAATTTTTTCCATGAAATGTATTCTGGAACATAGATCAATTTGAATGTACAAGTACAAGTGATCTGTTAAACAGCATGTTCTCACATGGTCCAGAACTGAACACAGTGTTCAAAAATAGCTGCAGTAACTAGATTCACTATAATTTGATAGAGAATACCAAAACAACAAGGAACAGGTACGCAAATGGAAGAGGTACGCAATGACCCTTTTGCCTGTTCTGGCCTTGGTTTTGTGTAAAAATGCTATTTAAAAGCAACATGAAAAGCATTCCTCTCGTAGAGCCAGAATCCTGTTGTTCACAAATACATTATCAGGAGGAATCACAGAACGGCACTGTAAATGTCAAAGGACCATGATAGTCTTAGCACTGAAATCAAACCCTGTAAGTTCCCTCTCTTTGATATGTGGATGAACACATGTATCCAGAAACCACAATCACTAACACTAGCAAAGACACAGAAGAGAAGTCACTTGCCAATTGCTAGGAAACGCTCTAAATAATTAACAGTAGTGATGCTTTAAATATAAATTGCACTGTAAATATATCTGCAAAACAAGAAATTAATAAGCCTTATATCCGACCAGGCTCAGTATTGCTATGTGTAGCATCTGTGCCAAATGATTTTTCCAATTCAACTTGAAAACTGCCTGGTCATGAGTATGAATCATATCAAATTCAGAAATCCAGAAATCTTACCATACTGACAGCTTGCTATTGAGAACAAAGTGTATCTGAAAACAATAACAGTCTTCTGTCCAGCAGCCTTCTTCTTAACTCTACGCCTCCAGACTCTCCTAATAAGACCTCATATAATTCCCACTCTTCTAGAAAATGGCTAGGATTGGACAAGAAACTCCACAGACTGAACTTGTCAACCAATGTCTGTTCAGACTTTTAAAAGTCCCACCCTTCTTCTTCATCCCTTCCTAATCCACTGCCACCTCTATGTGCCCTCCATTGCCCCATATTTAGCTGAAGGATGGACAAGTGGTCTCAGTCACATTTCCCTGCCAATAAATTGGGGGGGAAAAAACCAACATAAATAAGGAAAGCAATGCAAGATTATTTAAGCAGTGGATAAACAGATTCCAGAAACAGATGTTGGCTACAATCACTTCCACACACAAGGTTGGATTTCTTCCCTCACCCGCATGACTGTTTCTTCACCTTATCTGTCAGTCTTACCATCCAGCAGTCTGTTTGGATTAGTATCCCTCTCTATACCGACCGGCTCACTTGGATCTCCGTCAAATGGACACATATTAGGAAACAGTGAGTCACAAGAAGACAATGAGATTCTTGTGAGGTTTCACACTCAGCTGGTCATTGTACAACCCTATATATACTTACATATATATATTATATGTAGTGTACATAAAATTTACAAAATCTGTCATTGGGTGCCCTACTGAAACCGTTTAGGTAGCAATACCTCCAATTTACGTAATAATTTATAAAAATGTTCCTTTTGAAAGGTACTGCCCCATTGACTTCTTTTGTACCCTTTTTTCACACTGTCAGAAATAAAGGTAAAATAAAAGCTGTCATCAGGCCAGTACCTTTTCAAAAGCTCCACTTTTATACTTATTAGGGTTAGATATGTAACATGTACTTTTGAAGTACCAAAAAGTACAAACATGTATGTTTTGAAAAGGGAAAGAAAGGATGTGAAATGAGGCCAGGTGTTGTTTTCCATACTAGGAATTTGTGCTCTGCGTTTAACTCATCCAAGTGTACAGACACAGCAGTGAGAAGTGAACAACCACACACACACACACTGTGAACACACCCAGAACAAGCAGTGGGCAGCCAGGCATGCGGCACCCAGGGAGCAGTTGGGGGAACGGTGCCTTGCTCAAGGGTCACCACCTCAGAGGTGGTACTGAAGGTGGAGAGAGCGCTGGTTATTCACTCCCCCCACCTACAATACCCGCCGGACCTGGGACTCGAACCCAAGTCCAACTCCTTATTCATTAGGCCACGACTGCCCCCCAAAAAATTACCGCCCTCAGTGACAGCTTTTGTACCTTTGTGTCTGAGATGCAGAGTGGGTACTCTTCAAATAAAGAAAAAAGTAAAAAAATGTTAACTGGTTCATAATCTTACCCTCAAGTACATTTATTTAAAGTCCTTTAAAACTAAAGTTAATTTGAACTACAAATGATAACTGAGACACAAGATGCAAGTGGCGATTTTCTTCACACACTTTATATGGAATCACTGCAAAATGGAACCTTTATTTGACATTTTTTCTTAATTTTTTAATTGCTTTCTGAGCTGTACAATTGCCAATCACTGTCTGTGCACACTAAAAAAGAAGTGTTTTAAATTGAATACAACACAAATGTGACAAGCAAAAGTAAGCTGTTAAGCTTCTAAAAAGAGTTTGATTTAGTACTATTACAGCTTTATAAAAGAACTCATTCCACATGCCCACAAATTTTCAGGCTTAACAGGCTGAAGTTGTTACAGTATATAACATGGGAGTAGTAATGATATAGTTTAATTTCGAGGTGAACCAATTCTTATTTTGATTGAATTTCCTATATGAACAGTACTGTTTTTGCCCTCTTCGACGTGACAGCAGAAGACGTGACCTTGTCAGGCTCTTAAGGCTCGCCATCATTACCCTTTCATGCCTTATCCAGTTTCTCCTAATAATCCTCTGACTGCTAGAGTTTCTTAGGCTTTGCAAATATATCTACTCTCAGGATGAGTCTTAGTAGATAGTCTTGATCCACATGCTTAACACACCCATATCCATCACTTATAAACACTTGTAACTCAACTTGTAATACAGTAAAATCGAAGTCATGATGTGTAAAGATGTCATAGCCAAATGTAGACTTGTGTCATGGCCTCAATTAAAGCTTATGAAACAATGCTGCCTTGCTCTTAGATATCAGGCAAAATGTCTTAGGTTTTTTTCAGTGAAGTTAAACTCTTTATAGTGACCTTAATTAGGCACATAAATGTATAATACATGTCAGTGACCATGATGAATACTAATGAATCCAACCTCTTTTTCAGGGACAGCCTGATTGTGAAGAAGACAATTATTATCTAAAGAAATAAAAGCCATGTTACTTTCCAGTGGAAGCCCACTTATTCTCATTATGGAGACCTTTTGTATTAGGTTTTAGTCATGCATTTTTCTTACAATTATCTATACTATTAACTCAATTAGACTAACGGAAGGCCAGACATAAGACATACGTTTTTCTGTTAAATGTGAGACAGATGTGGTCATCATAGTCAATGTACACTACCTCAATGAATCAATACTTTTTCAGTCCTTCTAATCCAGTCCCCATCCAGTCTATAAAGGCAGAGTGTACTGGTGGGGCTGCTGCACATACTGTAGGTAACCTCCGGGGGCTCAGTTAACAAGCATTTATTCTTCATGAGTGCCTAATGTCACCCCAAGCTTTCCAAGACACTTAAGCTAAGGCAATTGACAGCAGCAGCTGTCACATTCTCGTTCCAGCCTCTCCTCCTTTTTTCTTCACTCTATTCTTAGACATTCTTAAGCACAACAGCTGCATCTTGGAGAATAGATGTGTAAGAAGCTAAATAAGGAGAGAGCAGTGACCGCCCCTGCTCTTGTACTCTCCTTAAATCCCTGTTATCGATCATCAATCCTGCACCACTGAATGTCAGTACAAGCCAGTGGATATAATTAAAGAGGATTATGTTTGACTACACAAGATGTGATACATCAATGTTGCTTGTAACCCTAGGTTTTTTCCCCCTGTTTTCTGTATATGCAGAAAACAGGTTTAGGAGGGGCATATTTATCTAGGCTAATCTTGTCAATCACAATGAAAGAGTATATAAACCTCACTATGACAGCTCTTCCTGCATCCCTCTAGCATTAGTTCACAGCTTTATTAATTAGCCTTCTTCGGTTTACATTTATATCTCCCTTCATTAGTGATGCTTCATTTAGTGACAACAGTAAGCAAATCAAATACTTAAAACATTAATAATATTGTTATTCAATAATGCTGTCCGGGAAGCGAGCCGGTAGAGCGGCAGGCTCCGAACCCTGGTGGACTGAGCCCTAGCGAGGGCAAGGGTTCGGCGGCCGGCTCGAATTCCAGCTGCCCCCCGGAGGAAAGGATGGAGCTGAAGGAGGAGAAGGGGAGGAGGAGGGATTGCACAAAGAGCGAGATGCTGATTTGAGGGAGACGGATTTATGTAAAGTAGGTAAGGAGGATGTGATTGGGTGATCGTAACGAGGAGATTGATTAGGGGATGCGATGCAGCTGTTGTTATCAAAACATGCACTTATTTTACTATGTTAATTGTGTTTTTATTCTGATAACCCACCTTATGATAGACCTTGTGCTTAAAAAAAGTCAGCGTACATATAGCATTTTAACTTATTTGTTTGTTAAAGCCTGCATTATAAACCAGTTTAGCTCTATGTTTGTTGTGATGAGTGACACATAGCCTACATTTTTTCTTTGCATTTATTGTGAACCTTTATTTTATTTTATTTTATTTATTTTTAAGACAAATATGAACATGCATTCATCAAAGTTCACAATCAATCAAACAAAAAAGTTAAATATCAGATTTTTTAAATATGCAATTATATGTAATTTGTAACTAATTAGGCTATTGAAATCAAATTAAAACAATGAGATGTTTTTCATTGCCTATAGCCTATCGATTTAATATTAAACATTTCAAACGAATTTAGAAGGAAATTAGCTGTCGCGGTTATTTTTCAGTTTATTTACTTCAGTTGTATAGCCTACATATTGTCCATGACGAGTAAACTTAACAAATATCAAAATATTTTCTTGATTTTGTTATCTTTCTAAATGTTTAAAAAGAAAGGTTTATTTGTTAGATTGATTTAGGATTATTAAGCAACACTCTACTGCGTTTGTTAACAGTTTAACAGTTGTGACGGGTTAAGGGCAAACGAGGCGAACTCTTTCAACTGGTCATTTTTCGGCAGATATGCTTCTCTGAATGACTTTAAGCCCCACCTTCATTCAAGTCACTCACCTGTCTGCATCTCTTCTAGAGGCACAGCGCGTGCAGGCGCAACAAATGCGAACATCATCCACCGCGTCGTCAAACTCCCGAAGCTGTTATAAAAGCGCTTGTCATCTCCCCGATGCGTTTTCCACGCGCTGTACCACCTTTCATACTGTGGAGTGCAGTCTACGCGTGCCACACTCCCAGCCAGGATGCCAACATCACTTCAGACGCCCTCCAGCTGACCAGGGACCAGGGACGCTGCCTCTTCAGATCCATCCTGCCGTCAGATACAGCTGTGCAGGTCCTGGTGGGCGTCTTTGTGGTAATGTCCTTCCTCTCACTCATCATCAATGGCAGCACCCTGTTTAGTCTCGGCAACTCAGAAGATTTATCCTGGGAGCCACGCTTTGCTCTTCTGAAGAACCTCATAATAAGTGACATCCTGCTCATCGTAACCCAAGGTCCAACAGTTGTGTACTGTCTCCTACAGAAGACCACTCTGCCATATGGCGCTTGGTGCATCACTCAGTTCTTTATTAACACCGTTTGTGTTTTCTGCACTATTCTTACTATCACCTGCATGGCTTTGGAGCGTTACCTGTATGTGTGTCAGGCCATCTACTACCTTATTATACTAAACACCAAGCGTCTTTACTTGATAGTCGGGCTCACGTGGTTTATTTCGACATCCTTATCTGCAGTGATCACTGCTTTGCTCAGTTTAGGCCACAAGAGCTCACTGCTGGGGAAACCTATAACGGGACTCCTGTGTGAACCGGACACCTTGGAGGTCCACCTTGGCTTTCCACGCGGCTCTGCTGTGTTTCGAAAAGTGGTTGGGCTTGCGGTGACACTGCTTTGCATCTGCTCCTACTCGTTCTCGTACCTGCGCATGTATCAGGAGGCATGTAACGCCGTTCAGCCTTTTCAGCAGGTCAACAAGAGGGCACGCAAAACCGTGCTGTTCTACTGCTCCATGCTGCTGCTTCAGCTGCTCCCCATCTTTTTGAAGATAGCCTCGGATGCTCTGTGGGAGTTCGAGGGCAACATGGCAAGGTTGCGTTCAGTGGATTACACTGGAGACTGGATGTCGGCACATACTCTGCACATCATGCTGCTGGTGATGCTTCAGGTGCCTCCTTGCATTAATCCCCTCATCTATGGTCTGCGCAACAGAGAGGTGAGGAAAGCTTTCCCCCGGCTGCTCTGCTGGAGGAGGGACAACCACTAAATGAGACTGAGAAAGATGTTTCCGGGAATTTTTAGTCACCTGGCAACATTCTTAAGAAACAGACAGGGAAAAGGATAGAAGAGTGTGGTGAGGGTTAGGGTTTGTGGTTTATTGTGAGACTATAATAATAACACATATCTAAAATGTTAATGCAAGACACTTTGAATGCAAAACAGTAAATTTGACTCACATGTGCCTTTTGTTCATAAAACATGCCTCTACTTGTGATGTTTTAATGCAAATATAATTTTTAACACCTTACATATTCAATTTATTTAGTTACTGCATCATGAACTTACAGCATTTTTGAATTGTTTTTAAAATGTTTATATATTATATGTGTGTGTGCTGTGTATATTTACTATGTATATATAAAGAAACACACATACAGTATATATGTATATATGTATTTACATATGTTTTCACTCATATAATTTGTAATATATATAAATCTATTTAATATATAAACATTCTCTTTTATATATAAATATGTATCTTTGTGTATTTATATACAGTAGCCAAAATTTGAAGTGGATCAAAACCTTTCATCAAAGATGTCCTAAAACCTAAAACCAAGATGTGTTAAATGAAAATGCAAAAAACCTTTTGGATTCATTTAAAATGTGGACAACTGTATACATAATAAATAAACATAGTACACACACGTATGTTACAAACACAAAAACGTTTTTTGGATGTGATTAATTGTTGCCCAGCACTACTTAATTTATTGTTTGTTCATAATAATGCATTTCTTAAAATTATGCATAAAACTTGGCATTTTGAAAATGGTGATAAGAGAGCTTTTACATTGTCCAACATGCTGTAAAACTGAGGTTTATTGTAAATGATCACCTATATTTATATATTTTATATGTATGACTAAGTGCTTAATATCACTTGTTTAAAGTAAATATCTGTCAGCTTTATATATAACCTAATGCACACATTCCTAAAGCTGTGAAAAATAATTATATTAACCTTAACAGTTACCTGCCAAGAATGTGGATGAAATTAGTAAATATGAAACAACTCAGTTTTTATAAATCAGGGTTTGATTGCATACCAATGCTGTATTCATTAATTAAAACATACAAGGGAAAACAAATATATATATATATTTATATATATATATATATATATATACACACACACGGTATATATGTATAAAAGCAGGAAAAGACAATTGGGTTTTAATTGTGTTTGTTATTTTTTAATTTGTATTTGTTTGATTATTTATTGTGACCAAAAAAATGAACTTTCATTTTGTTGATGCTCAATTATGCATTATGAAGACACTGTTAATTTTTTATACACTCGTTTGTTTTGTTGTAACTTGGGTAAATGTAAGAATTTTGCTCAATTTTAATGTGCAAAAATAATATGTATCTGAGAAATATAATGGTGCAAAATAATAAAAAAAACTTTATTGAACTTCATGGTGTCTCCATAGTGAGGTCTGCACTTCCCACTAGTGGAAATGGAGAGAAAATGTCTAGACGCTCTCAGCCTGCATAACAAAATACATTCAGATCTCCTTAGAGAAATGTAAAAAACACTCACATTTTCTTCAGAAAATCTATTTTTAATTTGAAACCTGATTGTACCTGTTTGCTCATCCTGACCCGGCCTGTATGACCTTGCTCTAATAAATGCTGCATATGGATTCGCACGCCTCCGCTCACCTTATTACACCTACATAATGAGCATAAAGCACAAAATATACTTGACTCTAGTGAAACTTTTTGATTAAAGAGAGAGACAAGAGAGAGACCTTGACCAAACAAAAGCTTTAGCATGGCTGTGGGAAAAACAGTTGCAGCAAGAAACTAACAAAAAGTAAAATTGTCTGCCTATTAGACTGTGTGGTTTTTTTTTTAACACCTACTCCTACCTACTCATGCTAGACCTTAAAATTGATGGCTGGAGGGCATTTTTCTTTTACAATTTTTATAAAATGATTGACAGTAACAGAATTAAAGTCATAGTGACAGGACTAACAGAAACACGTTCTTCTACCCACTGCACATATTTGTTTACATAATACTGTACAAATGTACAATTTTAAATTGCATTATAGTCAGTTCATTGTAGATTTACCGCATTTCTAAAAGATCTAATGTTTAAATGTAGATCTTGACTTTATCCTATCCTGGTCATTAACAATAGTAATAGTACAGTAACAATACCAGTACTACTAACTAAAATGTAACTCATGCTCATATGCCACTGTTTATACAGGCATTATCTTAAAATTACACCCAGAGTGACATATAAAAATGACACCTAATATAACAGGGATGACAGTAACAGGTTTGACGATTTCAAATTAATTTCCTAATTTTTAGCAAACAGTCAAGTTCACAAAAGCAAATTTTACACTCTGAAAGAATAATACTTGCCGATATTGATTATATTAAATATACTGTATATATATATAATATATAATATACTGTAATTTACGATATATAGTTGGCTTATGCATGATGCCAACTACACCAACCAGTCTAGCTTAAAAACTTTTTGTTTAAGCAGATACCGTATTTAAAGGAAAGGAAGGAAAGGACGTGACATGTGGCCAGGTATGGTTTCCCATACAAGGAATTTGTGCTCTGCCTTTAACCCATCCAAGTGAACATACACAGCAGTGAGAAGTGATCAACCACGCACACACACACCGTGAAAACACACCCGGAGCAGTGGGCAGCCATTGCTGCAGCGGCCGGGGAGCAGTTAGGGGAACGGTGCCTTGCTCAAGGGTCTCAGCTCAGTCGTGGTATCAAAGGTGGAGACAACACTGGTTACTCACTAACCCCACCCACAATCCCTGCCGGCCCTGGGAATCTAACCTGCGACCTTTGGGTTACAAACCCAACTCCCTATCCATTAGGCCACCACTGCCCTGAAAGCCTCTATTAATAATAAGAGTTCATGAACATTTAAAATAATAGTACATTTTAGGTTTATAAACAGAGATATGGTTATATGAAATAAAAGTCGATTTATTCTTAAAAAATAAATTGCTATGAAATATTTATTCTAAATTAAATGAAACCAGCAAAGAAAACAGGTCTGTAGTGATCAGAAGTTCTTCCTCTCAGGTGCAGAGAGACAAAAGAATGAGGAAGCGATGAGTTGTTGTGCCATCAGTAACTTCACGTTGATGCATTAGAGGGAAATTGAACAGTAGCTCACGCACAAGCCACAGAAACTCAACTAAAACAAAACATATACATGCTGTATAGGTGAGTGCATTCTGATTCATTATAATAACACAATACAAGTTGCAATTCAGTTGGAATTGTAAATATGTTGTAAAACATTTTGTGAGAAGTAAGGTACTTACAGTCTGTGATTCTCGTTGCTTTAGCAGCAAGGCAAGGCTCAAGAATGATACATTCTTCCTGAGTGGCTGGTAGAACCAGTTTTTGTGTTGCAAAACCTTTATAGCGATCTACTGTACCTCAAACTAAAAACTGTATCGATATAAGACATGTTCAACTGGTATATACTTTTTTTTTTTGGTTTAAATTAGACATGAAAGATACCAATAAAAAAAATGGCAATGCCAAATTACAATTTACACTTACATCAAGGTTTACATTTAATTAATTAGTTAGTGGAGAGTGGAGTGAGATATGCAGTGTTGAATCATCTTGTGTACCTTCTAAACTATGTGCAATTTTTGCTGTGATATTATTTAGTAAGTCATTATCATGCAGTTTTTAGCTGCACCTAGTTTGTAAGTGAAAAACACACACACATGTTGGCTTTTGTGATTTATGGGGACTCTCCATAGGCGTAATGGTTTTTATACTGTACAGACTTATGCCCTACACTGAGCCTAAACCTAAACCTACCCCTTACAGGAAACTATGTGCATTTCTAAATTTTCAAAAA
>JAUCMU010000048.1:9663394-9679431 GCA_032275025.1 Enteromius treurensis | reverse complement strand
ACACTTACATCAAGGTTTACATTTAATTAATTAAATAGAAGTTTATTAATAAACAGCAGTAAGAAAGAGTGGAGTGAGATATGCAGTGTTGAGTCATCTTGTGTACCTTCTAAACTATGTGCAATTTTTGTTGTGATATTATTTAGTAAGTCATTAAAACACACACACATGTTGGCTTTTGTGATTTATGGGGACTCTCCATAGGCGTAATGGTTTTTATACTGTACAGATTTATGCCCTACACTGAGCCTAAACCTAAACCTACCCCTTACAGGAAACTATGTGCATTTCTAAATTTTCCAAAAACACTGAAAATGTCCTCATAAATCACCTTCATATTGTAATACCTATGTCATACCCATGTTATTAGACAAATCATAAACCACATAAACATGCACACACACACATCCACTTTACTTTAGAATGTCTACAATGTTTTACACTAAAGACATTTTTTAACCTCTCAAACATGGCGAAATTCAAGGAGGAAGCAACATAACTCAGTGGGAATGCAAAATAGTGTCACCAAGACAACAACTTCGCCTTGGTTTTATTTGTTTCTTTTTTTATGAATATGTGTAGAAATATGTCACAGTGCATATTACATTAGTCTCTTTCTTTGAATTCCATACTTTTGGGCATATTTTACTTTGCTTGATGGTAACCAATCAAAATACCTTAGCCTCATGAGAGAGAGCTTAGCAGGTGCAAACACCAATTCACCATTTTTTTTCAATTTATTTGCAATTATAAAAAAAAATTAACTTAGTTATGGCACTCCCTTTGAAAAGTCCCACTTAAGTCGAAGTGAAAAATAAAAAAAAATTTAGAGTTAAAAGTACTGATGTTAACTTTCATTTCAGCATCCATGGAGAACAAATGGAATGCACACCAACAGGAACCTTGTTCAGATAACAGCCTTGTATTTCTTTGCAAGTTGCCAGTGAGAGAAGGTTACCAAGTACTGGACAGCCAAGAGCCCATTCAGATCAAACTCTCAGCGCAATGCAGTGTCCACCAGCTTCGTGTGCGTCTGTGTATGGTAGCACAGGAGACCAACACACTCTCTGAGCCATTTGAACTACTGGACCCAGAACAATTCAGTCTGTTGTATTACAAGGAGGAGGAGTGGTATGAAATTTATGACGACTATCAGGTATTGAAAACTCTTGATGCACCATGGTTTCAGGGTGCAGATGGTCTTCAGACCATCTGCGTCACTGTGTTGGCTCAAGAAAATACCTCTGAGGAGACAATTCACTTCAATGGCATTCTGAACGAGCTAATCGGCTATGACTTGGACTCCTCAGACACTAATCGTTTAAATGAGCTTTGCTATAGCCGAAGAAAGTTTGCCACACCCCGAAGGGAAGAGCTAAAAAAACGGGATGCAGTAGCTTATGCCACTGAACCATGGATATCTTCCACAGCACTCCCATCCAACCAACAAGGTTACCTTCAACAGAAACTCTCAGTGACTCTTTATTATAATAGTTCAAGCCTTTCAATTAAAGCTGAACTGACACATACCCCCAATGATCTCCTCAAGATCTTCTGGGAATCATTATCAAATGAGGACCTGTCATTCGAAAGATGGTCAGTTGATTATGTGCTCAAGGTATGTGGCCGAGAGGAATTCCTGACTGGAGACTTCCAGCTCTCTAGGTTTCTGTGGGTCAGACACTGCTTTGAAAACACACTGGAGCTTCATCTCTCAGTTGTTGCCATCTCATCCCTTCCAGAAAACACAGTTAATAGAGAGCACTGGCCACTGGTGGACAGTCTCACTGGTCTGTCAAGCTCCCATGAGGAGCTTTCCCTTAATGAGAAGAAAGTAGAGGACATTGTGATGATTTCCCTCTGGGACTGTGATAGAAAATTCAGGGTTAAACTATTAGGGTTTGACATCCCAGAACTCCCAAGTAAGGTACCGCCACTTGTCCATGTGGAAGCCTCCATAATCTATGGTAGAACGACAGTGTCAGCGGTTTGCTCAACTTCGAAAGAGTTCATGGATGAAGTGCTGTGGAACACGTGGCTGGAATTTGACATTCTGATCAAGGACATCCCTCACGGGGCTAAATTAGGTCTCACAATTAATGCCAGTGCTACTGAAGGAACATCAAGCAAGGACACAAAGTCAAACTCCTTTAAAGTACCAGATTCCCAGAAAGGAAAAGGGCAAGTACTGTACTTCGTAAACCTCCAGCTGATTGACCACAGATCACTTCTTAGCCAAGGTCCACATACTTTGCACATGTGGCCTTTCCCAGAATGGGACGAGGGGGCATTCACTTACGAAGCAGAAAAGCTGTCTACCGCCACTAACTATGACGTAGCCAAAACAATGTCAATCACCTTTATGCTAGATCGCTACAGCTTTCCTGTTGTCCTGCCACATGGCAAGAGCTCTTCTGGTAATGGTACATCTCCTGTTTCTGACTCTCCTACGCTGGACCTCTCAGGAGGATCCAGACTCTCCTCACCATACAGTAATACTTCTTCAACAAGCCCTTTCACAAGGAAAGATTGTCTCAGAAGGCTCAAAGAAGAAAGTGTCCACTATGCCTCAAATTTACCTCAGTTTCTTCGCACGGTTGACTGGATGTTGCCAACCACAGTCCAGGATGTCCATTGGCTGTTAAGTCAGTGGGACCCTGAAGATTTAGAGCTGTCTGTGGCCCTTGAGCTTCTGAGTGTGGATTTTGCAGACTTGAAGGTCAGAAGATTGGCAGTTCAAAGATTAAATATCCTGTCCAATGATGAGGTACTTAAGTACCTGCTGCAGCTGGTTCAGGTAAAAAAAGTGAAATTGGGCTATACAGTAATGACAGTGTCAAAGTAATGACCTCGGTGTGAAATTGAGAAGCAAAACCTAACAAGGCATGTAATTTTCTGTAGACCCTTAAAGTCGAACCGTATCATGATAGCTGTTTGGCAAGGTTCCTTCTCAAGAGAGCACTAAGGGTGAGTCATGATTGCAGCTGTGCATGCTTCATTAGAGGATTATTTTCATCTCTGCCATTTTTACCAAAAATAACTCCAAAAATACCATCTCACCTGTCAGAAGACAAAGGTTAACTATGTTCTATTGAAATTTCCTGGAACACAGAGCAAACGGATCGGACACTTCTTTTTCTGGTATTTGCGGAGTGAGGTGGCAGGATGTCCATTTTTCCGCCAGCGTATGGCAGTCATACTGGAGGCCTATCTGTTGGGGTGTGGAAAGGCAATGCTGATTGAATTTAAGCGTCAAGTACAAGTCGTTAATTGTCTGCGTGAAGTGGCTCGAGAAGTGAAGATGCTCTACCCAGATAAAACAGACCTTCCGTCAACAGGTAAAGTTTAAACAAGTGCGTCCTGAGTATCATGTCTTAAATGTAGTGCATACTGTACATCTACATTTTCACGTATGTGTATTAGCTCCTCAGAAGCTGCAGGAGTTACTGGACGAGTGCGATTTACCCTCTGACTTCCAGGTGCCTTTTGATCCTCGTGTCAGAGCGGGAAGTATCATAGTGAGTTGATATATATGTTGGTTGATGATCCGAACCGATCCGATCCTGTTCACACCAAGCATGATAGCTATAAAGATTTTTAACAGTCTGTGATTATGCGTTTAACGGTCAGCAGCATCGTAAGTCCTTAAAGGTTTCTCCGCTTTCTGTCTCTCTCTATTTTAAAAAAACAAACACACACACTATTTTGGAGTTTGCTATTTGTACGACAGAGTTTTAGGGCCACAAAAAAAATCGAAAACTACGAGAATAAAGTCGAAATATTACAAGATTAAAGTCGAAACTACAAGAATAAAGTTGTAATATAACGAGAATAAAAGTCGAAAAACTACGAGAATAAAGTCAAAACAACGAGATTAAAGTCGAAATATAATACTTAGTATAGTGCACTTGTAAATGACCCGGATTGAGAGAAGGCCACTAGATATAGGCATATTTGAATATTGTTGCGTCCGAACGGCCGCTTGATGTTACTGTGATGAGATTTAAGAACTCGCGGAAACCGCTTGATATCAAGAATATGATATTTATTAAAGCGCTAAGTTTACCCAACTACTGTATGATGACTTCCACTGCGGAGAAACCCGGTAACGTGAAATGGGTCCATTTGCGTCCACATCAGCGAACAATATCGTCTATTCATTATAATTTCAAGCGCGTGATAGCAGGATGGATTCTGATTGGCTGTCAGTGCATATATCGTTCATCAGCTGGATAAAATCGTTCTGATATGAGTCTCACAATATCTTGTCTCTGTCTTTTATCGTTATAGTTGTGGTGTGGGCGCTGCTATTCTTTAACATTGAGAACGATTTTTAGAACTAACTCGTTATCGTGCTGTAAACGGACCTTTAGTCCTTAATAAAAAATAAATTCTTGTGTCATTTTAAGCATGTATAACATGAAACAAGACATTCAGAAAATTTGTTCCTTGGACCTCATTTATAGACCTTTACTGTTTCAATGAATCATGCTTTAAAAAATATGCTTTAGCTGTGACAGATGAAAGTGAGTCATAGACGTTTAGAAGGACATGAGGTTCAGCAAATGATAGTAATATTGCCATTTTGGGTGAATTACCCCATGATTCAAGCTGTTTTTTACTCAGCTAAAAGATTGTAAAGTGATGGCTTCTAAGAAAAAGCCACTCTGGCTTGAGTTCTCCTGCGTTCAGTCAGAAGCTCCAGACTCTCCTCCTGTCGGCATAATCTTTAAACAAGGAGATGACCTCCGACAGGACATGCTCATCATCCAGGTAAATAAGCATCTATTTAAAAAAACACTGATTTTAATTAAGAAAAATTCATTTAAACAAATTTAATTGTTTTTCAGACTCTAATGGTCATGGACTCAATTTGGAAAGAAAAAGGTTTATATTTGAACCTGGTGCCCTATGGATGCATTTCTACGGGCTATAAAATAGGTAATGATCAGTCTCTCTTTTGTTCTTATAACTGAATTATAATATTGCTTATTATAATATTATTATAATTGTAAGATCACCTAAAATATTCAATAATATTGACAGACAAGCAAAAATCTATTTTAAAATAATAGTAATTATAGCACAGAACTCTAGGATACTGAACGGCTGAAGAACTGTGTACTACAAAAATGTCTAATGACAACAAACTGACTTTCAGCTGCATGTGTGTTTTTGACACAGGAATGATTGAGATTGTCCGAAACGCTATCACTATTGCCTCCGTTCAGAGGAGTCAGGGAGGTATGGCTGGAGCTTTCAAAAACAAGGCCTTGTTTGACTGGCTTGAGAGGAAGAGCATATTCAAGGAAAAAGTAAGCCGATATACTGTACTAATGCTATGTCATGTGAGCTGCCCTCTCTCAAAAAGCAGACCTTTGTTCATTTACTCTCTTTCTTTTGTCTTGAACTTCAATACAATAAGCACTTTCAAGCTATGGAAAAGTTTGTGTACTCATGTGCCGGCTACTGCGTTGCTACCTATGTGCTGGGTATAGGTGACCGCCACAACGACAACATTATGATCACGGATCGAGGTACTTGAGCAAAAAAAAAAATCCCAAAGATGTAATAATTGAATATGTAAATGAACTATGTAAATAAATATATAGCATATAAATAATTAAGTTCAACTTCAGTCATGATCTTATTACATCTGGTTACTAAAACATGATTCATGTCACATATTTGATATCTACCATCTATAAAAAAAAAAGGTTGGATTATTATGGGTAGATTTTTAGGGAGGGTTCAATAACACAGATCATGCCTTGAATAGTTGTAGCAGTATTTTTCTAATGTCCACTTGGAATCAAACTAATCTTAAATTCTCAATTCTTCTCAGGGAACTTGTTCCACATTGATTTTGGGCACATCTTAGGCAACACTAAGAGCTTCATGGGGGTGAACAGAGAAAGAGTGCCCTTTGTCCTCACCCCTGACTTTCTGTACGTGATGGGTAGGGTGAAAGGCCATACCAGCCTCTACTTCCAGAGATTTACGGTATGTTCTGCTACACGGCTTCTCTTTGAAACATATAGTTTCACGTTTTTAAAGCCCAAAAAGTGTATCCATCCATCCATCAAAAGTGCTCCACATAGCTTTGGGGGCGAGTAAAGGCTGTCTAGGTGAAGCAATGCATTTGTGTAAAAAAATATCCATTTTAAAACTTTATAAACTGTAATCTCTATCTATTGTACACACATTAGGTGTAGTGTCAGCTCCGGGTAAAAAAACCTCATTCTCTTGACTTATATCAAAATCCTCGTTTTTGTGAAGCCTTTCTCCCATGAACATGGACATTACAGTTATAGCGGAAGCTAGAGATTGCATGAGATGGCAGTGTGTAAAGTTTGTAATATGGATTTTATTCTCACAGAAATGTATCTATTCATCTCAAAAGGCCTTTATTAACCCCTCTGTGCTTTGCGGAGTACTTTTTTGATGAATGGATGCACTTTTTTCAAGATTCTTGGCTTTTTTTTAATAACTCAGTATTAGTCTAAAAGAAGATAGTCATATACCACTAGAATGGTTTGCGGGTCAGTAAACCATTCCATAATTTTCATTTTTGGGCGAACTATCCCTTTAAAAATGAGAAGCGCTCCCTCTGCAAACAACTAAACAGACAAATAAAACTAACACATAAAAAAAACATGTCAAATTAAAAAAAAAAACTAAAAAAAACAAATGGCAACTGAAAACAGAAATAATGATACATGGTTTGAACAAGTCAACAGAATGCCACAGCCATACTCTAAACTCCAGTAATCTGTTCTGTCTTCAGGACACCTGTATCAAAGCCTATCTGTCCCTCCGTGCTCAGTCTCGCCTTCTTGTCAGGCTCTTCTCTATAATGCTGCTGACGGGAATCCCTGAGCTCAGCATGTCACAGGACATGCGCTACCTGAGAACTGCACTTCAGCAAGACCGAGGAGAGGAAGAGGCTCGGAACCACTTCCTGCAGCAGATTACCCTCTGTGAGCAGAAAGGTTGGACCGTCCAGGCCAACTGGTGGTTTCACATGATGGCGGGCATTAAATAGAAAACATATTTTTTTCTCCTTGCTAAGCTGAATACAAAAGGAGATGTTTGTCAGGATGTTAATGCAGATCTACAATAAAAGTGACCATAGACTGACAAAAAACACCATAAACATACCTAAGAAGCGGTCCATATCAAGTATTCTATTCTTTATATAATTAATAAACAAATCAATGTAAATCTCATTAATGCATTTAGAAATTAGCAAATTCACATTTGGAGCATTATTCTATGAACGGGAAGAAATTAAGGGTGAATTAACATTTTATGAACATTAATATTATATTTGATCATGCAAATTACATGAAGGAAAGTTCTGTATGCAATATTAACAATAAATGTTTGTTGCTACATGTTTCTTAATTTGTCCATTAAATCGTTGAAGAACCTGAGTCACAGAAGAATTAAAACCATCTCAACCATTACAAAGACCATGGGTGTGCAATGATGGTAGTGTAAGTAACGAGGATGACACACCAGGACATGTGAGACCTTGCATGCAAACAGTATAATCATATGCTCTAATGAGAGTACCATCCTGCTATTTACAGCGTTTGCCTCTAGAGGGCACCCTGGCACATATTCACCTCACATGCACTGGGTCATGAGACAACAGATCTAAAACAATAGACTCTGATATAATACAGTTTTAGTTTTTAGTTGTACAGTACTAAGAGTGCGACATGAAAACACACGAAATTCCCTGCGCAAAGGCCATGTTAGGGAAATGGCGTGGTTGTTGGTGAGGGTAGGGAGGGAAGGGAGGCGTGTTTGGTGGGTGGAAGGGTGTTTTCAAAGCCAGCAGTTTGGGGGGCATGGGCGGGGGGCTGTCAAGTCTGTCTGAGAGACTGTTTCCAGACAGACAAGCCTCCATGCTTCTCTTGGCTTCTACATCCACTGCATCCTCACATCATGCTGATCTTCCTTCAGCCTTTTCCTTTATTAAGGTATTTTCTATTATTTTTACAATTCTCATTGAATCAAGTTTTAAAGCAGCTCAGGATTCATTTATTTCACTCTTCCTCAAGTCCTCTTACTTACGCACACACACACACACACACACACACACACGCACACACTCCAGGACTGCATCACTGTGTTTCTGACAAGGATGAGCACATGGTCATACCACACACTGCCTGAGTGTCTTTCTTGGGACTGTCCATTCTTCTTTATAAGAGCTCTACAAGCTCTCTCTTACAGGACTTTATCAAAAGGTAAGACTTTTAAAGAATAGTCTGAATGTTGTTGTTATTTGTACATTTTTTGTGTTATTTTAATTTTTTTTAGTACATTTTTAGGTTTCCATTACATTGACTTTCAGCTGCTGATTCAACATCTTCCCTCAGACACCAGTAAGTGTCACATAGACAAAAAAAGGTATTTATTCAATCATATTATAAGGAACAGTTTACTTACCATATACATTTATCATACATAATTAAAATAATAATGTTGCAGAAAAAAATGCTTCGTGTGAATTGAGGCTAATATAATAAATAATATGCTATAAATTTTGTGACATAAATATTTGATACCTTATAGGTCTTTTGGTTCAATTACAGTGAACCATGTTCAGAACTGTATCATTGTTTTATACTAAACCATCTGCATGATTTGTGTTCATATTCCATTGCCATGTGCTCACCTTGAGGTCACGCCCTCAAAAGACTCCAAAACAAAACAAAAAACCCAAAACTGCCGTATCTGATTCAACCTGCTTTTTTATAATTGAGAAGCTCCAGTAATTACTTGTAAGGGTGTGTCAGTGTGCAAGTCAGTTCACATCTGTTTGAGTCCAGGTTACTGAGTGCATGCGGAGAACAGAGTCAAGCAGCAATGGTTTCCAGTGCAGAAAAGAGCATTGACCTAGTTCATGCCAGACAGAACAGCCAGACAAGCCCTCAATCTACCCACATTACTGAAAAAACAGAGGGTGAGGATTATTCTATATACTATCAAATCAATGCAAAGTCAACAACACAACAAATTACTGTTAAAAAACACGTTTTGTAATGCATTGTGAGGTAATAATGTATATATAGTGACTTCAAATGCAGACCTCAAAAGGGACATGCAGTTTATGTTGTTTGATTTCATGGGTGCCCTAAGTACATATACTAAAACAGGGTAAGGAAAAAACCCCTACTGGCACAGTTGCTTTTATCAATTTCTGTTATCAATCAAAAGTTATTTTGGGCCATAAAAAGACACGTCAGCTGGTTCCTGGGACAAATGTGAAACACTAGAGTCAAATTCCATTCCTTTTTGTGTGTTTTTAATGACTGCAAAATTTTTCTGTGTACATATCACAGGTGTGTCTTTAATCAAATCTGTCTTTTCAGGTTAAGTACAGGTGTGGCTAAATACATTTAACTAACACTGACAGAAACACAACGCATTGGCCTCAAGGGCTAAACTTAAACCATCATGAAACCCTAAGACATATTCTTTTTGCTAAAATATAAGAAATACTAAATATTACTAAATATAGTTAAAAACTGAAAACTATTTTTTTGTCTGGGTTCTACTTAAGAAATAACAGCATTCTAGTTTGGAGCAACATGAGGGTGAGTGAATGTTCTTTTAATTTCTGGTTAACTGTCCCTTCATGTTACTATCTATTCATTTCAACTTGAATAACTGAAGGACGTTATTTCAATGTTATATATAAAAAAATGACTTGAAATAAATAAAAGTGTATGATTTGAAAAGGCAATTAAAGCATGTTTCAAAAATATGCATGTGTTTGTTCTGGTTATTTCCCACATCAAACACAGATCTGCTGCCATGCTGATCCTGGGAGGTCCCCTCTTTTCAGCACTGATGGTCCATGTCTAAGCTGCTATGACACACTGCAGCGTCCTTCAGAGGGGCCCTCCAATTACCACAGAGACACAGCAGCCACCAAAAACAATGTGCATGCTATGTATGGAAAGGTTTACAGGAAGCAGTCTATAAATCAGTACGAATAAATGAATCTAGAAGGAGACTCTTACGCTCATTAGCAGACATGTGTTAGCTTGACCTTTTTTAATGCATTCATGCTATTTATTTAAAAGCTTTATTGATGCTACTTCCGCTATGCTTCTACCTTTTGTAGCATGACTGATTTCCTCTGGTGTTCAGAGTGGACTGGGGTTTTCTAGCACCATTTGAAATCGGTCGTGCTGAAAGGTATGGCGTCCCCTTCGTATGAGCAGACCGCGGGCACTTTGTAGGACATGAAAAGACAGGAAATGGTTGGGGTGAAGTTAAATGTTGTTAACCTATTGACCACTCAAGCAGGGTCGGAAATTAACAAGGGCTCAGGGCAAAAACAGAGACAATGATGACATAAGTGAGTATACAGTATAGGTGAGTGTCACTGAATGTGTCGCTAGTAAGTATTAAAGTTGTATAAGTAGTTCCTCACATTCTAGCAAGGAACTTTTTGGGTTAATATTTATTGTGCATTATATACAGTACAGCTACTTTTAGAATCCTTGTTAATTTTTAAGTATTTCAAATATTAAAATGTGCGGAAAAGAAGATGGTTTTAGTTTTTTTATGACAATATTTCATTAAATTATAACCGACAAGCAACTGAAGTCTATATGATGTGTCACAACTAGCATACCTTTTACAGTTATCAGTTATAAAAAGTCATTAGCATTTCATTTTTATAGACTGTCTACTATAGCAGGACAGAATTCGTTTTGTCCCACCACTCTTTTTTTACTCATCAGCTTTAGGATTAACAGGGCATGTTTGGACCTGCAGCTCTAGAGTCAATCATTAAACACACAAGCACACATCACTTCTGAGCCAGCACATACTATCCCACAATCCCTGGACACCAGCTGCAACTGTCAGAAGGGTTGGGACTGTGTTTGTCCTCATTCCTAAGAGGAATCAGGTGCTTGCTGTCACCTGAGTTACAGAATCTCCATGGATGTCACAGCCAACCCACTGCCTGAACTGGGTGGCACGGCCCTGCTGAGATCTGTCCCAATCTGATCTGGAGTCAGTCCGCTGGATGTCACTAAAAGTACTGGGAGAAAGTCACAGATAATAACCAGATCAATACAGGTAAGAATAGATGCCCGTTTCCTGTATTTGTACTAAATTAAGGATGATGTTGTGAGATCCGCATCTGGATTTTTTTTGCTTTTCTTATATTTAAAAGGCCACGTGGATGTACTGAGCATTTGTCTTTTTTGTCTGGAGTTAAATCCTATTTTAAAACTTAAGAATGACTGAACACAATATGATAATGGAAACTAAGCTGACGGAGGAAGACAGCCATCTAAAATGCAAGCAATACCTCAGCAGGTGTGTGTTTTTCACTAATGGTGGGCCTAAATTTGATGTAGAAATTGAAGGTTCAAAGTTTCAGATGATTTTACTGATAGTTTAAATGTTTGATCAGCTTGAAATCTATCTTTCAGTTTGTTCGGGGAATCAACCGCAGAGTATTTTCTCAGCCCTTACTCTTGCTCAAAGGAAATACCCTCCTGGTTTTCACAGCTAAAAGACAATATGAAAGGTACGGTTTATAGTTTTTTTTATTTGTACAGGTGGATAACTGTATGAAATTAATTTTAGGGGGAATATTTCCTGGTTTCAAACAAAAGGTCAGTAAGATTTATTTTGTTTTTAAAAGAAGAAGTCATCATCAAAGCTATGTGCATTCATGAAAATGAATTATATCTAGATGTTAGAAATACAGTAAAAATGATCCCTTGCATATGTATTTATTGATTTTCCTTTTATGCCACAAACCATTAGGATACTACGCTAAGTAGAGATCATGTTCCATGAAAATGTAAAAAACATGTTATATTTCCTACAATAAATATATCAAAACTTCATTCTTGACTAGTAATATGAATTGCTAAGGACTTTTAAGACTATTTTATCAATATTTAGGTTTTTTGCAGCCTCAGATTCCAGATTTTAAAAAAAGTCGTATCTCAGCCAAAGAGAGATGAAAACTAAAATTTGAAATGTGTTTTCTATTTTTTTTATACATTTCAATGTGGAATTTTAAAGCCATTAATCCAGGCTTCAGTGTCACAGGATTCTTCAGAAATGTCTTTACTGTCAGTTTTGTTCAATCGTAAACATCCTCGCAGAATTTTCCTCACAAACTTTCAAAGTACATATAAACATGCCTTACGTTTCTGGAAATAAATCAAGTTTAAGCATTTGTAAAAACTGAAAACAAAGAAATCTGAAAAAAAGTTCAATGAATAAGAACTATTTAAGTTGTTTATATGTCTGTTTTAGATCACACAAGTGCCGTTTTCTTATGGGATGCTATGAGACAACGCTCTACGCAGAAACTGCAAGAATCAAACACAGAGCCTTCGATGGTGATCACTAATGAGGTCCACCTACACTCAAACCAGTCAACTCTTAAATCCCAAAAACAATCAGCAACGTAACACTTTGTTCTTCTTTAGATTGTGAGAAGGGTGACCGACTGGAAGACACTCAAGAAACAGGATCATCTGATGCACCTATTAGAAGTGAAATACATGTTCCGCTGTGCTCAGCGTAACCAGGCCATCTCTGCCCTCCTTCTGCAACAAAACCCTCTTTTTGACGACGGGATAAAAAATGGACTGAACTGATCTTGTGCATCCTGCAGAATCATCAAAGATGAACCAGCAAAAGAACAGTACTGTAGAAATCAGGGACGTGACTCAGATCAGCAAGACATTTATTACATAGACAACTAAATTACAACTTTTCCCAGCACTTTTATTGTTCTGTTGCCCCATTTTAGACTTGCACAGGCTTGAGAGAATCATCTCAATTCATTGTACTTGGCGTTCACTACCATCAGGAGGCAGCAGATTGTTAATTTGGCCTGTAGTGTCACTACTGCAAAAAAAAAAAAAGATAAAATCTTATTCTTTAGTGCAGTTTTCTTTTTCTTTTCTTTTCTTTTTAAATATACAATATAAAAACAATATTAGAAACTGTATAAATTGTCATCTTTATCATATTTTCTTTTGTGTATTAAGCATTGTTTTCCCTTGAAAATCTATTACAACCAACCCGCCCGTAAATTATTACAATGAATACACTGTTTTATCTCTTTTTCACCTCTTGTATGCCATTATCTCTGCTGTGTCTCATTTATATCTCAGCAAGTCAAGTATATCTTCAGGTGTTCAGCACTATGTGCCCTAAAATTGTAGTGCTTGAATCCTGGCTTTATTAACACTCCACTGAAATATAATTTTTCATCAAGTCTGATCTAAGATGTAGGTTGTTGGTCTCTTGCATATGTATTTATTGATTTTCCTTTTATGCCACAAACCATTAGGATACTAAGCTAAGTAAAGATCATGTTAAATTTCCTACAATAAATAAATCAAAACTTCATTCTTGACTAGTAATATGCATTGCTAAGGCCTTTAAAGACTATTTTATCTATATTTAGGTTGATAAAATAGTGTCCTAGTCTACATCCATCCATGGACGGTAAGTAGACAAGACTTTGGAGCGGTTTAGTTGTAACACACAAATATCGTTTTCTTGTTACTTATTAGTGCAAGTGGTCATTTGGTGACTATTTAAAGCACAACCCATGACACACTTACCTGTTTATAATAATAAAGTGCGAGGAAAAACCTCGTGGAGTGGACTCCTCCTCCTTCACAAGTGAACAGTTCATGTGAACAGGTGAACGCGCAGCTCGTGAGAGAAGCTGCTGCTTAAGAGAGGAGAGTCAGCTCACAGGTAAGAGTTACATCTCGACTGTCTAACTTTGTGCTTTGCTTCATTTACATGCACTTTTACCGGTTGCGATCTTATTTTAAAAGGATTGACGGTTACAATGTCTTAGTATCGTATGTAGGGACTTTGAAACTGGGCAGCCCTTGCATGATGAACTCCTTATTCCAGCGCAACGCTGCACATTTCTGTAGCTCTAATTAATACATCCATGTCGTGTGAGTGATGAATCTTTTTATGTATCGTTTTACGTGTTTGCCATACCAACTGATCAGTTGTTGACACACTGAGGTTCATAGTATTTTCCATCTTTCTATGTCTGAAGTGCACAAACAAACACGTTATGAAAACGCTTTCCCTAGGATTGAAAAAGCAAGCTCAGATAGATAAAGCGTGGCGAATCATTTCTCGTGTGGGACTGTGGATGGAGAGCTATCATCAGGGTCAGTTTAATTACAGGGGTTATGAAAAAGAAAATCTCCAGACCTTCATGTTCTCTTTAAATTGTCAAAAGCACGTTGCAGAAAGAAGCAATACAAAGACATTAAGATTTTTAAATGGACAGGGTTGAACTACAATATCAAAGTACAGTGTGTACCCTAATTAAACCTCATGCACAAATTTCAATATGCTAACTATATCTGGTGCCTCATACATAAGTAATGCATTTTCACAAAGGAGGAAAATTCTATGTGATTGATTGTTAAATTGGCCTCTCAAACATGAATTTAGGGGTTAAACTGTGAGCTGAATTGTGCCCTTGCACTGTTGGGATAAGTGTGTATTCTTCAGCTTATCATATTCAAAGACCTTCATATTCTCAAACATTTCCTCCTCACTTTCTTCTGAATGTAAGGAACAGCTCATTGAAGATGACGTAGCTGTCAATATGACAGCTGTCATCTGCTTGTGAAGACTGCAGTATAATAGATTTAATGAGCATGAGATCACATCATGATGTGATTCTTTCGTTTTCATTCTTAATGTTTAGAAACTACTGAGACTGGCAGTTGTTTTGTCCTGTTACATCAGCGTCAGCAAGTGGTAAGGTCTGTAATAATAATAAAGATTGTTTACACTCTACTATTTTCCTCTGTGGCAGCACATTCTTTTAGCAAATGTGCATGCATGCTGTAAAAGTGATTACAGAAATCCTTGGGCAGACAAATAGTTGGTTGAATTAATGCCCTAATCTATAAAAGCATAAGTTTTATTGAGTTTTAAGGTGTGTAAGCTGACAATCAGACAGAGGGCAAATTCAGGCACAGCTAGAATCATAAAGCATGAGAAATGATCTGTTTTTCTGAGTATAGCTTTAATCGGCTCATTTTTGACCTTTTGCCTCATTGCTGTGGGTGACCGTGAAGTTTAAAGAGTTCCTCGAGTCTTAAACCTCTGAAAGGGTTTCAGGTTCTTCAGCACTTGCTAGCTAATAGATGTTGGATACTACACCAGTTGAGCAATCACCACTGAGATTAATGTGCATGTTAATGGATGGCTTTCTCCAGGATTTGTTGACCTAGTTGACCTATTAGATATAGCAATCCCACCTGCACAATCTTACCTCCTAAACACAGATACTCTTGAGATTAGTTTAAACCCGTGTTTTGGAAATGTTATTTCATGTCTGAAGCCTCTGACATAATTACTCACAGCTGTAGGAAAAGCTGTCAAAATATATTCTACATATCTGTATCTCATGATAGCTCCGCTGGCCATTCGTTCTCTCTGGAGCCTTATTTAAAATGTCAGTCCTGTGATTGTTGGGATTTTCTGGCTTTTGAAGCAGCACATGAACAGTTTCATCGGTCAGATGATGTATTCTTCACTGTCAGACATTATCAAATCATGATGGAATTCGAAGTTCTGCATGAATATAAAACAAAACAATTGGGAAATATATGCAGAACCCAAAGAGTCAGAAAGATTCATTTCTGATCGCTTGTAAAACAGCATTCTACTGTAGTTGAGGCTATAGATACTTGCATTTTTAATAGGATACATAAGGCATTATTGGGTTAATTGCAATTACAAATGATTAAATATTAACAAATTACAGTTTATTTGTTTAAATGTTTGTTTTAAGTTGAACAATTATAGAAATTTTAATATTGAGAATGGTGGAATTTCACTTGGATTGGTATCAACTACACTAGTTTAAAGGTGCCATAGAATGGAAAACTGAACTTACCTTGGCATGGTTGAATAATAAGAGTTCAGTACATGGACATAACATACTGTGAGTCTCAAACACCATCGTTTCC
>JAUCMU010000048.1:9636232-9657729 GCA_032275025.1 Enteromius treurensis | reverse complement strand
AGGGTTGTAAATGGACCTGTAAAACCGTTTCTGGGCATTTTTTCCCCTTACCTAAGCTACATACCTTCTATGTACATTTCAGAGAACAATTTAAAATATTCTCTCAATGCATTCTATGGCACCTTTAAGTTATTGGCATTCATTTAGTGCAAATATGCTTCCTTTTAGGTTAATTATCATCATATATAATTAGACGTATATCATTGGACTGATTATGCATTCAGCGCTGTTTGCCTGCTGCACGGTGCACCTCTTAGAACCAAGTGATAGATGTTTTAATAGTTAAGTGAGGTGCTTGAGTGCTTTTTAGCTCCAATATGATGGCCTAACAGTTTTATACGGTGTTCATGCACCTTTAAATCCAGTATCTTTCACTCTCTAATATATGCACTGAGTGAAAAGAGAAAGTGAAAACTGAACAAGAGTTAGAGAAATGGAGAATAAGAGTGGAGGGTGCTTGACTGAGAATGGAATGAGAGCAGTGCTGAGGATGGCCATTAGTTTTGACATGTGAGGGAGAGGGGGATCAACACGCTCAGTTTGGCCTATTATTCCCATTGAGGCACAGCGTAATTATCAGTGCATTTATTATTTGAAATGCTCTGGATCCTTAAATGTTCAGTCATCAGTTATTTATCTGAATGACTAAATGTATATTTCCTGTTTAAAGTGCTTCACTTATAAGATTAAATGACTTGGTTTGGAGTGGATGGAACATGGAAAAACACTGCAATATTGGCACTGTTCCAAACCCCACTGAGCTGCCTACCCTGACGGCATGTTTAGACATCATACTGTAGGTCCGCTCCCATGTGAGACTGTTCTGAACAGTGAAATTATGCTTCCATAGTTGGTGCCATAGACATAATTAAGTTCTGAGCTGCGTCCAAAATTTCATTCTAGGTGCTGATTGAACAAACTGGTATTTTATGTAGTTTGGAATGTATAGACTTACTATATTTGCACTACATAAATACTATTCATTCAGACATACAACTCTTTTCACAAACTGGTTTTTGATACTATAGCAAAGTATGCACTTGAGTTCCTTTCCTTGTCTTTTGAATTGGAAGTGTTAGCCAAATCTCTCTCATATTATTTTTACCTGGAATATGTGTGATATGAAGATATTATCTGCTTTTTGTTTGTCTTTTGACTCAGAAAGCTGTGTTTAAGAGTTCAGACAGAATTTCGAGCATGAGAGCAATGTTTTGCGAATGATAACAGTCTCAGGTGTGTGATTTCCATGAGTGTTAAACAAGCCTCCAGTAGATTCTTATGGTTTACCTGTGGAGTCTGCTTAAAGGCATAACTCTCGCAAAAATGACAATTCTGTCAATAATTACCCCCGTGACGTCACACACCCCTATTAAATTACGAGATATTTGGTGAAATGTGTGAGCTTTCTTACCTTCCATAGACAGCAATGTTTAAGAAAGGTATAGTAAGGTGCTACTACATTTGCAGATAACAGCTCAGCTGAGTTGTAGGTTGCCAGGTTGAGGCCACAAATGGGTTGAAATGTGTATGATGTGTTGTACGAGTAAGTTTAAACAAAATCTGGAAACCTTTGGGGTTTGGGCCTTACAACTTAAAGGGGTTTCCCAGGAAAACAGGGGAGAGTTGACAGATCTAAAACTAATATCTTCTTTATTTCACCAATAAAAAAAAAAAACTTTTTAACAACCAATCAGCTTTTTTGTTTGTTTGTTTGTTTTTTAGAATCACATTTTAATTTGTAATATGGATGGCATGTTGCAGGCCAGTATAAAAATCTGAATGAGAGGAGGTTTGTTTATTTGCTCGCTTCCTTCATTCCATTTAGACCAAAGGTAAGCTATAAATTTATACTGGATGAACGCCTGAACAAGTTGATCCCCTACTTCCCACTAATTCAAATGCTAATTATCACAGATAACATGGACTTATGTTTAACAGCATTTTCTTCTGGCACGTAATCAAATTGTGGGCTCTGTGCCGACTTTACTTTCTGTACTTGATGTAGGTCAGGGAGACTGTGTTAATGATTGTACAAGGAATATGATCAAGGCGTGTGAGCGTGTGCCATTGTAATGGAATGTCTCTATGTGTCTTACAGCAGGTGTACTTTGTGAACTCTGGCCTTTTTTGGACTAAACCGCATGGAGACTTAATCTATAGGTCTGCCAGGTTTATGGTTCTTTGTTTTAGCCTGCTTTATATCAGTTGGATCTGGGGGATTAATCTAGTTATGATCTGTCAAGTGTTCAATTGTGATTTAAACAACAATAGCTGCCTTGCTTTGTCTGTACCTGCAAGTTCACTATCTGACTTATTTTTTCACATTCCATTTCAGGTTTTGACAGTGTATTGTCTACGCTAGACCACCTCATATTCCTGAATTACGATGTATAAGTCCACTTATTGATTTAGACGTCATGAAATATTAAAATATACAGTATGGGAAAGGCATATTCATGTTGAGCACATATAAATATCTAATAGTTAAAAATCTCTAATATGGTCCAAAAACGGAAATAGGACTAATTTATCATGTATCCTAGTCTTAGAGCTTATGTCAGTCATAAGCATAGTCATATTGTTTTAGACACATTAGTCTCTTCTGCGGTGGTCTCAGCCTCCTTTCGACATGCGGTTCAGCACATGTGGTAGCTTGTTGTCAAATGTTTGTAGAATGCCATTCCTAGCTACAGATGGGCATTTTGTAAGACCAGTGTGAGATACTGTTCCACCTGGAATTTTTCTCTTAATGAATGACATTTTCCTGGCTTGGCATTTCTGTACTGTCGTCACTTTGCAGATGCTCATCTGTTTGTGGAACTGGAGACATTGTTGTTGTGTCTTCAGCCAGATGTTTAGCTTGTATCTGTGTGTGTTGTAAATGTGGCATGTAGGTAAGAGGGTGTTGCGGTAGCTTATGTAGTTTGTGGGTGTGTTAGAGAATGCAGGGGCAAGCAGCCATGTGCCTCCCTCTGCATAATAGAGGTTTGTTTGTGATCTTGTTTATAACAAGCCCTGATCTGGCGTTTATTGGTACGTTTATTTACTTATTGTAAAGATAATAAGTATTTTGGCATAAATAAATGAGCGAAATCACGCACGTAGCAGTGCAAGCCATATTGAGAAATGGTGTGTATTTATATGTATTCATGTAGGGCTAGGCGATATATATCGTCAGTAAAGCCGGTTCTTTGATTAGCGGTAAATGTCCGTCAGCTGTTTTCAAAAGGAACGGCAGCTTATAAACAGAGCAGTAGAACAGTGACAAGCTACGAGTTGAGTTTCGCGGGTGATTCAATGGCGTAGCTTCTCAGTGATCTACGGCTTTGTTTATAAGCTGGTGTTCCTTTTGAAAACAGCTGACGGAGATTTCCGCTAATCAAAGAACCGGCTTTACTGACGAGATGTGCATAATATATCGTACGATATATATCGCCCAGCCCTATATTCATGTGTATTCTTAATTGAAAGCTTATGTATCGCTGTATTATTTGTATAAAATTTAATGTGATTAGTTTTCAACCAAAACTTTATGCTCTGGAACAAATAATAGAGGTTCAGTTATACAAACAGTTCAGTTATCACTCTAATATCACACTGCTGGAAAAGGCTATCAGCCAATCAGATTCCAGAACCACAAAGAACTGTTGTGTAAATAAAGAAGCCTTTATATATAAATAATATGCATCTTTATTAAATTGCAACAAAATGATTGAGCTTGAAATTGCTTTGTGGTTAGGCATTGTACTGTTTGTATTTTCTCCGATATGGCTGTAAACTATTAGATGGCAGTGTTTTTTTTTTTTACGTCTTCAAATGTTAATTCCTAATGGTTAATTGGTCTACTGAAAGTTTTTAGAGCTAATATTCCATTGTATGTACATATATAAACACCAAACAAATATAATCAAATAAGTTTTCTATAGGTGATGCCTATTTATTTCTCTTTCTTTCTATCAGTGTTTTCCACATTTGTGTTGACAGTTTGAAGGAGAAAAAGAATGTGTGAAAGCTCAATGACAGACAAAGTCAAAAAACAGTCAAAACCTATTCTTGCCTACCACTCAAATCCACAAACACACACTCTTACAGTCACGTTTTTGCTAGTCAGAACATGAGAAGTCATGAAGAAAAAGTGTTAAATGCATCCTTTACCTCAGGGAATTTGTTATGAGGGATGCAGCAGCGTCAGCTCTTATGGCGAAAAAGCTCTTTGTGGAGAAATGGTATTTTCTGGTGTTTGTGGCCTGTAAAGACTAAAGCGCACTTATGAAAGTTCCTCAGGCGCCTGTCCTGTAATTAGCAACCTGAACTCTCAACAGATTGCCTTTGAAATACCCCCATATACTAGAGATTGTGAACGAAAGGTATTTGTAGATATTTTTTGTCACGTGAATCCCCAGCTCTCACTCTTACAAATATAATTAACATAAATTATAGTGTATATATGTTAAGTTTAGTTTTTGATTTTATGTATATAATGTGTGTTATTAAAAAAAAGCATTTTATACAAAGTTTAAATGTATATATTTTTTAACAATAATATTGTATAGAGTCATGATGCATACATATAGCATGTCTGTTTACCCCAGGGAGAGCCGTATGTGTGCGGAGAGACATTTCAAAGCTCAGGACCTTTATTCCTTCATAATGTGGAATTTTACAGGACGTGAGTTAACCATAAAGCCTTTCAGTGCCCTCACACACTGTTTAGCACCTTGACGCAATCAAACGGAATTTATTATGCTTGTTTTCATTTTTTCAACTGAGAAGGAGCCAGGTTTCGATATTGTTATAACCTTTGTAGGCTTATCTGCACCCTTGTGCAAAGAACAATGTTGGGTAATTGAATGATTCACTGATTATACGCCTAGTGATTTATTAAAGTATGGAAACTTTACCTGCATGCATACAGTACACATAAAGCAAAAATGGCTGGTCTCGGTTGTGTGATTATTTAAATTGTTGCATAATCTAAACGAATGTCTCCAGCTTGTTTTGTCAAATAAAGGCGAAACAATATTACCGCCCACCTCTAACCTGCTAAATGTGACTATAATGAGGATATTAAGATATTATAAACACTCAGATCATGATTTTATGTAAAGCTGCTTTCAAACAATGTGTATTGGGACAAACACTAGACTATATACATTAATTGTATGACTTTATATACTGTGTATTGGTATTTATTTTATAGTATTATATTTTAAAGTCAAAAGGAACATTCCTGTACAATATTGTAGTGGCTACTAATTGCCATTGCCATTCTCCACCTGCCACATCCTAACCCATTATGAGCTAGTATAGTTTGAGGGTGTGGTTACATGCTAGTCCTCTGTAATGATAGTTCCACCAAGTTAGAGATGAATGTTTGAAATCCATACAAGACCTCCCACACATCTGGATTTGACAATGTCTTATAACCCTATGGTGAACTCTGGATTTTGAAAGGCAAACGCAGTGCATTTTGAGCCCTCCCTTTGCAGAGGTAGCCATGTGGAACAAAGCCAGTTATTTTCCTGAATCAATGAGAAACTAAGCCCTCAGTCTTTGATTGTGCCGCCTGGGTGGGACTGTGAGCCTCATGAGGTCATCAAACAGAAGCCGCGCTGCTTGTATGCAGTGCCGTACAATCGCTGGCAGTCATGAGGAAAGAAAAGTGTGGCGTTTGTTTAGGAACAGCTCATCTATCACTTCCTTAGAAAGTGCATTCCAGTCACACAACTGTGGGATATTTGGTCATCTTTAGTGAAATTTGTAGTGAATAAAGTATATGTGAATACACCCAAAAGACACCTAAGGATCAGCTGTATCAGAAGTCGCTTCACAGCAAGTGGAAAAGAAAATTTACCCACTGTGTTAATCAAAATTAATAATGACAGACACTTCCTGTTTGTGTCCTCCTTAAGTTCTTCCAGTTGTGGCTCAGGATCTGCCCTCCGCCCCACACGGCTGCATGGAAGGCAGCTGTTATCCGGCGACGGGAAACCTTCTGATTGGCCGGGCTATTAACCTGACCGCCACCTCCACCTGTGGCCTGGATGGGCCTGAGCAGTACTGCATTGTCAGTCATTTGCAGGTAAAGCCAACTTTATTCTCTTTCATATAGACCCAGAAACATGATCTCATGCTGTGTAAACCGTGCTCTCCGCTCCGGCGTGTATGGCCTTGCCCTGTGCTCACGGAAATAATTTGTCATATGAAGATGGATGTGCTCGTGCATGCAGCCCCTTTAGAAGTTATTTTTTAAATGTGAGCTAAATTTGTGTAAACGTAAACTTACCATTCATCAAAACATCACTGTATTGGTTTTAGTTAAACACAGTTTTTAGCCACGCCAGGGATTTTCCATTGACTTCTGTCGTTTGGCAATTCTTGGTTTTCATAAAAATGTTTTCACCCAAAAATCTGTCATGCACATTAACTGTTGCAACTATCCATGTTGGGACTTTTGAGCTCCAAAATGATGGCAAAACTTTATCTACACATGTACACTTGTGCTCTTGTTGGATTACAATATACTGTAAACGTTGTTGTCTTGCACATGTGTTGCTCCATATGCCACATCTCTTTCACTGAAGCATAAATCTGCGGCCTAAGGCTTTTCTGTTTGTTACGTGTGTGATTTAAAAGATCTTGTATTCTGCTGCCTCTGTTTGCTTTGCCTCCTTTATCCTAAATCACTACTCCTCCCTTTTCCTTCAGGTGTCTATAAAGCACTCTTTTCTGCCCTCATAAAATGTATTTTCATTGACTGTTTAATGTTTCATGAATGTCTATTTAAAATCTCTGGTGTTCTTTTAGGCTCTATGTTTGATCCTCTCATTAAAGCGTTTTGAGTGCATAAAACTGACAAACTGTTCAAGCCTGGAGGCACCATACGTCCTAGACAGAGGGAGTTATGCTCGTTTGTCGTCGGTGCAGGTGTTACCTGTCAGCGGCCTGGCAGTTTGTTTGTCGGTAGAGTGTCTGCAGAGTTCTCCATATTTCCGTTTGTGATGCAATATATCTGTCAACAGTGTCAAATGGAAATTCTAGTTTTAATTGATTGTGCTGTTATTTATTATTATCGAAAAGCACAGTAGTAATTGTGATGCTTGATCAATAGTTTTTACTCTCGTCTTTTTAATATTACAAGATTTATACATTTCAATCATCTAAGTATCCCATAGGCCAGGGGTTTATGAATGAGAGAATGAAGGAAGAAATGAATGAATTTGAATTAATAAGGATGGATGAATGAATTAATGAATGAATAAACAAGTCTTGATGGATGATGAACGAATAAATAAGGATGGATCGATAGATGAACAAATGAATTAGGATAAATTAATGAGGATGGATGGATGAATATAAATGAATGAATAAATAAGTCTGGATGGATGAATGGATGTATAGATGTATAAATGGAAAGACTTCATTGAGAATGGATGGATAATTTAATGAATGGATTGATGGATTATTTACAAATTAATGAATGATTGAAGATGATGGATGAATGGGTGGATGGATGAATGAATTAAAAAATAAGAATGATAGGTCAGGATAGATGGATGATAGATAAAAAAATAGGGTTAGGATGGATGGATTGATGAATGAATGAATGAATGAATAAGGATTGCTGGATTGGTGAATGAATAAGGATGAATAGATTTGGATGGATGGATGGATAAATAAGTCTGGATAAATGAATCGATGAATAAGGATGTATGGATAGATGGACGATTTATAGTTTCCTTAATAAAACAATTAAATAAAAGAATCATTTACTTGATTCTTTTTCTACTCCCATTAGAATAATGTTGCATGTATAAACTATATATAAGAAATATTTTTAGATCAGCTGAGAATTATTTATAAACGACATTTCATATTAGTTATTTAAAAATATTAAGGCCATGCTGTATTACATTAGCTATTTAGACATATCAAATTATTTTTTATAAATATTCATAACATATACTCAACCATCTTGACCATCCTATTTCTTATGTATATATTCTTGCATCCAAAAAGTATCCTAAACTAGACTGTAACACCAGAAATATTAGAAAGTGCCTTTCTTTATCTCTATTATCCCTTATTTCACTTCATACTCCTCAACTGTGTGAATCCACAGAGCTGTTAAGTCTCGCAAGAGGAATTAGAAGTGTGTTTTTTGCAGGGCCCCAGCATAGCATTCCTGTAGTTCATAATCCAGTGGATCACTGCTAATCCTATTGTTGGCAGCTCACACTCAAAACTACACCAGTAAGCATGTGTCTAGTGTGTGGTAAGCACAATATTGTAGAAGTGCTGATATCAGTGTCCTGCAGAGCTTCAGAAGATCTGAAATAGATACTCATGAGCTTCCCACGTTCATCACTGAGACCTTTTCAAGGGAGCTGAAGAAATACACGTGTCTCAGTCACTTTAGCCAGGCCACTGCTGGAGGTATTGTCGCTCATGACAACAACTCGGCTTAGACAAAGTGCTCTGGCGTTCATCCACGCTAACGCTCATGTTCTGACCTGAATCCAGAAGGCCCATTCCCTTCTCTTCCTCTGCTTTCAAGTTGGCATGGAACTTGTAACCCATTCTGAGGGAATATTTTGCTCAGGCTATGACCCAGATTATTTTTTTTTGTATGTCTTGGCAGGTACCTGAGCCGTGAGCCATGCTAGTTTAAGTCATTACAATTGAAAATGTACCTGAAAAAGGGTGTGGAGAGGCTCCTGTCAGACTGTACTGCTGTTGCCGAGTGCTTTTGCAGATGTGCATTCATTTTTTCTCACTGTTTCTTGCTTATGTTTCTGTGCAGGATTTAAATAAGTGCTTTAAGTGTGACTCTCGGAGGCCGTATGATGCCTATCATCACGACAACAGCCACAGGGTACAAAATGTCATCTACCAGAAAGACAGCAGAGGAGAACTCACCTGGTGGCAGTCTGTAAATGGTATGTGAGGACTGTGTTTTGAGAAAAAAAAGCCTGAGATCACATGAAACCTCTAAGTTTTAGGATTTTGGAAACTGGTCATTTTCCAAAAAAAAGTTTTTCATCCATTACTTTTAATTTTTTTGTTTGTTTGTTTCAATTTAATATATGATTCTTCAAATTACTAATAATTAATATACAGTAATGTGTATTATGTTAAATAGAATTACTGCATATATAAAAAAGAATGTAGTTTGTTTGTTTTTTACAACAAAATTAAAAACTAAAAAATCAAAAATTAAAACAAAGATAATGAGTTACATAAGTCTCACCTAAAAGATATAAAATCATGTTGATTTAAAAAAAAAAAAGCTTTTCGCACAATAATTTGTAATTGCTTATTTGTGTATTTATTTATTTATTTAGTCGGTATTATTTTTATTTAATACATGGTTGTGACAAGTGTTATTGATTTAAAAAAAATAAATATTCAATTTTTTAATTAATATTTTTACTATGTTAATTGGTATATACTACTGTTAATTAGTGTATACTCTATATTAGTATTTGAAAAAAAAAAAAACTTTAACATAGAATAAAAATTGTCACTGGTGGTCTTATAACAAAGAAAATGCATGACACAGGAAATAATTATTTTACCTACAATGTATGAAATTCCTATTGATTTTGAACACGCTTTTCATTCATTAATTAGTAATGAAACAAACTGAATATAAAACAAATACTTGTAGGTAATGACCTTCAGTTTTCTTTTGTCTGTTTGTGTGCAGGAGAAGAGAAAGTCAGTATTAGACTGAATCTTGAGGCTGAGTTCCACTTTACTCATCTCATCATGAAATTTAAAGTATGTATACAGTATAAATGGATACACATAAGCACAACAATACATTTCAATAATAGATATATATGTCAGTAAAAGTAAGCCAACTTTCTCACCGCTAAAACCTTGTGTTTGCATCTCCACAGACGTTTAGACCTGCTGCTATGATAATTGAGCGTTCTTCTGATTTTGGCCGTACATGGAGGCCTTATCGCTGCTTTGCCTACAACTGCACCAAGACTTTCCCCCGGATTCCTGCCCACTCGCTGCGCTTTATTGATGAGGTCATCTGTGAGGAGCGCTACTCTGACATTGAGCCATCCACTGAAGGAGAGGTTAGTGTGTTCTAAGTGCACACATTTTAATTCAGCAAAGATGTTTTAATCTGTTTTTTTATTGTTAATATTGAATGCCGCATTCACTCACAGTCCCACCATATGATTATTTTTTAGGTCATCTACAAAGTGCTTGATCCCGCGATCCATGTTAAAGACCCATACAGTCTTGACATTCAGGGTTAGTGAAATGTAACAAACCATATATCTGTTGTGTAATATTTTAAATAAGTATAAGTAAATTGTACTCTCATAGTGGTCTCGTAGTGAGTGGTCATCTTGTGTCTACATCACAGCATATAATGCAGCTGCCAATCACACAGTTTCTTAACAATCCTCAGATTTGTTGCGGATCACTAACCTTCGGATAAACTTCACTAAACTGCACACGCTGGGTGATAACCTGCTTGACCGCCGTCCGGATGTGCTGCAGAAATATTACTATGCTCTGTATGAGCTGGTCGTGCGCGGGAGCTGCTTCTGCTATGGTCACGCTTCAGAGTGCGCACCAGTACCCGGAGTGACCTCCAGGGATCTAGGCATGGTGGGGATCAGTCAAACTGATTTCAGATAACGGCTTGTAAGTTTGTTTGATTTTGAGTGAAGCACACTATTTAATACGTCCCATCTTTTTGATTGGACAGATTCATGGACGGTGCATTTGTAAGCACAACACTGTGGGATTAAACTGCGAGCGCTGTAGAGATTTCTACCACGATGCACCCTGGAGGCCTGCTGAGACTGATAATGCACATACATGCAAGGGTAAAAAATACTGTACACATGCATATAGAACTTCAATACAAATACAAATGGCAAATAAGTCTTCACTTTTTTTTTTTTTTTCCTAGAATGCAACTGTAACGGTCACTCCAACCAGTGTCATTTTGATATGGCGGTGTACCTGGCTACGGGAAACGTTAGTGGAGGTGTGTGTGATAACTGTCTCCACAACACCATGGGCCGCAACTGTGAGACCTGTAAACATTTTTACTATCAGGATCCGACTAAAGACATCAGAGACCCAGCGGCATGTATCGGTAAGTAGTTAATAGCCAGTGGAGTCTCTTTTCTGTGCATGGTTTTCTCTTGCCTGTTTTTCATGTTGTTTTCTGTGTGTGCAGCTTGTGACTGTGACCCGGTGGGGTCTGTGGAGGGAGGAGTTTGTGACAGTCATACTGATCCGGATCTGAGTATGATTGGCGGTCAGTGTCGCTGTAAGCAGAATGTCAAGGGTCAGCGCTGTGACTACTGCAAAGAGGGACACTATGGTCTCAGTCTTGAAAACCCACTAGGATGTCAACGTAAGTGATTGTGTGTGTTTAGTGGAAGTAACGTCGGTTCTTCTCATGTTCATCATCAGGGTTGCCAGGTTTTTGCAACAAAACCCACCCAACTGCTAGCCCAAAAGGAACCCAATCGCTTTCCGTGGGAAGTCTACTGGTAAAAAAAGAAAAGACAGAAAACGTTTTAAGGGTTGGCGGGGTACAATTTGCTTATCAGGTGCTAAATATCACGTTACTGGGGTCACTTCAACATGTGGACATGAAAAACCATCCATAGCAACAGTATTAAAGTAGCCCAATTCTGCAGGAAAACCATTTTGGCTCTATAAAATGCAATGCTCACAAAGGTCTGTATGTGACATTTATTGTGCTTATGTGTGCGTTATTGACAGCATGTAACTGTGACCCCCGTGGCATCACAATGATCGGGGCTCCGTGTGATCAAATCAGTGGAGACTGCTCCTGTAAAAGACATGTAACCGGCCGCTACTGCAATCAGTGCCTGGTGCGACTTTCACTCACTCCTTAAACAATAACATCTTTTTTTTTTTGCAGTTTTATAATTGAACGTTCAGAAAATGCCTGTATGTATGTTTGTGTGCAGCCTGAATACTGGGGACTCAGTTATGATCTGGCTGGTTGCAGACCCTGTGACTGTGACTTTGGTGGAGCGACCAGCAACAGGTGAGTTACTGAAGTCCGTTAATGTATTTAAATGTGTATTTACCCCTGATTAGCGATAAAGAGGTGTCTGGTATCTGGGTGTTTAGTTTTGAAATGCCAAGAGTAAAGTCCTGGATTCTTTGGGGATTTGACTGGGATGAGTACTGAAATTAGGAACTCTTTCATTTGTAACTGCAAGTTGAAAATAATGACAGTGTAGAATTTTTTTTTATGTTTTTCTATGTATTTCTTTCCTATGAATATTTTTCTTTAAAAACAGATATTGTCTAACAAATAGCAAGTGTATATATATATATATACACACACATATATATATATATACTAGTTCAAATGTTTTTTATTAGACATAATTTGTTTTATATATTTATATATTTCTCTTTCACCTTCAGATGCAGGATTGACAATGGTCAGTGTGACTGTCGGCCTCATCTGATTGGTCGGCAGTGTTCTGAAGTGCAGCCTGCATATTTCTGTGCTTCTCTGGATTATAACAAGTATGAAGCAGAGGAAGCTTTAGGTCACTCCCCTGATGATCCTACTCTTCCAGTAAGTAATGCTCAATTGCGCGGAGATCATGTTTCTGAAATCCACCTAATACTGGCATTTTAACTGTGTATTATTTTTCCTTTTGGCAGCCTAAACTATGCAGAGTTCATGTCATACTATAAGGGTACTGCTATAAATCTTCCTGTTGTTATGAATAGGTGTCTGTTTTGCTCTTGGGGGTGATGCTGGTATCATAGGTCACAGAAACAGGATCAGGCACATAGATTGAAAGTGTAATATGTGCGTGTCTGTAAAGGAATTCCCCAATTTCTTGGTTCAGAAAGATAAACGTTTACATTCATGTGAGTTGACCCTCAGGTACCTTTACTTCCACTGCTCCCTGTGACAAAACAATCAGAGCAGCGTGCCTATCTGATACCATCATATCCTCTGAGTCACACTCGGGTTCGGTGTTAGCTTTGGTTAAAAATTCAAATGAAAAACAATCTTTTTTCATTTTAAATTAATCTTTAAAAATATATATTAATATTGTAAATGCATTTTTCTTTCCACAATGGCAGTTTCTGCATTTTTATTTAATGAGGTTTTCCCAGGATGGTTCACTGTACCCCCCTCAGGAGCTCAGGCAGTGCTTTTTGTGCAGGCACACTGTGGCATACACAAACAAACACACAGGCGGACTACAGAACGCTCCACAGCTGAAGTGACCCAGAATAAGATCAGAGAGCAGAAGAGATGCCAGCCTGTCAGAGAGAGTTATTAATGCCCAGCACACATATAAACACACACACTGTCTGGTTCACAGTCTTTCACACTCCTCACCATCGTCATTCTAGTTCACACTGTCTCTGCCTGTCTCCGCACTCACCTTTTTTTTTTTCATAAAGGGTGTCATGTTGTGTTAAAATTAAGAATGTTATAATATTGTTAAAAAAAGACTGCATTACATTGAAAATGTGCTTGCTGTGTGCAGAGTATATATAAATATTGATCATGATGAGCAGTTGTGTGCATATAATAGTATACACACTGCATACTAGAAGATTAATATGAGAGCATGAAGATATTATATACTATACAGTAAATGTAATCTCATGAGTATTATATAGTTTGTCTTTGTGTTTTAGGGCAACCCAAGGCCTCAGGCTGAGACTGACTGTGTGCAGCACCTCAACAATCAGCTGAGAAGAAACCGTCGTCATCATCGCCGGCACATTGCCCAACAGCAGAGGGCAGCACTGAGACGCATCCGACAGCTGCAGCAAACTGCAAGTTTAACTCCACCTCTGCCTTCATCAGCCGACTTCACCACACTGCTGTATGTAGTTTAATATGAATCTGTGAATCTGTTTTCAGCCCAGTGTAAGCACAGTGCATAGAGAGAGACAACTGGGTCAGATGGTCACATGGACCGGGCCGGGCTTCGCTCGGGTTAAAGACGGCGCTGGCCTTGAGTTCACCATCAGCAACATCCCTTACGCTATGGAATATGACATCATGATCAGATACGAGCCAGAGGTGTGTGCTCTGAAACACTTGAGGGAACATAATAGCTGATTGCTAGCTGGTAAATCATCTTAGACCCCCCTACCATCAGCATATATATATATATATATATATATGTATGTATGTTTGTATATATGTATATATATATGTATATGTATATGTATATACACACAAATAAGAGTGAATAAATAAACTATATATTTTTTTATTTATTCACTTTTTATTTGTTTCTAAGTGTGTGAAGTCTAAGACAACATTGTTTGTTTGTGTTTACTCATAAAATCCTTTAAATAAAAAATAAAAATAAAAAAGTAAGTTTAAAATTAAAGGAAGAAAAAAATATCTCACCGTGAGGTCAGAAAAAATCATTAAGAGATTAAACATATTTTTCCTTACATCAATAACCTTTTTTTTTTTTTCTTGTTTTAAGCATAAACTTGTTTAATGTTGATATATTATGCAATTTCTTTAAATGTAGTTTTTTTTCAGGTAAATGTGTTTTGATTAAAGGAAGCTGAGATATTTATACAGGATTTATTTTTCTCCAAAATTGTGCCTAAAAAAAGTAATTGTATTTACTTAATAAAAAATATCCCAAAACCTCATCTTTGATTTAATATGAATGATATTAATCATCATTTAGTCTGTTCTTTTTTGTTTGTATGCAGTCCACAGAGGACTGGGAGGCTCTAGTGAGCGTCACATCCCTGGATTTACCCGCAAGTGTTCGCTGTGGAAACATGCTGCCCACAGAGCAGATGTACACAGTCACAATGTACCACCACAGGAGGTAATATCATTGTGTTTATGTCTGTGTGTGTCCGTGTTTACCTGACATACCAGGAATGCTTTGTTTTTGAATGCAATTACGCATTCATATTTCATTGTAAGCACTCCATAGTTCATAGTTAGTGTAGCGTAGACTTATGTATTATTGCGTGTTATGTACAAAGTGCTATTTTAAAGCTTGTTTAGCCCACCCTCACTTCATGGGAAACAGAGTTCCATGGCAGTTGTTTTGATCATTTATCTACAAGGGGTGAGTTTTTTGGGTGCCATTGTAATCTGACTCTAATCTGATTTCTGGCCACGTCCCAGGGCTCAGGGAATGCAGGAGCTAATTAGACTCTGTCAAACGCTGCATATCCTTTTGAGCAGAATTAAAAAATAAGATACTGGCTGAGTGAGAGAATGGGGGAAAAAAACAACGAAAATGAAAGGAGACAGGGAGTCAGGTGAGTTCAAGAAATTCAGTCTGGATATATTACCGGTCTAAGTCTTTTGATGGGGAAATAAAACCCAGGCAGGAGATAAGACTTCACAGACATCAGGAGGCTGGTGGAGCTGCTGTCTAACTGAGGGAAGCTAAATAAGGGTGGCTGTCTGGAGCTGGAAAGGGATTTGAGTCAATGAATGTTGTTAACTTAGGAAAAGGAAGCAGCTGTATGTGCTCCACCCAATTAAAGCTGGTGAAATATACTGGTAGTTTGTGAATAAAAATACTAATCATAACCTACATGGTACTTCCTGTGATATACGCTACCATTCAAAAGTTGTTGTTTTTTCAAAAAATATTCAACAGCACAGCTGTTTTCAACATTCATAATAACATGAAATGTTATTCTTGAGAAGGAAATCCTCATATGTGATCCTGGACCACAAAACCAGTCCCTGGGGTATATTTGTAGCAATAGCAAAAAATACATTGTTCGGGTCAAAATTACTGATTTTTCTTTTTTGCCAAAAATCCTTTAAGTAAAGATTGTGTTCCTTGAAGGTATTTAGTCAATTTCTTACCGAAAATATATTAAAACTTCATTTTTGATTAGTAATATGCATTGATAAGATCTTAATTTGGACAACTTTAAAGGTGATTTTCTCAGCATTTAGATGTTTCTGTACCCTCAGATTCCAGATATTCATAGAATTGTATCTTAACAAACCATACATCAATAGGACGCTTATTTATTCAGCTTTCAGATCATGTATAAATCTTGATTTCGGAAAATTAACACTTATGACTGGTTTTGTTGCCCAGGGTCACATATTACAATGATTTGTGATGGATCATGTGACACTGGAGACTGGCGTAATGATGCTGAAAATTCACTTTTACATTTTAAAACATATTCAAATAGATAATAGTTATTTTAAATTGCAAAAATATTACTGTTTTTGCTTCATTCTTCTTGCAATAATTGCAGCCTTTTTTTCTTTTTATCAAGTAAAAGCAGTTTTGAAGCATCAGAACAAACATTTGAATGTGTACATCTTCAAAATGTGGTTTTATTTCAATAGGAAAAATATTTCATGATTATTCATGATATTAAAACACATTAAAAATAGACATTAAATTTAAGATTTTAATTTGTTCCCATTAGATTTTGGACCACACTGTATATGTTTAGACATTTTAAATTGATTTATAGAGTAAAGGTAAAGAAATATGCATGATTAGACTGTTAACGGAAATTTTTGACTTTTGACAGGTACATTAAAATGCCAACGCCCTTTTGCTTTGAGCCGAACAACCAGTATGTGGTGTCCATCCGTTTCCAGCGTCATGCTGTGTCCCACCGACATCTCACTGCCTTCACCCTGATAGACTCAGTAAGGATCCTTTCTCATTTACCATTATCAGTCATTTTTACATATTTTTAAAAGTTTAAAGGGACAGTTCACCTAAAGAAGCAAATTCTGTCATTAATTTCTTACCTTCATGTCATTCCAACCCCTTCATTCATTTAACAAGCACAAATAAAGATATTTTTTCAGAAATCTGAGTGCTTGCCCACTGCTGGTACAATTACATAATTGTTGAGACTTCTTCTGATCTAATATTGACAAATGCTTACTCTTCCTTTCTCTCCCCACAGCTTGTACTTATACCCAGGTACGATGAGCTCCCAGGTTTCCAGGATGATGATGCCCCAGATGAGCGTCGACGCCAGGAGATGGAGCTTTACATGTGTTTGGATTCATTTATGACTGTGCCGATGCCTGCGCTGGCCGAGCTGTGCACTACGCTCATCTGCAGCATCTCTGCAATCATGCACAACGGTGCCCTGGGTGAGTCACACAGTGATGAGGTCAAAGCTGAAGACCCCTTCACGATGTCCTGTCAGAACAACAGTCACATCTCAATACTTCAGTTTTTCACTCAGATAATAGTTTGAACTTTTTGTTTCTGCAGCATGTCAGTGTGACCCTCAGGGTTCGCTAAGTGCCGAGTGTGACAAAGTCGGGGGTCAGTGCCAATGTAAACCCAATGTTATTGGCCGTAAATGTGATCAGTGTGCGCCAGGGACGTATGGATTTGGGCCATATGGCTGCACTGGTAAGAGTTAGAAGAGAATAAGCATTTTAATTGATATTTACATGAATAGGGTTGTCTTTGTTTTTTTGTGTATTGTAAAAAAACAATTCAGGAATATTTCTCATTTCTCATTGTCCCTCACTCCCTTTTTTCTGCCTTCAACAGTATGTGATTGCCACTCCCAGGGCTCTGTAGGGCATCAATGTGACCCCGTGACAGGCCAATGTCCCTGCCAGCATGGGGCGACTAGCCGCCAGTGCTCTGAATGCCAGCCAGGTCAGTGGGGATTTCCAAACTGTAGACAGTGCCAGTGTAACGGCCATGCGGAGAGCTGTGACCTTGAAACCGGTGCCTGCTATGAGTGCAGAGACTACACAGCTGGACAGCTGTGTGAGAGGTGAGAGAACACTTAGTGTGTTTAATACACAGACTAAATCAATGTTGACCAATTACATTTGGGTCACTGATTTATGTCACAAAGTGATGCATGCCCATGCAAAGGAGGGTGAAGCTGTCACAATCTGTATATTAAATATGACAAATTATCGAAGCATATTCATTAACATGTAAATATTGATACGTTTATGTTAGATACTGATTTTAAATGTTTGAACAGTAGTGTGAGAGGTGCTGATTTCATTCTGCAGGGGTGCATTAACTGTAACAGTAGAGACTTTATAAGATGGAATATAAGAGGAATCATGACACTGAAGACTGGAGTAATGATGCTGAAAATTCAGCTTTGCCATCACAGAAATAAATGATAGTTTTTAAACATATTCAAATAGAAAATAGTTATTTTTAATAAAATTTCACCATATTTTACTGTTTTTACTGTACTTTTCTTATTAAATAATTGCAGCCTTGATGAGCATATGTAACAGTAAAAACAAAGTAAAACATTTTAACTAAAATTTAAAGACAAAAAAAATTAAAAGACAAAATATTTGTATACTTTTTATTTAACAAAATGCTATTTAAAATGTTATGTTTTATAAATAATAATTAATGTGTGTTAATACTCCCTGTAATACGTGATGTGATGTGTTCTAATTATTCTGTCCTTTCTTACTTTAGGTGTGTAAACGGTTTCTATGGTAACCCGATACTGGGTTCGGGAGAGCACTGCCGCCCCTGTCCATGTCCAGGACACCCTGACAGTGGACACTCCAATGGAGCTTCCTGTCAGCCAGACTATGCCTCCAACCAGATCCTTTGCCGGTGTGGTGAAGGATATGCAGGTAAACTAGTGTCACTAAATCAGTCTTTATTCTCATTGAGTAGGTTTACTTACAGTGTCCTCTCTCAGGTCCTCGTTGTGATCGTTGTGCCCCTGGGTACTATGGTGATCCTGAGCAGCCTGGCGGGACTTGCTTGCTGTGCCAGTGCAATGGAAACATTGACCCCCAGAACCCAGAGTCATGTGACCCACGAACCGGCCAATGCCTCAAGTGCCTGTATAACACAGACGGCCACTCTTGTTCTGAGTGTAAACCAGGTTATTATGGAAACGCTCTCGCTCAGGACTGTAGGCGTAAGTTAAAGTGACTCTAAAACATATATATATATATATATATATTTATTTAAAAATTTAATGCATTCATTTATATATAAGTATCCACTCTATCTTGTCTTGCAGGCTGTACTTGTGTAACTGCAGGCACTGCAGAAGAGTACTGTACTGATGGAGTGTGTTACTGTGATAAACGGACTGGCCAATGCCCCTGCAAGGCAAACATTATTGGCCACAACTGTGACCAGTGCGCCCCCAACCACTGGAACTTTGGCTCAGACTGTGGATGTGAACCCTGCGAATGTGCCCAACCAAATGCCCGCAGCACACACTGCAACATGGTATGTCCTGTGGCATACAGTATCTTTCTTCATCATTGATATTGATTTTATCAGGGTTAGTCTCTCAAGATTGAAACCTCAACATAAAACAATTTGTTAAAATAAACACATGGGTCAAGGTAAAATGGCATTATATGACTATATATTACAACAGGGGTGTTCGAACCCCCAAATGTGATGTAATATACGTGGCAAGTGTTTATTGTCATGCATAAACATCCAAATACATATAGTGCTACTGAGCATGAAATTATATAAACGATATGTTTCTTTATTGTCATGACATTCTTATTTTGTTATCTCTTCACAAGAATGACAGGGTAGAAGAGGAACAGACAAAAAATTACTTAGACATTAAATATATTATATGTACTGTACTTTTAAATTCACTTTTTTTTAAAATTGCCAATATATACAATATAAAAGTTGAAAAGATTTTTACAAATATACTAAAGTTTTTATTTAGAAAGGATGTATTAAATTAATCAAAAATGATATTTGAAGGTATTTAAAGTGTTACAAAAGAATTCTATTTCAAATAAATGCTGTTCTTTTGAACTTTCTTTCCTTCCACAAGAACATTAAGCAGTTTTCAAGTGTCTTAAGCACCAAATCAGTACATTAGAGTTATTTCGGTAGGATCCCATCATAATGAAAAATATTTATGCATGCAGAAAATGCAGCTTTGCAACCACAATAAATAATAAACTTTTCAAATGTATTAAACAAATTGCTAAAATATTTGACAGTATTATTGTTTTTACTATTTTTTTATGAATGCATTCTTGATAAGCATAAGAGACTTCTTTCAAAAAAATTACAACATCAAAAAATGAATGTTAATGTTTTTTTTGCTAAATTGAAAAAACATTTCAATATAAAAATTAAAAGTAAACACAGAATAGATATTTACTACCATAAACAGTTGTAGTATGTTTTAGACTTAAATTACAATCAAAGATGCTTTAGATTAATTAATAAATTATTATTATTATTTATTTTTTTTTTTCGTCTAAAGAGAGTCTTGGATTTGAGTATGTTTTCATGGCTTAATGATTCTCTTCCCTTTATGCTTGTAGTTCAGTGGCCAGTGTCATTGTCAGCCAGGTTTTGGGGGGAGACAATGCAGTGAATGTGAGGCGTTTCACTGGGGTGATCCCAGCGTGCAGTGTGAAGGTGAGTAGTGCACATACAGTACACTTACTCCCATTTCTGCTCTGTGTCATATCATTATTCCTTTATCTCCCTCTGGTCAGAGTGTAACTGCCACCCTCTGGGGTCCGAGATGGCTCAGTGTGACCGCCAAACAGGAGCGTGTATGTGTAAGGCGGAGGCTTCAGGACAACGCTGTGATGAGTGCGCCCGTGGCTTTACCGGAAACTTCCCCAAGTGCGTTCCCTGCCATCCCTGCTTCCAGCTATGGGATGATGCCGTGTGCCAGATCGGCCGAGATCTGACCCACATCAAGGATGTCATTGCAATGATCCTGAAAAAGGGTGAGGTGCCCGGAGTCAGCGATAGCCGCATACGTGAACTGGAGAAGAAGCTTGCACAGATTCAAGACCTGATTCGAAATGGAGACCGAGAGGGAATCTATAACATGATAAGCCAGGCTATTGATGACTTGAGGTAAAGCTTGCACACAGTGACAGTGTAAATGTCAAGTAATGCTTAAAAATCATTTGTGTCACTTGCGTTAACACAGGTTACATTAACAATCTTTCAGTTCAGTTTAAACTGACCATTATTTAGCAAATGCTCCTTTATTGTGCACCAAACATAAATTGTTAGTTGCACTGGCACGTTGGACCTTGGTTGCATGTCACATAAAGATAACTGTATTTTTTCTTCATGATGTGGATATGTTTTTAGAGCGGAGATAGCTTTGACTGATGGGCGTCTGATGGGTGTGAGTCGGGAGCTGAATGCGACGGAAGACCTTGACAATGCTCTGAAACGAAACCTAACTGCACTGGAGAAAGAACTGAAAGACTTGAATAACACACTTCACAGACTGCGCAAAGAGCTGAAGAACTACGTCACAGCTGGATTTGCCGGTAAAGTAGTATTTTTTGAGTTATGTTTGAGTTGTCTGAGAAAAATAGAACACGACATTTCTTAAATTCAACATCTAAAATAAAGAAACACTCAATAACCTGATTAGTTTGTAATCTTTTAAAGGTGCCATAGAATGGAAAACTGAATTTACCTTGGCATGGTTGAATAATAACAGTTCAGTACATGGACATA
>JAUCMU010000048.1:9612242-9623583 GCA_032275025.1 Enteromius treurensis | reverse complement strand
CTGGGCATTTTTTCCCCTTACCTAAGCTACATACCTTCTATGTACATATCAAAGAACAATTTAAAATATTCTCTCAATGCATTATATGGCACCTTTAAATATGAACACGTTCTGTCCCTATGATTGTATGCTTGTTTCGGAAATGATGTATTATTTAAACCTATGATTTGAAACAAGAGGTTTGAGACACATTTTCTTTTCACTATTATAATGATACTGTATTTTAAATGCAGAGAGCAAAATTAATCAGACAGATTCCACTGGAACACATTTGCCTTGAGACAGATTCTCCAGCGTTAGGGATTGACAAACATGTAAGTCCTAACCTGTTGTTATAAGCTGATTTTCCGCATAACTGATGTTTTGAAGCTTACTGTCTCTGCTTATCTTTTTATTGCTCTAGGTTAGAAACGAGCCAGGAAACATAAAGATCTGCTGTGAATACATTGCAAACGTTAAGGGAATATCTTCATATGTAGTTATGGAAGTCACAACACAAAATGCCCTTCGACTGTTTTCTAAGTTAAAAACTTAGAATTATTATTATTATTTGTATATGATTTGTTAATGCAATGCTCACTCATAAAACAAATTGGACTTGCAATGAATGTCTAGCGCTTTCGAGCTTTCTGCAAATTTACTGTAAAAGTATCATATAAGGTTCTATTCGATTAGAACCTTTCCGACTAGTTTTGTGAGCTGGGCTAAAACTAATCTTCTCCATATTAATACATTATTCAAATGTTTTTCGTGTGTGTTCCTTTCAGAGGAAAGGGAGTGATACAGGTTTAAACATGAGGATGATAAATGACTGTGCGACAATTATTTAAATAAAAATGCACTGTGTTGTTGCGAGATCTGTTCATTACACGTTTATTGCTGTCTGTAGAAAAACATTTACTCTTCACAGAGGTTGATTGCAGTTCCTAACACCTGATGAGTTTTATCTGGAAGGACATAAAAATAGCGTATTTTACTTAATCGTATGCCGTACAGAAGTTTATTAAAGCTGAGCTTAAAACGCAGTTAAAGTCATCTTACAGCTGTCTTCGAAGTGTCTTCGCTCGGGATGTCTGGTGTTGTTGTTGCCGTCCATCATCCAGGAGGAGCGCTGCTCGGGGCGCGTGATCTGCAGCGCGCTAAAGTCACAGGTGTTCTTGAGGTGACAACGGAAGTGTTTCCTTTCAGGTAAATTCCAGAACCTACTGGTTGTCTCCACGCGACACCACGTCTCCCTCTGCATGTTCAGTTCGTACAGTTGGTCTTGCGTTGATTTTGACATTGTTATTAATGTAGGCTGCCTGTTAAGTCGAATTAGCATGTGGTCAATTCAGTCCTGTTTAAACGGCTGTAACCATGGTAACAAGACTTGTGTCGCCGGAAGTTATTATTGCAGGGTTGCCAGCTCTGTGTAACAAAACCACCTCAAATAGTCTATCCTAAGGCCAAAACTCAAAAGACTGTCAATTAAAATATAACTTCAATCAAAAACTTAAAGGCTTTTTTACTGTTAGAAATAGGTCTGTCAATGGAACCGATTCAACACCATTGATGCTATGGTTTCTAACATGTCTTTAAAAAGCAGTATTTCTGAAACAGCATTGTCAGATTCAGTATGTCTGTCTTTAAAAAATAGCACTTAATATTATGTGGGCCCCTAATCTAGCCTGTCTTACACTTTCATGTTAGCTTTGACAGACTATGTAAAAGTCTCACGTTACACCAAGCCTTGACTGAACCTAGCCTGATTTCACCTTGACCTTTATGCTGTTTGAATAATATGGAATAAAGAAAAAAGTTTTATTTTTCACTGTCACAAGAATAAGAGGTATTAATAATCATATAATATTATTAGCAGTATTTTCAGTGCTTGTTTTCAGATTGTTCCGTTTATGTATACTTTAAAGCTTTATAGAATTTATAAAATGGGAAAAAAATTGCTTTGAACAAATAAAGTGTCTCAATGGCTTCACATGGCTGGTGCAAATTGTCACATAGCCTAACCAAAGCAGTTTAATTCCTGTTGAAACCTTGAGAAGACGATGGCTGCATCAAAGCTCCAAAATGAAAGGTTAGTAAACAGATACGATAAAGATTTTTGGTAAACATTTTCTTTAAGGTGTCTAGTATTAATACACATATCCATATATTTAGTTTTTATTGGGGGTGGTCATAGAATGAGTCAACATCTTGATGAATACGGACCGGTGGGAAAACATTGAATTTAGGCATAGCCTACAATATAAATCCAGCAGCAGTTGTTATGAAGATTACACTAAAATGTTGCAATGACAAAATATTGCACTTAATTAAAAGGTCAAATATTACCAATAAGTTACATTATTGATGGTGTAATACTGGCAGCACTAATAGGCAATACAATTTGTATGATAATAAATTAAAATAACAATTTGGTTATATTTGTTGTCTTTTATCTCAGTATTCCTGTCAATATGGTTTAAGTTTTTTTTTTTATATATACATAACATTAACCCTAGAATATGTGATCATACAATTTAAAATTGGTGGACTAAGATATATAACATTTTAAGATTTTTTTTAAAGGGTTACTAATGATATATTAATTAGGATATTTAGATGTCTGGGAAAAAGAAGATTTTATGGGTTAAGATACTGCTTCATATGTAGCCGGTATGGGAAAGAAAAATGGGGCCTGGCCTATTCTGGGTCACCATCATGACCACCCAGATCATATGCTCTGTGACTCAGGTGTTCATCCTCAGTCTCCCCTCCACAATCGGGTCAGTTTTGGTTCGGCCTGAGAGTAGTTTCCACGGCCTGTGGCACGGCGATGTGGGGCAATCAGGCGTTGACTGTTAATGATACGGCATTAATGATGAATTTGGTTAAATATTACTCAACATTTGACATATTGGGAATGTCACTTGCTTCTGTTTTTAAAATTATGCACAGCTGAGTTCAGGTCAACATTATTTATATATACATTTTAACTTAAAACAATTTCATGATTTCTTAAAAAAACCATAGGTTCCAGTAAAATAAATGCTGGAAATTCCTGCTCTAAACAGATTTTTTACAATCAGCGGATTCCAGATGATAGTCAATTTTTATTTTGTATTATTTTATTATTTCAAGAGAGTGACAAAATATCAATGCAGCTGGCGTTGTAGATGTGCTGTAGAAGAACTGAAGGGCTCGCTCGTCTATTTGCCCCGCCCCATCTGCATTCTCATTGGTCCTCGGCGGGGATATAAACCCACTCACTGCAGCGATCAGAGTAAGCAAATCCGAAGAGGATGTGCACATCACGCCACCATCATCACCCGCATGCCGCTGAAGCCGGTAGTGTTCAAGAACATGCTCCCAATTCTGGGCGCTAAATTGTAATTACAGCGTTATTAGCAAATGAATCTTATGGAAACGTCATCATTATCTCTTTATCTCATACGCTTACCGCTCCACATCTAGTCCGACAAACTAAAATCGTTTATGTGTTAAGTGGTTAATTTAGCCGAGATGGTGGCCGGTGAGTTTTTGCAGGAGCAGCATGTTCTGCCCGACAGCACACCTGACGGCTGTGTCACTGAAGGAAATACAGACGAGGACAGCGGCTACAAGCAGCTTTCCAATGGTTCGGTGCACATAACGCTGGATCCGAAGGTGCTGGAACAGGAGCTTCCCCCTCCGGACGAAAAAGAGGCGATGCTGCCCGGGGAACAGAATAACGAAGCGCTGGAGACGAGACTGTATTGGAGGCGGTTTGCGGTTCTCGTTGTGTTCAGCCTCTATTCGCTCGTCAACGCCTTTCAGTGGATCCAGTACAGCATCATTACCAACATATTCATGGAATATTATACAGTAACAAACAACGCTATCGACTGGCTCTCTTTGGTCTATATGGTCGCGTATGTGCCTTTAATCTTCCCCGCGACGTGGCTGCTGGATAAGAAGGGGCTAAGGATGACGGCGTTGCTGGGGGCCGGGCTGAATGCCCTGGGCGCGTGGGTAAAGTGCGCCAGCGTGGGGCCAGGCCTGTTCTGGGTCACCATGACCGCCCAGAGCATTTGCTCTGTGGCTCAGGTGTTCATCCTCGGCCTCCCCTCCAGAATTGCGTCGGTTTGGTTCGGCCCGGGAGAAGTTTCCACGGCCTGTGCCACGGCGGTGTTGGGCAACCAGGTGTGACCTGCAATTGATATGGCATTAACTCTGAATTTGGTTTAATAATACTCGACATTTGACATATTAGTTATGTACTGGTCAACATTATCAATTATTTCACTTGTTAAAACCTTTTAATCATTCAGTGGATACAAGATGATTATTTTTACTGACAAAATTTATCATACAATTTTTATTAGTAACAAAAATATAATTGTGTTATTTTAATATAAAATTATTTTAAAAGACATACAAGATACATTTTATTTTATTATAATCAAATATTTTATGAGATGGACAAGTTCAATAATGTGGAGTTACAAAATCAGTTTATTACTTTAAAAGAGTTTCTGTTTCCGTTAATAATTGTATGTTATTGTTTTGGCTGTAACTGTGGTACACACATACAAGTGTGCTAAGAATTCAAAAACTGTAATATGAACACTGTAAGTGGTCTCAAACACAATTCCTGGAGGCCAACCAGCTCCAAATCACACCTGCTTGTAAGTTTCTAGTGATCCTGAAAACTGAATCAGGTGTGCTTGATTAGGGTTGGAGTTATACTGTGCAGAGCTGTGGCCCTCCAGGAATTGAGTTTGAGACCAATGCAATATTGGGATTTATGCTTTTATCAAATGACTGCAGCCTTGATTATTTATATAATATCCACATTCAAAAATCAAAAAAGGAAAAAAACTGATTTGAATAATTCCAAATGCAAAAGATCATACTGCATTTGTAATAATCAAGTTTAAACCAGTTGGTAATGCACTGAATTAAACTATTTGCTAATGCTGTAGATCCAAAACAATACTTTTTAACTACAACATTTTGCACAATGACATTTGGGATGATTTAAATGATAAAAAATTAATTTAGAATTTAAAACAAAGCATATAGGCATATTTGTACACTTTGTAGTCATCATACTTAGTGGAACATATCCGAAGTGAGGAGAGTAAGCAAAATCCCTCAATACTAGAAAAGTAGAAGAGTTTTTAATTACATTTTATTTTCACATTTGATTTAGATCTGGGGAGGAAGTTTTGTGACACAGGGAGGGTCAGACCGTCTGTGTGGGTGGCATGTATTTAGGAATACTGGCTCCTGTCCATCTATCCATCCATCCATCCATCCATCCCTGGTTAAATCTGTTCCCTTCTCCGAGAGAATACTTACTTCAGGATAACATTTTCTGCATTTCGACAACAGGTGTACAAATAAGTGGAGGAAGAGTCTCCAAATCTGTATGCCAAAGGAAAGCAGTTACAAAGATTTTAAATCTAAAATGCTGTTTGCATGACAGTTTGTGTAGTGACTGTTCTGCTTAGTATTTGTGTAAAAGCCCTGCTAAAATGTTTCAGAGGGGCCTTGCTTCTTAATGGACTATTTAGGAAGTGACCGGCTGTTTTCTGTCACTCAGCGTCTGAAGAATGTGTGGTGTTAGTGTCACTTTTCCGTTCTCGTCAAATGAACAGTCGCCAGGATTAAAATGGCTCTCTGGGGTTAGACAGGCACAAGGAGGTGATTCTCTGCCTTTCCTGGTTTGGGAACAATCTCCCTCTGAAAGCTGAGAGGGGCAGAGATGCAAGAGAATGAAAAAGTGGGGCTCTTGACAAAGCGGACAGTCCCAGCTGTGATAATCCCTACCTGGCTCACTGAGCCAAACCCTGAACAGCAGAAACTGAAGACAACATATAAAAGAGGGAGGGGGGTTATTAGATTTACAAGAAAAAAAATATGAAGAGTGCAAGAGAAAGACTGAATGTGTTTAAGAGAGGCAAGGCATCTCTGGGTCTTATAAGGAGATTAGCTCAGACAGGCCAAACAGCACACCAGAGAGCATCATGGGATATGGCCGCCAATCAGTGTGGCTGTGTTTTCAGAGATATAGATAACACACTCTGCCCTATACACCAGACAGGACAGTACGGCACTGAGACTGAGTTTGTCTATTCTGAGTCAGTGGGCCTTGTCAGGACAACAGAACAGTCCCCACTAATTTGCAGCCAAGGCTGACGCTGTTAGAGACTTTGGATTATTTATGTTGGACAAAGACAGTATATTCTTCTTGTAAAAACGTCTTTAAACTGTCTAAATAAACTCCTCTTATGATATTGTGTGATATCTAGAGCCTGATCTGACTGGCTGTGTTTTGATCTGTCTCTCCATATACAGTATGTCTGTCTGTGTTTATCTATCTATCTATCTACTGTGTCTATCTGTCTGTCTGTCTGTCAAAAGTCAAGAGTTGTTAATTTCTCAGAATACATTGATTGTAATCGGTACATTCTGTTCAACACAATAATGGTATCAATTTTGTGTATTTCTGAAACAGCTACCTTGGCTGCGGGGTCTTGTCTGTTTCGATCTCCTCAGCGAGTACAGTAAGGCAACAGCAAGTCTTTGTTAGCTCTGAGGTATGTCTGCCGTGCCAGCTGTCCTCCCACATTCCTGAGAGCTTGTCCATGTAAGGCAAGAGCAGAGAGTGGCACACACACTGACTGAGGGGCAGCTTTCTCCAAGAAACCCTCGGACATAGTATAAACCTTGTATATATGACACATGATTTAAAAATAGAACAACAATATGGACTCTAAGCAGCTAAATGAGAAACCATTTCCATTTGTCAATCCCATAAGTGAACGATTCTTCCTGCATCCATGACTTTATTTTGCTCTTGCCACCTATTGATCTTGTAGAGCCAAAAATATTTAAAAGGACAGTGTACTCAAAAATCCTGTCATTATTTACTCACCCATATGCTGTTGACTATATTAAAAGTCAGTGTGGTCCAAAACAGCACTAGACCCCATAACTTGAGACATTTTTCTAAATGTATTCTTTTGTCTTCCACCCAAAATACATGCAGGTTTAAAACAGCGTGGGTGAGTAAATGATTAATATTTGGGTGAACTATGAAACTTCTTTGCCTCATACTCACATTGAAGCGTTTGCTTCCCATGATTTAGCTCCTGTCCACTTTCTCACTGTTTCGTGGTTCAACACACTCTCAGAAAGATTAAATGTAATACCAGTGAAAGATTTGTCATTGCTCAGTAATTGCATTTGGTGTATCTGGAATTATCTGGTTAGTTGTCCTGTCTGTAAGGGGAAAAAAAACTGGTTTTGAGGCATTTTCCCAACAGCTCCTGCAGTTTACTGTAAGGCTTTATTTTGGAGTTTGGCTCCAGGTGGGTGTGTTGCTGTTTGTAGATGTGTGATGTTACTTGTGTGTGTGTGTGTATATTCGGTGGCAGACGGGTGAGAGATGGTACGGTGCCAGACAGACGCAGCTGTCTTGTGTTGACGACACAGATCTCTGATGGGTAAATGCTGTAAACAAGAGTTTTCCCAGGCTCTTCAAGTTCATTCATGTGACTACGCTTTGCTAATTCTCTTTGTGCGTTAGTTTACATTTGATTTCTGAGGTTAAAAGCTAAAAACCCATCAAGACAAATTAGGCACATTACAATGTATGTGTGTATCACAGCACCTGTCTGAAGCAGTCCCCAGCAGTCTTTACTGGAAATCTCAACATCATCTCACAGAGGGTTTGTTTGAGACACTGGCAGGAATGTTTAGCAGCTGTTGGGTGTTGTAAAAGGTTATTCTGAAACTTCAAATCTCGTAACTGCAGTTTCTTTCTCTCTTATTAAAGCTACACATCTAGATCCATTTGTTAAATGTGACTGCAAAGGGCGTACATGTTTTAATTACTAGGGCTAAAGACATCAATCCTGATATTTTTGTGCTCTTTATTAATAATGTATTAATTTAATGTATTTTTTTTCTTTATATATATATACAGTCCACCAGTTGTTTTGCTCCATGCAGAGATTTGATCTTGTTTTCATCATCTGGTCTCTCTGAATGACATGAAGTAACTGAGACGGACTAAATCCAGAAGAACTGTGGCAATGTCTCCAAGATGCTTTAAGAAACCTACCTGCAATGCTACAATACTGTTAAAGGTTTTAGGAAATTGAGGATGTTGTCAAAACTAATGTCATAAATTTTCTTTATCAATTAATGTGTAATTAACTAAATCATATCAACATTTGGTGTGACCATCCTTTGCGTTTAAAGCAACTTTAAACCCTATAGGTGCACTTGTGCATAGTTTTCAGGGAGCTTTGCTGGTAGGTTTCTTGAAGATGTTGCCACAGTTCTGGATTTCTCACTTTGTTCTGTTTCTCCGTGTCAATCCAGACAGACTGTATAATGATCAGATCTCTGTGAGGAGCTTGTGCAATCAAAAATCTCACTGGATTATTACAATTAATGGTAGAATGAATGTTTGGAAATGTAAACTTCTTACTGACCCACTACAGCAAAAGATGAAAAAAAGTTCTTATAATTTAGGCCACCCCTGTACTAAATTTCCCATCATACTAAAACAGCGATGCTGCTTCTCACCACCACAGTCTAAAGAGACTTTTTGTGGAAACTTGGCCTATGCTGAGCATTAATGGAACATTTGCTTGAGTTCTGGTTACCAAAACTGGCAGGAGATGGAAGATTACATGTACATTTTTTTCTAGCACACTGAAGGGTGTATTTCAACAGCATTACGGATCCAATCATCTTCTGCTCATCATTTCTATTTAGTTTGTGTTTGTTTCCTTGAAAGTCCTGTCAGGAGCCAGTGCCCAGGAGCCTGATCTTGCCCACGGCTGTGCCCATGGAAGCTGTTACCCTGCAACCGGTGACCTCTTGGTGGGTCGAGAGATGAACTTAAAAGCTTCCTCCACCTGTGGCCAGCGGAGGAGAGAACCCTACTGCATTGTCAGCCATCTGCAGGTAGAGCCGACACTAGTTCTCACAGACAGTGAGACACATTTATACACACGCTGTGTTTGTGAAGAGCTGATCCTTTTCATTTTTGACCCTTCGCCTTATTTAGGAAGAGAAGAAGTGCTTCCACTGTGATTCACGGCGACCTTATGATCCTTATTCCAACCCCATGAGTCACCGCATTGAGAATGTCATCACCACCTTCAAACCACACCGCAAGAAATCCTGGTGGCAGTCTGAGAATGGTGAGAGAGCAAGCTTTTTGCACTTCATGAGAAACAGATATAGGTCAGGGTTGGATCTACTGTACATATCAGCCAACTATTAATTAATGCATCCAAAGAACCATATGTGCTAATCTGCATCTTCAGTGATGTTTTGATGGAAATCCACACATCCGTTTGGTTTCATTTGTCAAAAGTAGAGTAATATGTTGCCAGGATATTTGATTGCCTCTCTGAGCCCTCCAAACCCAGCTGCTTGGCGAGGACTGGAAACATTTCACATGTATTATTAGAAGGTTGATGTTTAGGGCATCTATTAATAACACAGAGGCTGAGGGAGAGAGATGCATGCACTAAGAATGAAGTCCAGCGCTGGGGCAAATTAGCCTAAAACAGTTGACTGAACTAAAAAATAAATATTTATCAATAAGGTTTTAATGTGCACTACTGCTCAAAAGCTTGGGGTCAGAAAGATTTAGTTAAAAAAAAAATAATTTGATCAAATGGGATGTAAAGAAAGTGTTTTTTTACTTTTAATCAGAGCATTCTGAAATGAAATGTATTATAGTTTCTGCATAAATATTAAGCAGCACAACTTTTTTAACATTGATAATAAAAAGAAATGTTTCTTGATCATTAAATCAGTATATTAGATTAATTTCTGAAGGATTGTGTGACACTAAAGACTGGAGTAATGATGCTTTTTAAATTATGTTTTAAAATATATGAAAGTTGAAAAAACTGATTTTGATCAAATCCTTTCAGGTCATTTATTTATTTAAATGCAAATAGCTTTTTGTACTAAATTAACAAGTTAAATGTAAAGACCTACTTTTTGCAGTACTAGGATGAAGACTGATGTTCAGAATGGAAGTATGTAAGAGTGCAGAAATAGAGGAAGGTTGTTAGCTGACTTGGCTCGGATGTCCAGGCTCACCCTGACACACTCCCTAAACCCTGCAGTATTAGAGATAATTACAGACATGGCCTGCTGCTGGCATACTCACAGAGAGAATAAGAGAAGGAAACAAAACTCTATTAGAGCAGAACATGGAAGATTAAACAGATGACAGAAGGACAGAAAACTTCAAGAGATCCAGAAAAAGCTGCAGGCTAATACATGAACCTAATGCACTCTTAGCATTTATCGTTTACTCTGCTAAGTGCACTTGTGGGCTGCAGTGTTGGGTGCTGGGGACTAACTAACTAAAAATAGCAACTCTTACTATAATTTCCACAGCATGATAATTATCTTTCTGCCATTAATTTTACGGACATTTACGTTAGCCAAAACACAACCCAATTACCAAATACATCTATAACGACTGTACAAATCAATACAGAATTTTGTTTCATATTAATACAGTACATTGTGCACTATTTTTACTAATTCTTTTTGTTAGTAACTTATCCTCTGCTTTTCTACTTAAATTAGCTTAACTTGGCAAGCTACTTAAATTATATTTAGATCTTATGTCATTTTATCTCAAACTTTACATCTAAATAGAGTTCCTTTTATAGTTTAAAACAGTGTGTCTCCTCAGTTAAGGAATTAATTATGGGCATGGGAAATGGTCACTATTTTTTGCTCATGGTCGCTATGGATTCAGTGACTTTTCTGTAACAATGTCATATAATGAACAGTAGATCAGTTGTTCAACACTTGTACAGTACAGTATGTCTCACAAGTGGAACCCTGTCCTGACCTCTGTATCGATATTGAGGGGACACTGGATATGGTCAATTTTGGTGTACTTTTTAAGGCTTAAAAAATAAGCATCAGAGAATATGGTCAAATGCATTTTTTCTTTGACATAAGAGAGATGTTATTTTTTTATCAGTGACCATAGGCCAAGATTTGGTCCTAAACTAGTTTGATCTACAGCTTAAGTTGGTCTAATTTTTAACATTGTTATCGAAATTATTGTTTATATATATATATTTATACAGTTTTGTTTAATTAATAATTATTAAATAATTAAATAAAATGACAAAAAGGTCAGTGGTGCTTAGTAGAAGAACTAAATAAAGAAAGAAGTGTATGAATTTTTGTTTTATGATGGTATATTTTCATCAAAATATAAAATAATAAGTAAAATATTAAATTGAATTGAATTGAATTGAATTGAATTGAATTGAATTAAATTAAATTAAATTAAATTAAATTAAATTAAATTAAA
>JAUCMU010000048.1:9594721-9611978 GCA_032275025.1 Enteromius treurensis | reverse complement strand
AATTAAATTAAATTAAATTAAATTAAATTAAATTAAATTAAATTAAATTAAATTAAATTAAATTAAATTAAATTACTTCAGGGCTTTTAATGTACCCTATTATTATTTCACTCACTATTATGTATCCTGTTTGTGGAAACTGCCTATGTTTTATAGGAAAATAACAGGTGTTCTTCATGAGTACTGTTTTTCATGGCTCTTTGGCATGTGCTCTGGATTGAGGCTTAACGACTTCCTCCTCCAGCCAAACTCTGAAACATGTATTGAAAAAACAGCAAGTCATTCAGTCGATTTCCTTTGTGCTCCACTTCACCTTCGCTGGCCTCTTTCCCCTTATTCTCTTCAGCTCTGGTACAACCTGTCTCTCTTTTCCTCAACGTCCCTTTCCTTCCTGTTTAGCTGTTGATTATGAAACGCACGTTAAATCCAGCAGTCAGACAAAGGGCCGCTGCAGTGGACTGAGTTACAGCTTTGTAATGGTAATGCAGGGAGACACAGGTGAGCTCTATATGGTGCCAGCTCTGCAGAATACAGACCGTCTGTTGCTCCAGATGAATAATGAACTGTCAAAGTAAGAGCTGAACAGAACAAAAGGAGATTGTTAAACCATCAGATCTATTTCTAGCTCTGCTCAGTCACTGTAGGACGCTGAGTTTGAATGTGCATATTGTTGTGCATTGTTATTCGGAGTAAGTCAGAGCCTTATTAGGTTCCCAGATAAAGTGGTTCAGGAAGGAAAATATATGATCTCGTTCACGGCAGTCGCTCCGTTGTTATTAAATAAATGTTCATAGGCTTTTAGAAAAGTTGTGTCTGAGATTTTACTACTAGTTGGCATTTTACTACTATTTTACTACTACTATTTTATTAATCATAAAATATGAAAATATTATTTAAATGTATATAGGAAACATAAAATAATAGCAATTAAATGACCATTAGAAAGTTTGCAGTTTCATTTAATTATTAATTAAATATTAATATATAATGAAATGAAATAGAATGAAATAAAATTACAAAAAAGGTCAGCGGTGCATGTACTTGCAAGTCCACTGCTTAGTAGACAAATTAAATAAACAAACACGTGTGTGAAAAATGTTTTATGATGGTATATTTTCATCAAAAGTACAATAATAATAATACGCCACGGTATAATAATAAAATATTAAAATAAAGTAATAAAAATATCAGAAATGAAATTATTAATGTCTTCTCTCCTCAGGAAAGTCTGATGTTTACCTTCAGCTGGATCTGGAGGCAGAGTTTCACTTTACTCATCTCATCATAACTTTTAAGGTAAGAAAGTTTTTTCATTTAAGAAATCACCTTTCAAACATTCCAAACTGACCTCATATTGCCAGTTGTTTTTGTACACAGACTTTCCGTCCGGCGGCCATGTTGATTGAGCGATCTGCAGATTTTGGCCGAACCTGGCAGGTGTACCGTTACTTTGCCTTCGACTGTGAGTCCACCTTCCCAGGAATTTCCCATGGTCCTCTTCGTAAAGTTGACGATGTCATCTGCGAGTCCAGATATTCTGATATCGAGCCGTCTACAGAAGGAGAGGTAAGAGGTATTCAGTCTTCAGACTTTGTTAATTAGTCAGCTCATTTGTTTGTTGACCTTCACTTTCTTTCTGCTCAGGTGATTTATCGTGTTCTTGACCCAGCAATCCAGATCGAAGACCCTTACAGCCCCAACATACAGAGTAAGTGAAGCTTAACAAACCTTATCTCCGACTGAATAATGATACAACTTTTTGCACTCTTTTCCATCATTGGCAAAGACGTATTTCAATTCAGTTTTGTGTTAGCTGATGTCCATCCTGCCTCTTTAATACATGTCAAATGGAGGAATCTAAAATAAAAGCATGTAAAATCGAAATAGAAGTTAGTCTGATTCCAATTTTATGTTTTAAATAAAAATATCTCTGCAATATTACATTGCAGTAGCTATGGTTACCTGGAGCTTATTTTGGCGGGATCTTAATTAACTTTGTCTTTGAATATTTCATCCAATAATCACAATGTTTTACCTTTTTCACAACTTATTGACTAAGAAAATGTAAAGGAGCAGGTGGAAGTGTTAGCTGAGAATTGATGATTAATGAGCATTTTGGACATCCAGTATATAAAGAACAAGATGTGCTCTAATAATCCAACAAAGAGACATAAACAGGTGCAGCCTACATATGATATACTCTCTAGAGATTTCTTTTGTCTCTTCTTCAAAGTTTATCTTTCTGTTTTCCCTCTTTCAGATTTCCTTTGCAGATCTTTACTTGTATGTGCATAAGAGTTTAATTCAAATATGTACATTCAATTGCAGAAAGATTCTAAAACTATTAGTGCTGTCAAATAACATTCCAAAATAAATGTTTTTTTTTAAATTATTATGAAAAACATATTTTGTAAATTGTGTGTGTGTGTGTGTGTGTGTATGTGTACTGTTTATTTATTATACATATATAAATACATAAACATGCATGTATATATTTTTAAGAAAAATATGTTTATGTATGAAATATAAATAATAAAAATTATATTACTATAAAATGTTGACGTATAAATATGTGTAAATATTAAAAAAATATATACTAGCATGTGTATGTATTTATTTTAGGATGTCATTTATCACAATTAATTGCTTGACAGCACTAAAAACAATTAATAAAGTGAACATTTAGTTTTAAGACTTGCTACAATAAACTGAAACTATAAAAGTACAAATAAGACATTTCAAAATGATTAATATTTTGTTGGATGGTCAAACAATATTCGGTGACCTTGTCAGGCCAGTGTGTAGCAGAATAAGCTGATGATGGACTTCCTGGTTCAGCTGGTCAGTGTATTATTTTCGTACAGTGTGAGTGTATATAAATTGATCTCACAATCTCTGTGTGGCTCTCACTTTCTGTTAAACTGAACATCTAGAGCATGACTTAAACACCATGTGCACAGGAGCTACATTGGCTGATCTCTCATGTTGAGATGTAAGCCCCTCACACACACACACACACACACAGGACTCCATAAACTTCCCTCCAACTGTTGATCTTATAAATCACATAAGTCCCATTTCACTGAGTGTCTGTGAAGCGTAACAGGAGTCTACCCGCCACACTTTTGCTATAGGCCTCCACGCTCAACTGACTGCAGTCTCCCGCTGAGGAGCAGGAGAGAAGGGGTCAGAGGTCATGGATTAACAGGGTTCAGGGATTTTATTTATTTATTTTTTAAATTTTTTTACAAGGTTAGGAAGATGTTTTCATAATTTGGGTGGTCGTACTCGTAACTGTGTGGTTGATGATGGTTTGGTGTGAAAAATTCAGATTTTTCCAAACTGTTTAAGCATCATAACCTGGAAATGTAAAAAAAAAAAAAAGCCCAATCGAGACTACAAGATGTTTTTAAGAATGTCTTTTATTACAGTTTTTATATGTAAACGGTAAATACACTACAGAGAGTTAATATAATTTGTTGGAAAGATATTTAAATGTTTTTAAAACGTTCTTATGCTTGCCTAGGATGCATTTATTTCATAAAAAATGTAGAAGAACATTAATATTGTGACAATTTATAATAATTGTTTTCTTTTTGAATATGTTTTAAAATGTAATTTATTCCTGTGATGGCAAAGCTTTCAGTGCTCAAGAAACATTTTTATGATAGGTGTTACCTTAGTAAAATTATATTAAGTATTATATTATATTAACTGACATATCGCTCAAGACTTACTGATTTAAAAATGATAATTAACTTTGGAGTTCTACTTGTACACAATGCACATTTCTTAATATCAAGCCTATAATGTCACTATTGATGAGGATTGTATGATCTTTAAATAATGTCACTCCTTCAAGATATTTAAAGTGTATTTGAAGTATACTTGCAATAGTTTCACTTTAACACAAACAAATATACTTCATCAGCACTATTTTTAAACAATGAAAGTACATTAAGTACAAAATGAATCAATTGTTCCAATTCAGCAGACTTCAAGCATAAAATAAATATATTTGAAATACATTTTAGTACATTTATTTTGCATTAAGGTGCAAACTGTCACTTTTTTTTTTAATGAATCCATGCTTAATGAAATTCTTAAAAAAAGAAAAGAATAATACCCAAAGACCAAACATTCGGAAACTAGCGCGCTCCTGCTAATCTCTAGCTTTTATGCTGCTTTCCATCCATTCTCACATCAAAAATGGTATTAGTGTCCTTCTCTTTGGTTTATGGTCCCCTATCCTCCACTTACCCAAATGTCTTCATATTGCAGACCAGCTGAAGATCACTAATCTCCGTCTGAACTTAACAAAGCTGCACACTCTGGGTGATAACCTGCTGGACTCACGGACTGAGATCAAAGAGAAATACTACTATGCCATATATGAGCTGGTTGTCAGGGGCAACTGCTTCTGCTATGGCCACGCCTCCGAATGTGCTCCTATTGACGGCATCAGGGATGACATCGAGGGCATGGTGAGTTACTGAACTGTAGCTAGTTATGGGTATGCATTATATATATTACCACCAAATCAAATATCACGCATTGCTAGAACATTTTCGATCTAATGTTGTTGTTTTTTTATGAATATTAGATATTTATTTGCACATGCTAATTTGCCTAGTTTTACATTTGGATTGCCTTTGCTGTCATTTAACAACCACTTGAAGTAAATTTTTTTAAACACAAATAATTTAACACTTTTAAATGTCATCTTTAGCAAATTGTTTTATAGTGTATGTGTTGTCATACTTAATTTCACCACTTGCACAGCTTTATTTATATATTTATATTTCGTCTATTAAGCAGTATATAATTTAAACATGGACCATCTGTAGGTACACGGGAGGTGTGTGTGCAAACACAACACCAAAGGACTGAACTGTGAGCAGTGTGATGACTTCTATAATGACCTGCCCTGGAGACCAGCTAAGGGCCGAAGCACTAATGCCTGTAAAAGTAATTATGAATAACCATAATTGCATAGTTTATAAAGCACACAGAGACATACACCCTTAAGTCACGGTTAACACGTTTTATTTTTTTCGCAGAATGCAACTGTAACGGTCACTCCAACAAGTGTCATTTTGATATGGCAGTGTATCTGGCTACGGGAAACGTTAGTGGAGGTGTGTGTGATAACTGTCTCCACAACACCATGGGCCGCAACTGTGAGACCTGTAAACCTTTTTACTATCAGGATCCAACTCGAGACATCAGAGACCCTGGAGTCTGCGTGGGTAAGGAGCTAGATGCTGAACGTCTATGCATTTTACTGTATATGATTGCTTATGTTTGTTTTCTCTGGCAGAGTGCGACTGTGATCCAGATGGTTCTCTGAACAGTGGCATTTGCGATGGGCATGATGACCCCTCTCTGGGCATGATCGCTGGGCAGTGCCGCTGTAAAGACAACGTTGAAGGAGCACGCTGTGATAAATGCAAACCTGGTTTCTTTGGGCTCAGTGCTAGTGATCCACGTGGCTGCCAACGTAAGTAGAAATAGGAATATTTTATCTTCAAAAGGCTCTACTGTCGCTTTTGATCAATTTAATGCATCCTTACTGAATAAAAGTATTATATACTTTTTAATGAATCTTACTGATCCCAGATTTTTGGACAGACACTTTGAAATTTCAGAGCATTTTTTTTAGTCCAGGTTAGCAAGGAGTTAAATGACTCTGCGCTTTTAGTCCTCAGTCTATTTGAAGAATGTTTTTCTGGTTTGTTTTACTCTTAATACTCAATCTTTCTCTCTTTCTTTCACTGGCCTGCTTTAGCATGTAAATGTGACCCCAGGGGTACAGTGTCCGGTAGTTCTCAATGTGACCCTGTTAGCGGAGACTGCTTCTGCAAACGCCTTGTCACTGGACACAGCTGCAACCAATGTCTGGTAAGTCAAGAAAAAAAAAGTTAGCTCATTATTCCCCATTCTACATATTCCGTTATCAGTCATCAGATGGCATTACATGCTTTATGGTACCTTCTGTCTTCTCTACTGTGGTAACATGAACTAAGAGTGTTTTATCTACGGTGGAGCTGTATGTCTACATTTAGCCCAACAGTTTATGGAGGATGGTGTAGGTTTTCACACGGCTTAAAATGGATTGAAAGGAAGAGCTGCATCCTGAAATTAGGCAAGCAGTAAATGCCTCTAGTAGTAGAAGAGTGATGTCACTTCGCTTTATAGATATGTACCATGGTAATTCTTTGATATTTTTGTAATGTTAGTTGCTCTTGATAAGCACTGGATAGTATCAAATTACCATGGAATTACCATAGCTCTGTCGCAGTATTTTGTTGTTAATAATCTGAATATTAAGTGGATATGTGTCGTTTTTATTGGTGTACATGACACTGGTTTGTGTTTTATGTGCATTTCTTACAGCCTGAGCACTGGGCCCTGAGTCATGACACCAGTGGCTGCAGAGGATGTGACTGTGATGTGGGTGGAGCTACAGACAACCAGTCAGTATTTTTCGGTTTATGGGAATTCATTGTGTTGGCAGATTTTGTGTTAATAATATAAAACTTAATTGTAATAAAAAATGATGTGCGTCTACAGATGCTCAATGGAAACAGGCCAGTGTCACTGTTGGAGTCACATGACTGGTCGCCAGTGTAACCAAGTGGAGTCTGGGTATTTTTTCATGGCCCTCGACCACTACATCTATGAGGCTGAAAAGGCCAAACTGGGTCAAGTAAGAGCAGAAATGGAACAAACAAGAGGATATTTGCTTTGTTTTTATCCCCATGTACTCTATGAAAGCTGTTTCTGTAGCTGGATAAAAAAATAAAGGAAGGTAATTGGAATTTATCTCACAATTCTGACTTTTTTCTCAGAATTGCATTATATAAATGTACAATTCTGTCCATTTTTATATCGTGTTTCTGACTCTATCAGAATTGCAACTTTATTTCTCAGTAATATGAGTTAAAATCTTGTAATTTTGTTTGTATCACTTAATTCTAAGAAAAAAGGTCAGAACTGGGAGTTTACATCATGCAATCCTGACATACAGTAATTGAGAGATGTAAACTCACAATTGCAAGAAAAAAATTCAGAATTGTGAGATATTTTTTACCTCTTTATGTTTTATTCAGTGGATGGAAGTGGGCTTACATGGATAACGTACTCACAGTACTTGTTAGTATAACTTTCTTCAAGCAACAGAACAGATATTTCAAACATATTTAAGAAAAGGTGCACGCCAAATGTCAACAGGAAAGAAACACAGATGACATATATTGTCATAAGATAACATTTTTATTGAGGCTGATGCAATAATTATTTAATATGAATAAATATTGAAATAAAAAGAAATCTAAAAATTCATAAATAGATTGTAAATTATAAATAGATCATAATTCTCCACTATTTTGTTTAAAATTAAATGTAAAGTTTAAGTGAATTTAAAAATATGTATTGATTTTGAGATTGATTAAGGATTATATTTGTGTATATGTTAAAGGGCTGTGCATTTGAGGAGAGAGAGTACCATCCAGGCCGTCCCGTCTCGTGGACAGGCACTGGGTTTGCACGGGCTCCTGAAGGTGGCACGTTGGAGTTTGCCATTAACAATATTCCATATTCTATGGAATACGACATCCTCCTCCGCTATGAGCTTCAGGTACATTACATGCCTACTCAGTGGCTTCACAGGCTACTCAGAGTAGTTTGTTATGGGTGTGCTCATGTGCGTTTATGTGCTTTTACAGATGCCTCGGGACTGGGAGGAGGTCCGTGTGATGGTGATTAGGCCTGGACCAATACCTACCAGTAGTCCATGTGGAAATACCATCCCTGCAGATGATCTGCTAACTGTGTCGCTCCCATCTGGAGCCAGGTCTGTGAAACACATGTACAAATGTTTTAGGGTCAGTCCATTAAGGTCAATAAATTAACGTTGGTTTTTCTTTCTCTTGTTTTTATTGTTGCTTTTTTGGTTTGTTGTGCTTTTGTTTCTTTAATCATTCATTCATTTAATTCTATTTTGCTTTCTTCCAATGCACTGCTACAGGTTTGTGGTTCTTCCTCAGCCGGTGTGTTTGGAGAGAGAAGTGAGTTACAAGCTGCGTGTGGAGTTCATCCGTTATGCTGACAGGAACAGCATCATTACCTCGACTAATGCCTTTGTACTTGTTGACTCTGTAAGCATCAATCTGATTTTATTCAGCTCTTGTGAAGTCTTCATGTTCTGTCTAATTTTGACTTGTTCTTTCATCTCTTCACCCCCCCAGATTGCCCTTCTCCCTCGTTACTCTTCTCTAGAGATGTTTACTGCGGGTGACCCTGCCTCCATTGTACGAAAGCAGAGCTACGAGCGTTACCGCTGCCACGAGACTGCCAAGAGTGTGTCCCGTCCACAGATGAGTGAAGCGTGTGCTAAACTCATCACCAGCATGTCTGCCCTCATTAACGACGGTGCACTGCGTGAGTAGCAGAGTTAGTGTTGGGAATATCAAGGTTTGTTTTCACTTGTTTATGTTGTTATTAAGACAAGAACATTGATCCCACAGCTTGTGAGTGCGATCCTCAGGGTTCGTTCAGCTCAGAGTGTGATGTCCGTGGGGGTCAGTGCCGCTGCAGGCCCAACATATCAGGCCGACGCTGTGATAAATGTGCACCCGGAGCTTACGGCTTTGGCCCTTCCGGATGCAAACGTAATACAAATATTTTCCTCTATCCTATTTATTTCCTTCTTTTTTCTTTTCTGTTTATATTTGTTTTGCTTTCTTTTTCCTGGTTTCTTTCTTTCTTTCTTTCTTTCTTTCTTTCTTGTTATTTGAATTCACTTTTGTTTTTTTTTATTTTTGCTTGTTTCTTTTTTTTCTTGATTTCTTTCTTTTTTTTATTTACTGTAGCTGTTGCTTTATTGTGTGCTTGTTATTTGTTTATTTTTTTCTTTTTGTTTGTTATTTTCTTTTTGTTAATTATTATTATTTATTTTTTTTTATATTTCCTAGTTTTTGTTTGTTTTCCTTTTTCTTTTTTTTTTCTTTTTTGATGCTTTGCTATCTTATCGTTTGTTTCTGTTTTTTCTTTCTTTCTTGTTTGTTTTTCTTTTTTATGCTGCTTGTTTTTTTATTTTCTTTTGTATTTTGTTTTAATTTTTCCTTTCATTTGTTTGTTTTTTATTTTTGTTTGTTTTCTTATATTTTAGTTTGATTTCTTTCATTTGTTTTTACTGTTGTTTTATTGATTTTTATTATTGATTATTTCTTTTTGTTTGTTGTTAATTTTATTTTCACTGTTTTTGCTTGTTTGTTTTTGGTTTTACGGTTGATGTTGCTTTCTTTGGTTTTTAGATCTTTGTTTGTTTCTTTTTGTTTTCTAATTTTTGTTTCTTTTTAATTTTTATTCTTCTTTTCATTATATTTCTGTTCGTTTTTTCTTTGTTTCTTCCTTTTTCTATCCTATCATTTTGTGCCTGTTTATTCTTTCTTTCTGTCTTTCTTTGTTATTAATCACTTTCTGTCTTCATCTTTAGTTTGTGAATGTAGTTTGGAGGGCTCTCAGAGCCGATTCTGTGAGCAGTTCTCGGGACAGTGTCCATGTCAGGCCGGTGCGTTTGGTCAGCGCTGCGATGGTTGTCAGGCTGGACACTGGGGCTTTCCAAACTGCAGGCCGTGTGAATGTAACGGACATGCTGACAATTGCCACCAAAGGACTGGAGCCTGTATCAACTGCAAAAGCAATACAGCCGGGGATAAATGTGACAGGTACAAGTGGAGAAACACGGACATTCTTGACATGTTAAGCTGTATAGTTAAAATGCCAATTATTATCAATAGAGTACACTTAAAGATATTTGAAAATCTTTTAAAGCTTACTTGCAAACAGTGAAAAGGGTTAATTTTTCTTGAATGGTCCTCAGCCTCTTCCTGACTTATGTAATAAATACCTCTTGTCACAGGTGTGCTAATGGTTACTATGGAAACCCAGCTCTTGCTTTAGGGAGTCCATGTCGGCCCTGCCCCTGTCCTGAGGGCCCCAACAGCGGACGCCACTTTGCAGCTTCTTGTTACCAAGACAACCAACAGGTGGTCTGTAACTGCAACCAAGGTTACACAGGTATTTTTAACCACAGATTTTTTTTCTTTCCACAGATGGATAGAATCAAATTAATTAAGATGAGGTCTGGGTCACATGCAGTTATGTATGCATTTTTATCATACATGCGACGAGAGAGTGTATAAATTCTAAATTAATAAGTGCTTGAACTGGGCATTTTAACACCCTGAGTCCATCTGCATCTGGATAGGATGCAGAAAATTCCACAATCAGAGATAAAGCCCACTGTCACTCTGATCAGCCAGTGCAGTGATCATGTGTGTTATCTCCTGTCCCCTCCTCAACTGGACACAGGGATTGTAAAGCGCTCTGCAGTCCTCAAGCGTGAGTAACCATGGAGACCCAACCCACCTCTGCTGCCCAACCTCCGTCACCCCTCCTGTCCCATCCCTCTCTAGCGCATGGCTCATGCACTTCATAGCTTGCATGTACATTTGCAGAACCCTGTGAAACAGTCGTATGTGACTGAAGTGTAATTAACTAAATGTAGTTAGTAGTTGTTTTTTGAAACTAAGCTTTTCTAGTGCTTAGCATCCCAGCTGAGTGAAATTAAATAATAATTAGATGGTAACTTAAAATGTCTTCTTGCTCTCTTTCATATTAAGCACTGGGAAGTCAAGTTTATTTAAATGCCTTAGAGTCTTAGAGGGATAGGTCACCCAAAAATTCTGTCAGTAATTACTCACCCCTGTGTCATTTAAAACCCGTAAGACCTTTGTTCATCTTCGGAACACAAATAAAGATATTTCTGATGAAATCCGAGAGCTTTCTTACCCTGCATGGACAGCAACACAACTACTAGTAAGGGTAGTAATGTGTAAAATATGTGCGAGACATGTCTCTCCACTTTTAATAAAACGCAAATTGTTCCCCTGTTTATAAGTTCTAGTTTTCAAATTTTTCACATTTTATGTAACTTAATTAAATTTAAAAAAGCATATTTTAATGCTATTTAGTTCTCTCTCTAAAACTCATCTGATTTAAAGTCTATTCTATTCTTTTACAAGAAGCGAGTGTTAATCACTGTTCCTTTGCAAGTTTTTGAGCCAGAGAAGCAGGCGTCTGTCTCTATATAGCACTTGGCTGCAAAGACATATGAACATAGCAACAGAGTGAATCGAAACTTCCTGTTATGAAAGATTGCATATTAAAATATATTAAAAGGACAGCTGAAGTAACATAACTGAGCTTCAAAACCTTTTAAACAAGTAAAACAGTAATTTTCACTCTGGTGCTTTGTACCGCTTCACTCTACAGGACATTATTATACTAGTGTTCAGACTGTTGAGTGTGTTATGATTAGGCATTAAGATTAAAATGTGAAATTTTCAAGAAATCTTCTGGAGAGTCGTTTTTTATCATTTGTGAGTTATGTTATTTGCATTGTTAGACTGTATTCTCTAGACCTTTACATTAAGATTGTGTGTACACTTGCATCCTTTTAATATTCATTTAAATACTATTTGTTTTATTAAGTGGAATTCATTTAATTTAATGTCATAACAGAATAGTTTCTACTACTGCTGTTATTTTAACACTAAGCCACCAGTAATGATTATTCCAATTTCGTTTAACGCCTTTTCTATTAGATATGTGATCCTAATATTGCTTATATAAATTGTGCAGGGTTATGGGAAAATAGCCGTGAATCTGAAAGTGCTGTACAGTATTTCAAGAAGAGTGTTACAGTTTTAATGCTCTCGAAGGAAATGTTATTCCATGAAATGCAGTTCAGCATTAAAAATGTCCATCAAATAGCTTTCTCCTTTTTTCATTTTAACAGTCATTTGCTCGGTTAATTTTTTGATAACGATGTGTTATCAAATTTGTCTTTATGCCACTAAAGGCCTACTTTCTCCCTCAACCAGGTCCGCGATGTGACGAATGTGCTCCGGGTTATTACGGCGACCCCTCTAAGCCAGGTGGACGGTGCCAACCTTGTCGTTGCAGCAACAACATCGACCTATCAGATCCTGAGGCATGTGACAAGCGTACTGGCCAGTGTCTCAAGTGCCTGTACAACACTGAAGGACCGGACTGTGGCGTGTGCAAGAGCGGATACTATGGAGATGCTTCCCGCCGCAACTGCCGTAGTGAGTTTACCTGGGCCTCACATTGCTTTTTTACACTATAGTGCACTGTTGATATAATAATAAACATATCAACGCTTTCACCCACCCAGAGTGCACTTGCAACTTCTTGGGCACGGAGCGCAGTCAGTGTCTGTCTCGAGATGACTGCGTGTGCCAGCGTGCCACAGGACATTGTCAATGTCTGCCTCATGTTATTGGACAAACCTGCGATCACTGCGCTCCCAATTACTGGAACCTGGCGAGTGGACGAGGCTGTGAGTCATGTGACTGTGACCCCAACAATGCCTACACATCTGCCTGTAACGAGGTACCGCTGGCTCACAAAAACAGCTCACATTCAAATATATACATATAAAATACCTTTCAAAGGTTTGAGGTCAATAACCCTTTTTGGTAACACTTTGGTACTAGAATAGGGAACAACTAAAACTATTAACTATGACTTTTCCCTCAATAAATTCTTCATTTGCTGCTTATTGATAGTTATTAAGGTAGTTTTATAGTGTTTATAGTGTTATAAAAAAACAGCACAACTGGTTTTAACATAGATAATAATAAATGATTTTTGAAGGATTATGTCACACTGAAGACTGAAGTAATGGTCATTTTCACCAAATTAATTTTTAAAGTATTTAAAATAGAAAACCTGTAAATTGTAATAATATTTCACAGTATTGCTGTTTTTGCTACAAACTACAAACTTTTGAATGGTTGTGTTCAATTATTTGTTTATAATACAGTGTTTTAGATTTTACTTAAAGACAGATACAGTAAGTAGACTTAGGGCATGGGAACTGAAAATCTATTGAATATTAAAATTCTGGCCAATATAGAGCAATTATCATTTTATGTTAAGGTTATGGTTTCTAAATGGATCATTTTAAATTCTATGCTGTTTTGCTTAAATGAATGAAATGCTATTATGGCACAACATTATAATTTATTATGAAAATAGATATTAATTATCATATTCACAAAAGATTACATTTAACAATTTTAAGAGATGATGGAAGTGAAAATGGAAATAAAAATTATGTGAATGTAAAAAAAAGAAATGAGTATGAACAAATAAAAATCTATTAATGACAGAATAAAAAACACTGATGTGTTAATATATCTTGCCTCCCTAGTTTCAACAGCCTTGCAGTAGTTAAATATTCCAATACTCTTTTGTGTATTTTTAAACCCAAATTCATATAGTTCACAGGGCAGTGTCAGTGCCGTGTTGGGTTTGGAGGGAAGACCTGTAAAGACTGCCAGGAGAACCATTGGGGTGACCCAAGAGTACTGTGCCGAGGTACCATGATGCTTTTAGGACGGTCCATATCATCTGTAATACTATTGTAACACTGTTCATCATCGCATCCAGCATAGATGAACATTTTTGATTAGCAATTAATCATAATTCCCAAAATCCAATTGATTACTTGTCTCCCCACAGCATGTGACTGCGACCCCCGGGGCATCGAGTCAACTCAGTGCAACCGGGTGACTGGTCACTGCGTGTGCCAGCAGGGAGTCTCTGGCGTCCGCTGTGATCAATGTGCCCGTGGTTTCTCTGGCACCTTCCCTGAATGCAAACCTTGCCACCAGTGCTTCGGAGACTGGGACCGCATCGTCCAGGATCTGGCAACCAGAACCAAAGCGCTCACAGATCGAGCCAAGGAGCTTCAGACCACCGGCTTGACTCGAGCCTTTGAGAAAAGATTTAAGGAGTTGGAGGACATGCTGGCACAGGCGAGGGACATTGTTAATGCCCGCAATGCCACTGCTGAGGCTGTGACCACTCTGATGGGCATGATCAAGGATCTCAGGTACGCTTAAAGGGGTTAGAAAGAGACTAGTTGAAAGTGTTAGAGGTTACTGAGAAAAAATGTTGAGTAAATTTACTTAATTACTATACTCAGTTATTATTATTATTGGAAATGTATTTAAATTAAAATTGAGACATAATTATCATATTATATTATAATTGTGAAAAAAATGTCATTTTCAATTTTTTTTCAAATTTTTTTTTCAGTTATTTCACCCAAAAATGAAAATCAGCCTGTTTTACTAACATTTTCAAAACATCCCCTTACACATGCATTTTTGCAAGATAAATATCCATATTTCAAACTACTTACCTAAATATAAATCTAATTTTAATAATAATTTCAGATTTTACAATTTTTCAGTCACTTTTTACACCCTTGCTGGAGATGAGTTAGGTCAGTTCATCTGCTGTCTTTCTGTCTGTCAGAGCTCAGATTGGTGAGACCACAGACACCCTGAACCAGCTGGAGGGAGACCTGACCGCTGTGCAGGACAGCAACTATGAAGCCAGTAATGCATTAAGTACCCTAGAGAGAGAAGCAAAAGAACTCAACCTGAACTCAGATCAGCTTAACCGTCAGCTAGACATCCTCAAGAACTCCAACTTCTTGGGTTAGTCACTGATTCTGTATAACTGTAACTAACATGCACTTTAATACAATTAAAATTAAATTAATTAAATTTAATTTAATACTCTCTCTCCCCGAGAACAATCCATTGACTGATCAAACTAGGAAAACATGCTAATGTGGTATTTTTCCTCAGGTGCGTATGACAGCATCCGGGCCTCTTTCAACAAGTCACGTGATGCAGAGCACCGCGCCAACAGATCTACCACTGACAATCCCAGCACAGTGAGCCAGTCCGCAGACACCCGCAAGAAAACAGAGCGACTGATTGGCCAAAAAAGAGATGATTTTAACCGCAAAAATGCTGCCAACAAACGTACGCTCACAGACTTAAATGCTAAAGCTCAGAATTTGGACATAAAGAAAATCAATGAAAAGGTAAGCTGGATAAAACACAAATATAAAGCTACAACAGTTGCAAGAATGTGTAACAATTTAAAAATAGTATATATTTAAAATATTATAAAATCATTGTTTTTTATAATTAAAAAAATTGTAATAAAGGCTCTCGTTTTGTTGTTTTTGTAGGTATGTGGAGCACCGGGTGACACTCCATGTGTGGACAGTCCTTGTGGCGGTGCTGGTTGTCGTGATGATGAAGGCAAACGCCACTGTGGTGGTCTGAATTGCAATGGAGCTGTTGCTGTGGCTAACAATGCCCTGGGTAGATCCAAGCATGCAGAAAAAGAGCTGGATAAAGCTATGGGAGAAGTGGAGGAGCTTTTCAAGCAGGTAGAGACACACTTAATTGTGACCAATGGCTACATGATCAGAGCTGTCAATTCCTCTTATGACTTCACATTCTCTAGAAAGTGTTTAGCCTTTTCTGTCTTATTAAGGTGGCAGATGCTAAGACCAAGGCTCAGGAAGCTAAGGATAAAGCCCAGGCAGCATTGGAAAAAGCTAATGATACCAAACATAAGGTGGATCATTCGAACAATGACCTGAGGGACCTCATCAAAGAAATTCGTGAATTCCTCATGCGTGAGTTTTAATTATATTATACTATTCAAAATTTTGTAGACATTTTTATGATTCTCCAAACCACTTGTTATATTATTAAGAGAAGAAAATTAAGAAAATGAATGTATATAGCATTGTTCTCTGCATCTTATTCTAGTTTACACTTTATATTATACCTTATATCATTTTTTTTGGTTTACTTCTTCCCGTAGAATTTTACATTTTTTGAGATACTTGAAATAATTTACATGTCGTGTTGTATATTTGCAGAGGAGGGGGCAGATCCTGACAGCATTGAAGCGGTGGCCAATCGGGTGCTGGAGCTGTCAATCCCTGCTTCTTCCAGGCAGATTCGACACCTCGCAGATGAAATTAAAGACCGCGTCAAGAGCTTGTCCAATGTGGATGCCATTCTGGAACAGACCCAGAATGATGTCCACAAAGCAGAACAACTGCTGCTGGATGCCAAGAAAGCCAGGTGACTATCTGCACAACTGTTTTTTTGCACAGTTTTGTACATCACTTTGTAAAGGCAAATCTGTTCTTCTCTCTAGGAACAAGGCGGAGGGAGTGAAGAGCACGACTGAGAGTGTAAAAAAGGCCTTGAGCGATGCCGGCAGGTCTCAGGCAGCTGCAGAGAAGGCCATTCAAAAAGCTAGAAATGACATCGGCTTGACTCAGAACCAACTAGCACAAGTAAAACACGCTTAATAAGAAATAAATAGATTTTTACGATCCTAAATTGATTGGTTTTGACCACAAGTGCTTTTACAATCCTTCCAAAGATCCAATCAGAGACCACAGCTCGTGAGAGAGATCTTAATGATGCTATGGACAGATTGGGAGATCTGGGCCGCCAAATAGAGGCTTTAAAAACCAAACGTGCCAACAACAAGCTGGATGCAGCTCGGGCTGAGGAGACAGCCACTATGGCCCGGGACAAGGCCAATGAAGCTAAAGAGGTGTGTGGAAGTCATTTGTGTGTCATTGAGTGTTGTGTTGACCAGAATTTAAAGACTTAATTGTCTGTTTTAGATCCTGGATGGTGAGCTGTCAGATAAGTACCGTACTGTTCAAGGTCTGATGGACAATAAGGCGAAAACTATGCAGGACGCCAAGCAGAAAGCAGAGCGCCTGAGAGATGAAGCCAAGGAGCTGCTGAGGGATGCCCAGGATAAACTGCAGAGGCTGGCCGGTAAGTGTGTGAGAGACATGCAGAGAACTGGAGGAAGTTCTTACAATTCAGTTTTATGATTTTGGAAGCTGTAGAGTTTGGTCAGAGAAGTTTTTAGTTACAGTATTTATTGCAGACAAGTATATTATTTTACATTGTCAGCATTAACATGAAATTTACTATTTTTAGCATTTGGTTTGTCCATTATTTGCTGTAATGAAATTTAAATTCATAAAACTTTATTGGGATGTACAGCACTGAGCTTCTTTTGTAAATAAATATTAAATATATCTATTATTTTATCAATTATATTGTCACTTAAATATATTGTAAAATGCATAAACTTTTGTGTAATAATTAAATAATATTATAATTTTTTATAACTATGCATATATTTGGAAACATCACAGAGATGTACAGAACAACTTAAAGGTGCCATAGAATGAAAAACTGAGTTTACTTTGGCATGGTTGAATAATAACAGTTCAGTACATGTACAT
>JAUCMU010000048.1:9583927-9594621 GCA_032275025.1 Enteromius treurensis | reverse complement strand
AGCTACATACCTTCTATGTACATATCAGAGAACAATTTAAAATATTCTCTCAAATCATTCTATGGCACCTTTAATAATATTAGGTAATTAAATATTTATTATTTAATTAAAATTATTTTTTATTTATTAGTAAATTAAAACTAAAATATAAACAATAAATATTATTTGTTATCATTAATATTATTTCTATATTATAAATATCATTTTATGTTATAAACCCATTAGTTAAGCCTACCTATCAAGTAACTGAAAAACATAAGCCGCCCTCTTGTGGAGATCAGTAAAACTGATCTTGTGCCATTTTCACGGGAGGCAGTCATTGTTTTATTTCCTTGTAATTCTGACCTGGTTTTCTTCTTGTTTTGCGTGCCCAGAGCTTGAAAAGGACTATGAGGAAAATCAGAAGGTATTGGAAGGAAAAGCCAGACAGCTGGACGGCCTGGAAGATAAAATGAAGTCAATCCTGAATGCAATTAATAAGCAGATTCAGATCTACAACACCTGTCAGTAATCAGTCACAAGGAAGAAAGCCCAACAGCTGGACTGCTGCTGTCTTTAAGAGTTCACTACTGTCTGAAAGGATCTATCATTTGACTATTTTCCAACATTTTTTGCCAACAAACATATAGGAAAATGCCAAACTGCCACCAGACTCGATGTCTGGAACGAATGTTGTTTTAATGAAGGGCTACTGTTACTACAAAACTACATTAACCTATTTTCATTCTGGAACTGAATGCAATGCAGATGTTCACATGCATCTTGTAAGGCAGAACAGTATTCTACTTGGTATTAGAAATGTGCTTGTAAAATACTGAATAAAGTATGATGAAGATACTGAGTTTGCTTGAATGTAAGAGACACTGAATTATGGCACAGCAGTTTTATTGTATAGATTTTCTGATTGCCCTTTTTCTTTTAAAAAACTGCTATAGATTGGTATTAACACTCATTTTCTAATGAGAAATATAAATTTGTTGTCTTTTGAGAAATTTGTTTCTATAATAGGCTGAACATCAGTGAGAAATTACAGTAAAAGAGGAAAATGATTTGTCCATGTATCATGTGCGTGTGTGTATTGATGTACACTGTGTTTCTTCTCACAATAAATAATACAAATAAATAAAATTACAATTTATTTACATAGCTGGCATACATTAAAGTTTTTTAATAGGTATTTTGTGCTCACAGAGGCTGCATTAATTTGACCTAAAAAACGTTAACATTGTGAAATATCACACTGTACAATTCTTTTAAATTTCTATTTTCTAATATTTTATAATGTATTTCAGCAATATTATTCTAGTCTTTAGTGTCACCTGCTCCTTCAAACTCCTTAATATTCTGATTTGGGGCTCAAGAAACTTTTATTATTATTGTTGACATTTTTTTTTTATTATTATTATTGACGTTGATATTTATGTATATATATATATATTGCTTTTCAGTAAAATACTTTTTTTGTAACATCATAAATATCCCACCTGTGAGTTTAATCAATGCGTCCTTGTTATAAAAATAATAAAAGCAGATGGCAAAAGAACCACAGTTTGAGTCGAACAGTTCCACAAACGAAACAAGGACCGTCTTTGACGTTTTAAGGAATAGCATCCAAAAGAATGTTTCAGATGTAATCTTGAAGATATTTACATATTAAATGCGCCAAGAAATCTCGCACGCAAGTTTTCCTCTGCGCATGGATGTAAACGCAGAGAGGCCGGAAGTATATCGTGCGTGTGTTTGTGTGTGGAGCAGGTTGGCGTGATCGCCGTCTCTACCCGGTTTGTTTTTGTTGTCTAACAAAGTGGGAATCACAGAGCCGCGGTCGGCTCTCAAGTGGAGGACGGACACCGTCGTTTCTTCTTTGTTTTGTTTATGGTAGCTCGGATTCTGTTTTGATACCACATAATGGGTCCTGGTTAGGATTATTTTGGAAATAAAGAAGAATTGATTTTTAGGAGGCGAGCTGATGCGGCTCAGGGGCGATCGGCGGCCCGCTGCCGTGTGTGAAGCCTGGGGCTGAATTTAAGCTGCAGTCGCCGCGGCTTCTCTGACGGAGGAAAGGACGCGCTGCTGCGACTACTCGTTACAGAAGTACACCATAACAAAGTAAGGTTTCATTTAAACAACACCCGGATAAAACGGCAGTCGTAATGTGCCTTCAACTGTCCCGTGGGTACGCACGAGTTTGTCAAATTTGCTGTTAAGTGTTTGGCTGGGCAGCTGGTGCGGAGCGAGAGGCCTCGATCTTCTGTTCCCTTTAACGGGTATTTATCTCGCACACAACACGGCGAACCAACATCTCCTACAGTCAGACGAAGATGTTAAGATACGTCACAAATCGTAATAATAATATTTAATAATATTAGACTAAATGAATATTAAGGGGTAGTTCGTTAGTGACATGGTTTGGGTTAAAGAGTGTGGAATCGAGTCAGACATGCTAGGCTAGCCGGGTTAGCAGCCGCGGCATTAGCTATCATTAGCTTATTGATTTAACTTGGATGCAGCTTTCTCATTTGACAGCTGAAAAGGTTAACAAAAGAATATGTGAAATAGATTAAAGTCGAAGATATTTTGTCTTTGTCCGTATTCGTTTTGGAATATGACAGTTGTGTAGTGACAGTAACCGGCATTGGTTCTGGTGACTTAAGTGAGACGTTAAACGTTTTAATACAAAAAGTGAAAGTATAGTAGTGAAGTCAGAAGGATTGTATTGACATTTGACTGTACGAACACACTAGATTTTGAAAGATATGTCTTTAATTTTTTTTATAATGCCATCGGTGTATCATGACAGCAACCACTTAAGTTAACGTAACGTTACATATTAATATACAGGCATCATTTATTATTTTTCAAACACTATAATCACACGTGCCAGCAGTTTTGTTTGTGTATCTTGTATTTTACCATAATTAGACAGAATTTGATTTTTTTTAAAAAGCCACATCTGCCTGTATTCGCTGTTTAGCAACATAAAGAAAATTACGAAAGGTGATTTTTAATAACTCAAGAATGACATTCAAGTCAAAACAAAACTTTCTGTTATAAATGTGAGGTCCTTAAATATTAGAACATGTCTGTTGTTCAGATGCGGAACCTGTTTTATATGCAAATACATAAAGTAGGACCCAAAAGTCTGAGAACACAATGAAAATACAGGTTTTTCATTAATTATACCCAGAGGTTTTGAATACAAAGAAAATAAAAAGTTATTTTTATTTCTTATTTTATCGTGCTGTTAAAAGTATTCATCATGAAATTAAAATTTCTTTGATAAATGCATGATTGACCCATTTATATGTTGCAGGTGTTTGAAAAAAAAAGACCTTATAATGTAATCAAAATGTCATAACTGGATTATCCCTCTAGTAATGTATACCAGACTTCTATAATCAGTTTAAGTTTCGTCCAAACCACAATCCACAATGGACTTAAAGCTTGAATTCATTTGTGAATCTAAAAACAAATGGATAGAACATAGACATTTCACCCCTTTTTTACGATCTGTCACTACTTCTGGTGTTTCTTAAATCTGCTATTTTAAAACACTAGGCATCTTACATTTGTGTATGCTTTGCAGTAAAATAAGCTCAAATTATGAAACATGTTTAAAACAAAAAAAAAAATCTTGTCCCTGTGGGATGTCAACTTCAAACTGACCTAGCGTTTGGGAAAAATCTTTGAAAATGTTGTGTAGTGTATTCCAGACTTTAGTAATATGTACTGTATATGTAGTAATATGTACCGTCAGTCGACCAGAGTCCGTTTGTAATACATAAATTGTTGTTGTTTTGTTTTTTGTTCACAGTCTCCCTCTCATTCTCTTCTGGGAGCGCTCTCACTTGATACGCCGCCAAGATAGCTGGACCGGGCAGGAAACGGCACAGCTCAGATCCAGACCCCTGTGGAAGCAGCTCCAGCAGCGGGAGTGAGGTAGGAGACAGCCGACCCATTAGCAGCAAGTGGCTGAAGATGGCCAGCAGCAGTACAGGCCCCAATGAATCGGGCCGGAGAAGAGGTCAGAGAGGACCTGACGGCGCGGTCAGCACCAGTAAAAAGAAACAGAAGGACAAAGCCAACCAGGAGAGCAAGGAGGCCAAGCGGACCTCCTCAGCCACCAGCTCAGAGACTAGAAAAGGTGAGGAGGTGACTTGGTTTATAAACACATATTAAGCAGGTCTGAATAGTTTTTTTCTTATCCAGGTCCTTTTTCCCCAGTTCATTTTACCTCTTATCTTTTTGATTGTCCTTTTGCTTTGTATTCTGCAAGGCGTTACTCTTGGAAATAAAGCGGTTGAATCCTAGACAGATATTTGATTCGTATGTTTGGGGGCAAAAGTATAGCATGGGATGAAACATTTACTGCAGTGATATCTAATGTAATATGAACTGAAAGGAAGTGTCTGTGGTGCAGTGTCCTTTTGACCGTTATAAAATGCAGACTAGCCCATAACTTGAGGTTAAAGTCATTAAAGGTATGGTGTAGTCCTTGTCCTATTTCCGTGTGCAGAGCTGGGCTGGTTTCCAATCTGTTACATAGTATGGTAAACAGGGAGCTGAAAAGCTAACAGACATCAACTGAACTCGTGTAGTTGCTGTGTTGGTCAGTATTGATTTAGCTATGGCACTGTCCCCCTAGCTTGTGTAATGATTTGGTTGTTGTTTGGCATTAGAAGCTGGTTTTGGATTGGTATGTGGCAGATCCTGTTTCAGATTGACATTTATGATAATCACCTTTAGGTAATTATCTTTGAACAAAACAAGGAAGTAATGAAAGTAAAACTGCAACAATTAGCATTTTGAAGGATGTGGTTTTTTTTAAAGATACTGTATGTAGGTATACATTTCATATTACTTTTGATAGTTACTGTCATTTGTGGCGGTAAAAGGACAGTTTCAAAGGACTTGATGCAGAATAAATGATGACTGATGAATTTTCATTTTTGGGGGAACTATCGCTTTAATTAAGCAAATTTGACGTGTTGACTGTTTATGTAAGACAATATATGTGTATAGTTTATTTAGTTTGTGGCAGCTTTTCTAATCATCCAGTGTTATCATGCACCTGGCTTTTATGGAGAATTCTAGCATCTTAGCGTACGTGTGTCTATAATACACTGCTCAGAAAAATAAAGGGAACACTTAAACAACACAATGTAACTCCAAGTCAATCACACTTCTGTGAACTCAAACTGCCCACTTAGGAAGCAACAATGATTGACAATCAATTTCACATGCTGTTGTGCAAATGCAATAGACAACAGGCGGAAATTATAGGAAATTAGCAAGACATCCCCAGGTGGTGACCACGGACCACTTCTCAGTTCCTATGCTGTCTGCAACATCCTCCAGCATGACCGATTTGGCAGTGGGTCAGTAATGGTGTGGGGTGCCATTTCTTTGGAGGGCCGCACAGCCCTCCATGTGCTCGCCAGAGGTAGCCTGACTGCCGTTAGGTACCGAGATGAGATCCTCAGACCCTTGTGAGACCATATGCCGGTGCGGTTGGCCTTGGGTTCCTCCTAATGCAAGACAATTATATTACATTAAAAGTTGGATCAGCCTGTTGTGTGTTTTTCCCACTCCCAAATCCAGACCTCCAGGGGTTAATGAATTTGATTTCCATTGATTATTTTTGTGTGATTTTTGTTGTCAGCATATTCAACTATGTAAAGAACAAAGTATTTAATAAGAGTATTTCATTCAGATCTAGGATGTGTTCTTTTAGTGTTCTTTTAGTGTTTAGTAGTCAACATTCGTAGTGGATCAAAACTTTTTATCAAAGTTGTCCTTATACAATACCTATTCTTGTCTGAGGAAAACTTTGATGGAAGGTTTTGATCCACTTCGAATGTTGACAACTGTATATTGCAATTTCTTAGACTAAGTTGAATTGGCCAGTCTAGAGGGAGAATTGTTTTATGACAGATATAGGTTATTTTTTGTCTAGCTTTCGGATCAAAAAAAAAATTTTAATCCAACAATTTTGTAACCTAACCTACATTTATCAGTAAAAATACTATTGATATCCCCATTAATATACCCCATATTAATACCAGTCTATATATAGATAAGCATTTGACTGTGGCTTTTCTGAACCAAAGAAGGCTAATTCTAAAACCCTGACGTTGTCTCGTAATGCTTTCAGTTTACAGTGACCGATGTTTGAAACACGTGACTATTGGCAAGAGTACATGAGTGTTTTGTTTTGTTTAGTCCCTGTGTGCCAGCCTGTGTCTAGGGCTGTGCCCTTTCTGCTGAGTGCGTTTTGCCTCTGCAGTGCTCCGCTGAGTGCTGAAGTGTTGTAATCTAAGCCTGTGAGTCTCTGCTTCAGTGAAGAAGGGCTTTGTCAAGGTCGGTGGCTCTGCCCAGCCAGCACACGCATGAGAAGACTTCCCTGAGAGTATTCCTCACACTCCCTACATTTACTCGCTGCCCTCGTTGCCCTCTCTTCATGCATTTGATATGAGTGCGCCATTGTCTTCCTCCTGTCGAGGTGTCTTGTTTCGTCTCAGCCGAGCACTATCCCTACATGAACAGCATAGTGCTGTAGTGCTGATTCCCGTCATGTAAGAAAGGCCCATGGGATACTGGCAGACGACATCACGTGAAATAGGAGCCCAGCTGTGGGGCGTGGTGGCGTTTTGGTGACCTTTTAGATCTGCATGTCACAGCGAGAGAGAGAGTAACGGGACAGGACTGGCTGTCACTTGACCCTGAAGCCTGATCCGTAGAGATAAACACGCTCTCTTTCTCGCTCTTTCCTGCTCTCTCTGACCTGCTCGCTTACACGCACCTATGTTAAACTCAATAACAGAGAAGTCTGAAATCGAAGGGAGTTGGGATTTCTGCTATGACTGGCTATCAGATTGTGTAGTGTTATCATGAAATCAGGTTTGATTTTGATCTATTGTTACTTTGTGTTAATCCTGTATGTTAGTATTATCTGTAGATAAAGGCTCTTTATGTTTTGCGCTCTGCTTATGAAATTATACATTCAATTGCAGTCATTTAATGTGTTCCTGTTCATTTGTCTGTGTAGATTTGTTTCTGGACTGGAAGCAGAATGCGTATGAGGTGATAGTGAGGCTGAACTGTGAAGATGCTGGGGTGCTGAAAGTGGAAGATATCGATTATGCCTTCACTGATTTTGCCTGTCACATCCGTCTGCCGGGTAAGGACATTATGTGTGTTTGTGTCTGATTTGATGCATGTTGGTCTTTTGACAGAGGACCATGTGACACTGAAGACTGGAGTAATCGCAACTGATCACAGCTTTGCCTCACTGGACTAAATGACTTTAAAAAAAAAAAATCAATAAATGACTGTTTTTACTGTGTTTTTAATTGTATAATTGCAGCCTTGGTGAGCAAATGAGTCATCTTTCAAAGACATTTTTAAAAAAAAAACGTACTTATTGTGCATGTGTGTGTTTTCTCAGATGGCCGTGAATGGAGCTGTAATCTCCATGAAGAGATTGAAGCCTCCTGCAGTAAACTGCTTTATAAGGAGAAAACAAATGTTCTTCAGCTTATCTTGCACAAGAAGATCCCCCTTAACCCATGGCCCACCTTTGCTGTAAGAGCACCTGCTCATTCTTTTCCACTCTCTTTCTCCAGCTGTCCATCTCATTTTGGTTTTATTTTTGATGAGAAATCTGTTTTTATAGGGTAGACTTAGCTTCTATTATATAATCTTTTGAAAGATTAAAAAAACAGAATACCTAATTTACCTAATTTATTGTTGTTTCTTTTTGTGTCTTATATATTTTGTACAGTAACTAAAAACATAATTACTCTGGTTTATATACATTCATTTAAAAAAAAAAAAAAAATATATATATATATATATACATATATATTATAATATTATATCATCACATTGGTCTTACTTTGTTGTGGTAAGCTTATTGTTCTGTGAGAGAAAAATCTCTGTATGCAGATTTGAGCATTCATAAATGTTTTCCTGATCGGAGATCCCTTAATAAAGCTTTGTGTTCCTTAACAGAACAAGAAAAAGACAGAGGTAGTGAACATCCTTCGAGAGAATGGCAGCAACCACCACCAGTCGACCACAGGGCAGTCTGAAAAATGTGCCGAAATCATTGAGAAAATGCCCGCAGTGACCTCTGCAGAGCAGAAACGAGGTAAACCCGAACGAGGGATGAAAGGCAAACAGGTGGAGCTCACAGAGAGCACAAGTGTGAAGGTAGCTGAGATTAAATCGAGCGATAAAAAAGCAGACCCCGTCAGTGAGCCCATTGCAAAGCGTACCACACGACCCTCCAGAAACACAAAAGAGCCCCCAGTAGCTCCCTACTCAACAAAGGAGCATCAATCCAAACCAGCAGTTAATGGAAAGACACACACATTAGCTGGGAGCAGTGGTGCCTCTTCAGCTAGTGCTGCAAAAGACAACAGGGTTCAGATGCAGGTTAAGGGTCAAGGATGCCAGGCATCACCGAGAGAGAAAGGGCTGGACAGGAAGCTAAAAAGCAACGATAAGGTGAGACTAATAATCACTTGAAAGTGAAAACAATCAGCAGCGAATATAATTGTGTAAAAGAGTCTCTCACATCCTGATGTCCTGTGTTGTTTACAGGTTGAGGCAGATGAAAGTAAGACTGTTTCCTCAGCGTGTGAGCTGAAGGTGACACAAAAGGAGAGTTGTCCTCCTGTGAAAACTCAAATGGAAACGATCACATCTAATGAGCAAGAAAAGAAGCCACAGGCTGATGCCCAGATCCCTAAAATGCTTCCATCTCATGATTTGGTATCTGGGGAGCCTGTTTTAACAGCCTCTAAGAGAGTGGAGTCTCCTCAAAAGAGCTGCACAGAAGAGAAAAGAGACAAGTCTAAGGAGGATCCACGTGGAGGGAGCCAAGAGGAGGATACAGAAGGTCAGTTAAGAACAATCGTGGCATCAAGTTAGAGTTCTACTTTAATGTAATTTGCAGGAAATTTGTCAAGGACACAAAATACAAAACAAATACACACAATAAAAACTGCATTAAGAAAGAGGAAAAGAGTTAAAATACCATCACAGTTACTGCAATGGAATATTTAAAATACTATGAATTGGCAGTAATGAATTAATTCTTATAGCAATTACTTCTACGTTACATTAAAGACAATGTGTTGTTCTGTCAGAGCACAACATTAGAATATACAACATGGTTCAAAATGTATTGGGTCTATATGGGTTTGTTTTGTCTATAAGCACATTCAATTGATAAAGTGACAATAAAAATGTATGATGTTACAAAATATTTATTTCAAATTCTATTCCTCAGAGATTTTTGACAAATAAAGTATCATTGTTTCTACAAAAACATGAAGCAGTACAACTGTTTTTCAACATTGAATAATAATCAGAAGAAATGGTTCTTGAGCTGAAAATAAACTAAAGATAATCTAGTGTTATCTAAATCAATCTCATGTCCGGAGAGAGTTTTGGGGTGTTTTCACATGAGGAAAGTCAGCTAGTTCACTTGCTTTGGTCTGGACCAAATCCAATAAAATTTTTTGGTTTGGTGGTTTAAAAACAGCCTAATCATGGAGAGTTTTTGTAGTGCAATTGTTGGTTTTAATGATATTCTGTCATCACCTACTAACGCTATGTGCATCTGGGGGAGAGAGCATGCTGGATTAGGTATAAAGCAAAAGTGAAACTTAACAAAAACAGGGTGCATAGGAAAGCGATCGCAGGCTTTCGCATATGTCTCATTTTGACTAGCAAATGTAGCTAACAACTCTTTCCCATAAGGCAACTCCAACTACAGGAGCCTGTTAACTCAAAAGGCGCAGTGCTTTTTGCAATTGGATCAGATCAAGGCTGGATTATATTCACACCTTAAACGAACCGTACCAGAGTTCGTTTGGAACCAAACCGAGGCCACCTCTTCAGCTGGGTCTTGGTTCGGTTGTTTGGTGCGCATCAGAGTGCATATGCTGTATTTACACATGACCAAAAGGTCCGCACCAAAGGGGGAAATGAACATGAGTTTATTTTAGTCAAACCAAACAAGAAGGTGTGAAAACACCCACATTGAGTTCACACAAATAAAAGTAGACCCTTTACTAAGGTTGCATGATATGGTCATTTTTCATATCATAATATCGCCAGCCTGTGAGATCGCCGATACACAATATTATCATGTATGGTGGGTGGGTGCAAGAGAGAGGATTTCTGTACTTATCACAGGCTATTTGATGATTTTAAACTGCGTGAGAGAGAGAGAAAGAAAGAGATCGCGCCTGGAAGCACCAGTAACCGAAATACTATACCTTCAAACATATTGGAAACTGACATGTTAAATATAAAAATATTTAAAACAGCTAGTTCATATATTCGGATACAGCAGTCATACATGGTTATTATAGGACCGCGCATCCTACAAGTTTGCTGCATTCTCGCAGAAGTTATATTTTAAAACTCAGACACGGTCAAAATCAAAAGTAGAATTATTTTAAAGACCAACAGTTTTACACTAAATATTGGACTTCAACGAACACGTTAAAGATGAAAGTATTTTCAGAAAGCCGAAGTTTATATTTTTGAAGTAAAGTTAAATTAAACGGATAGCTACAGAAGTCACAGCGCTCTGGACCGCGCGTCCCACGACGAGCCCTGTTTTAGACTGATAACTTATTAACTGCATTTTTAAAAATTATTATAACGATGATGAA
>JAUCMU010000048.1:9570849-9583827 GCA_032275025.1 Enteromius treurensis | reverse complement strand
GGTAGCCCAATAATAATAGGCTGCTTAATAATAATAATAATAATTTTATACATTAATAGGAGAATGAGCCCAATATCATCTTGACTATCGACGAAGACATCTGGTATCGTTGATAGCTCTGACTATCGTCGATACACGATACCTTTACGGTTAGGAATTATGCATCACTCTTATCTGCAAGAGCAAAAATGTTATTTTAAAAATGCGTATTTTGTTTGCAACGGTTCCTCCCCCGCATGCAGAAGGCATTCTTCCACACAAACACTTGGATATGCGCTAAATACTGCACAATTTTCTGAGTTAATATTAGAGTACATGGCTATGTAAAGTTACTTCTACTAACATGTTTCAATTTTAAAGGATAATCCATATTTGAGGTTGAAAGACCCTTTTCCAATAAACACTGTTATCACCTCAAGGACCAGCCTTTAACATTTTGTCTGTAGCAAACGCACAGTTTGTTTCAGTTACTAATTGGCTAGTACATTTTAATCCAACTAAGCTATCTCATCATTGATGTTGTGTTAAGGCCCAGAGCCGATGGTCAACTTGAAGTTTGTGAAGAATGACTCGTATGAGAAAGGGACAGACCTGATGGTTGTTAATGTCTACATGAAAGAAATCTGCCGGCAAATGTCCAGGGTGCTGTTCAGGGAACAAGACTTCACTCTTATCTTCCAGACAAGGTGAGGGAGTCATCCACACAATGTCCAGAAATAAAGATTTCAACTCTTACGTTTACAATTACTGTCCACAGTGATCCCAACTTTTTGCGGCTTCACCCGGACTGCGGACCAAACAGTGTCTTTAAATGGCAGGTTAAACTCAGGTAAGACATTCTGATGGGCAGCCTCATCTCCGTCGATCCACTGGCCAAGTCTACGTTTATAAGGATTTCTTCATTGGTCGATGTTTCAGGAATCTAATTCAGCCAGATCAGTCCAGCTATGCCTTCACTCCGTCCCGTATCGACATCACCCTGAAGAAGAGACACAGTCAGCGCTGGGGAGGTCTGGAGGCACCTGCCACACAAGGTCTGCTGCCTGGGCTCTATTTGCTTCTGAGGAATCTTTTAGAATTAAATACACAATCGTGCCATTAACATTAATTTGTCTACATTTTGGACACAAGAAAGTAGGGGTGTAACGGGACACAAACATGACAGTACGTACCTTGGATTTGACATCATGTTTCGGAAATAAAGAACAGCTAGACCCTTGATCTTTTCAGAGAGCTCTGATGTGTGATAGGAGGCATACATGAGATAATTAATTGCAACATCCTGCAGAGTGATTCTATTTATTTGGTTCGGATTCAGTTCTGATAAATATTAGAGTTCTATTAATTTTATCATGATTGTTCAGCTGTGGTTATGTTAATTCATATCATATTCACTACTGTTTCAAAGGTAGGGTGAGTGAACGCATTCAGCTGATCAGAAGTGATTGCAAAGGTATTTATAGTGATGATAAAGGATATCTGTACATTCTGTTGTTTCGAATTAATATTTGTTAATAGATCTTTAAGAATTCTATCATAATTTTCACTAAAATATTAATATTAGATTCAGCATATAAGACTGATCTCTGAAGGGTCATGTGACTCCAATGGCTGAAATTCAGCTTTGCAATCACAGAATAAATGTATTTGAGTATTCAAGCTATTTTAAATCGTAATTGTTTTTGTTTTTAAAGCATTTTAAATAAACACCGCCTTGGTGAGCATGCGTTTATGATAGCGAGCATAAAATTAGCAATGACATTTAGCTGCTAACCACAAGCTCTATTGTCATCTGTTTAAGGTGCAGTGGGGGGCGCCAAGGTTGCTGTGCCCTCCAGCCCTTCCACGCTCGATAAGAGCCAGCCAGGAAGCAGCCAGCATGCACTTCCTGCTAAAGAAGAACCACGAGTGGGAGAGGAGAAAGCCAAACCCCCTCGGGCCCCAGAGGACTTGGGTCTGGATGCCGTTGCACCTCGCTCAGTTTCCGAACACATGTCCCTCAAACAGGATCCAACAGTTGCTACGGTAATAAGTGCAATGTCTGTTTCCTACATAAGATACGCCATAACTTGTCTCAGGGCTATCAGTTACGACCTATCCTTGATTGTCAACAGCCCAAGCCAACCTGCATGGTGCAGCCCATGGCTCACACTCCTCCTGCAGGCAGTGAGAGAGCTGAAGAAGTGGAGGAGAAGAAAGTGTGTCTCCCTGGCTTTACTGGACTGGTCAATCTGGGAAATACTTGCTTTATGAACAGCGTGATCCAGTCCCTCTCCAACACACGGGAGCTCAGGGATTATTTCCATGGTCAGTGGCATTTTATTTGATGAGAATTGCTTCTTATTCGTGTGGTTATGTCTTAACCAGGTGTTGCTGTGTTTGTTATTTCCAGACCATGGGTTTGAGTCTGAGATTAATTGTAATAATCCATTGGGCACCGGTGGACGGCTGGCCATTAGCTTTGCTGTGCTGCTTCGAGCGTTGTGGAAGGGCACACACCACGCGTTTCAGCCCTCCAAATTAAAGGTATCCATGCAGCAACAAAATCATGTCCTATATCCTCCCACATATGTAATTATTGAAGCAACTCATAAAAACTGTGTGTTGTTTCATTTCTCTTCCGTAGGCTATAGTTGCAAGCAAGGCCAGTCAGTTTACAGGCTACGCGCAGCATGATGCTCAGGAGTTCATGGCTTTCTTGCTGGATGGGCTGCATGAAGACCTGAACCGCATCCAAAACAAACCATACACAGAGACAGTTGACTCAGACGGCCGTCAGGATGAAGTGAGCTCTTGTTTTTGTCTCAAAGTGTACTGCATATGCTGCATCCTTGTATATGGAGCAGAGAGTGGTACTAATAAGCATGTCCAATAGAGTCCAAAAGTCTGACAAAGTTGACAAAGCATTATAATGTAAAATGAATAGCAAATATTAAGGATTCTTCACCAGTCATTGATCAAATAATTGAATTTGTGACATTTCAGCATGTTAATTTGAATACCATGCTCAATTAGTTTGTGTTGTGTAGTTAGCAAGGGAGGCTTTTCCGTGATAATATATCTTCTGAAGGTTGCTCTTGTTTGTGGTTTGGCAGGTTGTTGCAGAAGAGGCGTGGCAGAGGCATAAAATGAGGAACGATTCTTTTATTGTTGACCTCTTTCAGGGCCAGTACAAGTCAAAGCTGGTGTGTCCCGTGTGTTCTAAGGTAATATATCAAGAGCTATGATTCATAAAGTCAGTCAAAACTCAAATTTGATCACCTTTTGATAAGAGTGTTGGGCAGATAAATAAAACGTTTTGTGTTGCTTAGCAATTTGGTTGTTCGTTTCTCATCTTTTTTTTTCTTTTTGTCAGGTTTCCATAACCTTTGACCCCTTCCTGTACTTGCCTGTCCCCCTACCTCAAAAGCAGAAGGTGCTGACTGTTTTTTATTTCGCTAAAGATCCCCACAAGAAACCAGTGAAGGTACGCCCCACAACTTTCTGAAGTTCCTAAGCAAGCCTGTTCACAAAGAGCTCAGCTTTGTTTAGAAGGACGTTCACATTGATATTTTTTAACATTTGACCAAAACTTTTTGCTTGTGTAGTTTTTGGTCAGTGTGAGTAAAGATGGCTCGAGCACGGCTGAAGTACTGGAGTCGATATCTCGCAGTGTGAGGATCAAGCCAGAGAACCTGAGGCTGGCTGAGGTATGATCTGAACACTTCCTTTGCTTGTAGTTGATCCATGTTTTATAGCAATATATATTATATAAAAATATTTGGAAATGCAATTGGAAGGTATGATAATGAGTTCGGCTGCTCAGTTATGGATTCTTCTTTTTTTTTTTTACATTAGTCATACTTTTTTTGAGTTTTGGATATAATACTGTACAGCTACTTAAACTTCGAAACCTAATATTTTACGTTTTGTAAACCATGTTCAACATGTTAATGTGGTAAAAACTGGAAAGGACATTTTGAATTGTTCTCCCAAATATTATATTATTATTTTAGTTTAGGTTAAAATACTAGGGAACGGCAGATTTTTTAATCAAGAGGGTGCAAGAAAATAAATACAGACCAAACAGCATTTTATTACATAATTTTTTGAAAAATGAATTTATTTTGAAGCTAAAATGTATCAAGTTAAATTTGTTCCAACATTGTGAAATGGACTTCAGCACAATGATGGTTTATCTTGATTGTGTAGTAATTGTTTTATGCCAAGATCACAATTGAAAATAACATTTGATTCATGGGCCAGCTCTACTGATGTGTGCATTGGGATGATTATACATTTTATTCTTCATTAATGCATTGTGTTCTCTCAATATTTTCTCTCAGGTGGTGAAGAACAGGTTCAACAAAATCTTCTCACCATCTCAGGCTTTAGACACGTTCACGCCCACTGACCTTCTCGTCTGCTTTGAGGTGCTGTCGAAAGATCTTGCCAAAGAGAGAGTGGTGCTGCTGAAGGTCCAACAGGTATACCGTTTCCGCCATTCTTATTACTTTCTTTGGATATGAAGATTTTTTTGCTGTGAAATAATGCATTGATTGTGTCCTTGTGTTGATCTTCAGAGACCTCAGGTTCCAAGCATCCCGATCACAAAGTGCGCTGGCTGCCTGAAGCTTCCTGCCTCTGACGAGGAGAAGCTCAAGCGCTGTACTCGCTGTTACCGTGTCGGCTACTGCAATCAGTAAGTTTTCATGTGTTCATTAGAGGCATGTGTTGTGCTCGCTCTGAGACTTGGCCTAGAGTAAACTTGGTGTTAATTTTCTTTCCTGTTATTGCAGGGCCTGCCAGAAGAACCACTGGCCCAATCACAAGACCAAATGCCGGCCCAATGGGGAGAATATCGGACTGCCGTTTTTAATAAGTGTGCCTGAGTCTAGGCTGACTTACACCCGTCTGACACAGCTTCTGGAAGGCTACTCTAGGTATAATTGCAAGAAGTAGCATAGATTAAGAATTATTTACCCATTTTAGTAATTTGGTCAGCTTTACAAGATGGTAAAAAGTGAACTGGTAGCTTATTTGTTTGTATATTTTAATGTTATTATTAAAGTGTTATTGTATATAAATTTTGTGAGGATTTAATTCAGGTTAGATATATTTTTTTAGAATTTATTTTTATAGCATTTGTTATAAATAACTGATATTTGTAAGCATTTTGTGTATTTTAAAAAATGTATATTATGTATTGATGTAATTTAATAATGACATATTTTTATGATCAGCATTGATTTATAAAATATTTATTTGTGTGATTGGATGATATATTTTAGGTGATTTTGATCAAATAGAGCTGACATAAAATGTTTCCATGCACTTTGTAACCCTTCATTTTTGTGTGTGTGTGTGTGCAGGTACTCTGTCAATGTGTTCCAGCCACCTTTCCAGTCAGGTCGAACATCTCCAGAGGCAAGCCTGTCTCGTGTTGACCTGACCCCCATGGCAAGCAGTGTTTCAGAGTGTCAGGAGCAAGAGAGGGAGCCGTCATCTGCGGGAGAAGCAGAAAGCCAGGTGGAGCAGGGTGACTCTGGCACAACACCACAAACGGAGTCCCCGCCTGTGATCTCCACTGCAGGTGGAGACACTCTCTCCACCGACTCAGGCTGCTGTGAGCTCGCCACCAGCTCCCAAGATTCTTTGGTGGAGAAAGAAACGTCCTGTGAAAAGGCTGTTAAACCAGAAGGTAAGTTAGTGTGGAGCTCTTTGCTATAGTTTTTGTTTGTTGTGAAGTTATAATCCATCGCTGTTTGTTCATTGGTAGCTGTAGTGACCGGGTATCAGCAGCCGTCGGAGTCAGCGAATGGAAGTGCGTCTCAGTTCTACATCACTGTTCTGGACTCAAGCCAAAAGGAGGACGGAAAACTTGAGGACAAAGGTCAGTTAGAGGTTTTTGGACGGATGTGTTGCTGGTGTCGGAGAAGCTTATCTTCATCATCCTGGTGCCACCTACAGGTGATGCGGTACTGGAGCTGCCTGATGACTGCACGCTGGAGCTGGTGTGGAAGAACAACGAGAAGCAGAAGGAATATGTGCTGGTGCGCTCTAAAGAGCTGGAGTTTGATGAGGACCCTGGCTCTGCTTCGGAGACATCCAGGGCAGGACACTTTACATTGGAGCAGTGCCTGAACCTCTTCACCAAACCTGAGGTGCTGGCCCCTGAAGAGGCATGGTACGAACAGACGTGTTTCAGGGTGTTTATATGACGTCATTTATGTGGTTGGCCCACTCATATCTTTTCTCGTTGTGGTTCAGGTATTGTCCAAAGTGTCAGCAACACAGAGAAGCATCTAAACAGCTGCTGCTTTGGCGTCTTCCCAACGTGCTCATCATCCAACTCAAGCGCTTCTCATTTAGGAGCTTCATATGGAGGGACAAGATTAATGATATGGTTGATTTCCCAGTCAGGTACACTGAACTAAATGCTGTCTCTAGCATAGGAAGTTTAGGGTCCGCAAGATTTTATTTGTTTTATATTATATAAATAAGTATATATAAATACTAAATAAGTATTTTATGCTCACCATTTTATGCTCATGTATTTATTTGATAGTAACAATAATATTATTCAATTTTTTTACAATTAAAATGAACAGTTTAGTCTTCAGTGTCACATGATCCTTCAGCAATCATCCTAATATGCAGAAATGTTTCTTAAGAAAAATGATTTGCATTAAGGCATTCTTGCTGAATAAAATAAAAATCTTACTGATCCCAAACCAGTATTGACATACTGTTTTATTAGTTTTATTAATATTTGGAATGTTTTGTGTTTTTATATTTTTAATGTTTTTTTTTTTTTTTAAGTTCCTTTTTGTCAATTATATTAGTTTTTGCTTTATCTTTCTAAAACGTTCCTCACTATCTGTCGTAAAGCTGCTTTGTACTTGTATTTATTATGAAAAGTGCTATGCAAATAATTTTAAATATTTTAAGTGTGGGTTAAAAAGTTAGCAATAATATTGTCAGTACAATCACGTTTGTATGTGCCGCTATAAATATAATCCTGATAGTTTAGCTAAATAGTTTTCTTTACTGTCCATGTTTTGAATAGATTGTATAATGGAGGTTTTCTTCTTCAGAAACCTGGACCTGAGTAAGTTCTGTATTGGTCACAAGGGTGACATCCAGCAGCCCCCCATCTATGATCTTTACGGTGTGATCAACCATTATGGGGGCATGATCGGAGGACACTACACGGCCTACGCTCGTCTTCCCAGTGACAAAAACAGCCAGCGCAGCGACGTCGGTACGAGCGAGCTCTTCTAAAATCAATACCGCCTCACCATCTGTGATGAGAAACGGCTCACTGTTTACTATTTCAGGCTGGCGCTTGTTCGATGACAGCACAGTGACAACGGTGGAAGAGAGTCAGGTGGTTACGCGTTACGCCTACGTGCTGTTCTACCGCCGCAGGAACTCTCCGGTAGAGAGGCCGTCTCACTTACTGGGGCCCCTTGGCGCCGATTCCTCTGCTGCAACCGGCGGTGCTGCCAGTCAGGTGAGCTCAGCACCTTCTCATGTCACTGCAGCCCAATGGAAAAACAGTTTAATCTTAGAGGAGCAGATGTATACTGGTTCATTAAAGTTGCAAGGGATTGGATTCTCAACATTTTTCTCCAACGTTCATTTTTTAATGAGCTGTCTCTAAGAAATGCTCGGAAAACAGCAGCTGATTGCAATTTAATTAGATGTTTCATGAGCGGAGTATAATCACCTTGTGATATCTAATAGATGAATCACGAGTCGATTTGATGAATTGTGTTACAATCTCCTGACTTCTTTTGGATTATTTTGGGAATCTCAAAAGGTAGAAATATACAGCTATGACATTTGCATCTTGGTTTCAGTCATTTCTAACAAGAAGTTTACTCGCCTATTTCATTCTCTGCTCAGTTGAATGTGTGACTGAAACTTTAAAAGTCATCGATTGACATTAGGGTCTTTAAAAGATTAGATTTGGTACTTTTGAGGGAATTGGTCCATCCCTAAAGTTCAATCTTTGATTTATGGGTACGAGGAAGCATTTAGCCTTTAACTGAGAGTAGATGTATCAGTCACGGGGTGTACACATTGATTCAAAAGCTGTGATTTGTCAATGAAATGCTATTTCTGGACAGGAACAGACCTCTTGTGGTCCTTTTGCATGCTAATTTGCTTACCCTTACCCAGTGTGTGAAACTGGAGCAGTGAGCTCTCTGATACTCAGTGTAGTAGATGTTCTACGGTGGAATGATGAGGCAAGGCCCTTTCCCAGAAGCTGACACAGGTTTCCGCCAATCGCAGGCGTCTCTGATATGGCAGGAACTGGAGGAGGATGAGGAGGGGCAGCGAGATGCCTCTTTTCGGAGTCTGTTCCGCCCCGTTCTGCGAAGAAGAAGAGCCAGGACGAGGCCGGAGGAAGAAGAGGAGGGCAGGGGAGGGCATTCTCACCACAGACAAGAGCGCATCTCAGATTACTCTGACGGCGAGCGTCTGAGATATTTCATCATGGGCACTGTGGCGGCAATCCTAGCCTTGCTGTTCAACCTCATCTATCCTTTGTTATGCTGGTCCAACTGGGTTTAGTTGACTAGTCACCACAGCTGCAGACCCTCAGTAGAATTTGGAGATTTGCATTTTACTTTGCGTTGTACTGTTAGTCATCACTCTCCTCTTGGGAGTTACACAGCCTGAAAAAATATCCATGCTAGTCAGGTTATAGCTAGTTTTTTTACAACACTGTCCAGAATGTTTCATAAACACTCAGGAAAAATGTCTTGCATAAATATAAATGTAATTAGTATATGCATTAAATGGTTGACAAATACCCCGAGCAGTTAGCCAGACTTCAGATTTTATTTAAGCTGACCAACGACCAATCAATGGCTGTGTTTACACTTGCCATTAACATGCAACCTGCATCGCGATGTTGTCCACATACACATTGAAAAGATAAGTGTAAATGCATTTGTGATCGGAATGTTAAGAGATCTGTGTGTCCTGATGCAGAGGTCAAAGAGGAAGCTTTGTAATCGGATCTCTGTGTAGTTTAAACACAATCCAGCCATATGTACGCATCATGTCACACAAAACCCCACCCACTAACATTTCAGTTTGTCTAAAAAAAAAAACAACATTTTTGCGTTAGTAGCTGGTTTTTGCATTGTATGATACATCTGCATGCTTCAACTTCTAAAGTTTAGTTTGCGTTTTTAAACAGTTAAACAGTTTTTTGCTCACTTGCTTTAGCTTTGAAAGGTTTTACCATGGATTTGCATGGTAGCCTACCACGCAGCTTGTGTTTATAAGCTTTGTGCGTTAGTGAGATAAAAACATAATGTGGCTAAAAACACTGATTGACAGCAGCGCGGAATCCGATCACACATCCAGATACAGAAGCCACTTGGATGTTGACAAATGTAATCGCGCCGTGTCCTGATATGCTGATGATCAGATCATGAAGATCGCATGTTAATGCCAAGTGCAAACAAAAAATGAAAAATCTCATAATTTACTTACTGTCGTGTTGTTTCAGTCCTCTATGACTTTCTTGTTTTTATGCATTGAATAAGATATTTCTGGATTTCTATGGATTTTTTTGGTTCATACAATGTTGATCAATGGGAACCAAAGCCAACGATCTTCTGTTCATACGGGTTTGGAAGGACATGAGAGTAAGTATATGGTGACACAACTTTTTAGTGAACCATCTCTAACATCTGCCAGTCAGCATTGTGTACCAACTTTGTTTTAAATATAACTTGAATGACTTTAAAAGCAGCACAATTATGATCAAATCTGCAGTGTGTCTATATCTCTGTAGTTGTATTATGTCAGATTTAAAGTCAACATGATTTCAAAGTTTACTTAAGTTAATATATTAATGTTGTGTGTGTTTTGTTTTCAAATCTCATTCGGTTTAATGGCTTAGATAGTGATTTTATGTAATGTTCATTTTGGCCCCATTCAGTCAAACTCACTTTTTGTTTTGGATTTTTTTTTTTCTTGTGTGTGTCATTATTATTAAAAAGTAAAATAAGCTGTGTATGCCATTTCATGTTGACTTTAAATCTAGATTGTTTTTTGGTAAATCTTGCTACTTTAAATCATGTTGACATTGTTGTTTAGTTACATTTCTAATAAGCTTTGTTGATTTTATTTTCTCATTTTTACCACTTGAATGATTTTCTTATGTCTTCGTGAATTTTTGCCAAACACTGTTTGTAGTCTGGCATGTTGTAAAATGTTTTAACAACTGTTTTGTGATCAGCTCTGCACTGTACTTCTACCCAAACAAGGGAAACCAGTGAGGATCTTTCCCCTCTGCTTTGCATCATTGATTCAAAGCGTAGTTGCACATGTCGTATATTAAGATGAGATCCACATATTGTAAAATGAATGGTACTCTGGGTTTTTGGGTATGGGGCAGTCCCAAAAGTCTCAGGGATGCTGGTGGGCTGTAACGGTTGATGTGTCCGTCCACACTAAAAAGGCGGAAAATTGGGCTTCTGTGAATGCCTCAGCTCTGGACACCATGACAGAAACCATACCATCAGATTGTTATTGTACCTCATTAAGGTCAAAAGTCAGGATAAGGTGTTTTCAAAATGTATCTGGTAAATCGTTGAGCACATGACTGCATCATGCATGCATGTTATACTTTTGGCAGTGATGTAATATTTTTCAGTAGGTGATTTTTATTTTAAAATCTTCAAATTATAAGATATTCATGTTATTTATGATGCTGCACAATATGTCCCAGCAATAATTGAGACCACTTTAAATGCTGCTCAATTGTAATAGTGCCTGTATCACGCTCTTCATAAACAATAAATAATTCAAGATGACCCTGTCTAGAAATCACTCATTTGACTTATTTGAATACTTAAACTCTTTGCGTTTGTCTCTGTTTTTTTTATTTTTATAATAATTGACAGAGCTAATTAACAGCTGGCGTTCATGACTCCATTCAGAAGATGCCTCAAGTTTCTCCCTTTATAACGGTGGTTTATTTTACAGGCTTCTAGCCAGACACTGTTTGGGACAGACCTGGACCCAGACGGACCTCCTCAGTTGATCACGGAAGTGACCTCTGACATGTTTGCACACTCTGGAGAATGTGCCGCCCCATCCTACAGCAGCATGGAGGAGGTGGATTAAAACTTGACCCGGTCAGGGAGTCTTGCTTCCTCGGAAACAAAATTAAAAATAGACATTACTTCTCACAAGTGGATCTAGCATGGCAAAAGGTGCTCAATTCCTTTTTATTTACATTTGCAACGGAGACAAAAAGGCTCCAACACAAAGACTGTTTGGAAACGGCCGATTAAAGATGACATGCAGTAAAGTGTTGCTTAAAGACTAATCCGCATTTACAAATAGTTGTGTAATCCGGGAAGGTGAACACATTGAAATACACTGTCATAAGAGGAAGCGCACAGACCTCCAAGCTTTTTTTATGTATATGTCAGCATTTTAACACCTAGAAATTATGCCATTCACAATTTCCCACGATAGGTTTCTAATACAATGTTTATCTTGCTTGTATTTACACGAGGTGTTAATCAGTGAGTGTGATCAACACAGAAGAGTTTGTTCTCACTGAAATGTTGCCTGGCCAGATGTGTTTCTCTCTAAAGAGTCTGGAGGTGTTGTGTAAAAAGTATATTGCAGGTGTTGTAGGTGAAGTTTTAAGTGTGGGCAAGTTTTGTTTTTGTTTTGTTTTTCTTCCTACACTCAGGCCATTTCTCAACGTGATGTCCTGTTTTTTTTCTCAGACAATCCAGTGATTGAAATTATTTTGTTTTACTTCATGTCAGATCCTGTGGAAATGCTAAAGCTTGATTGACTGAGATGCATGTTGACCTTCAATAGCCCTAGTACCGTGTACCATATATCATCTTTCTGTTTTTCTAAGTGTTGAGTGGATTGTCCCATTTCCTCATTCCTTGTTTTTGTGTTGGACTGCATAGCAAGCAGGAACTGGGGATATGATCGTAAGAATGCTGCTGTGAATAAAACAAATGGTTAATATAAATAAAAGCCTTTTTTGCGTAACAACCTTAAATGTTACAGTTCATGTGTATAATTATTTGTCAGGTTTCACCTATTAGGCTTTTAAGTCAAATAATGTAACAAGCAGATAAACAGAGCAAAAGCACATTTGAAATAAAATACTGTTAGTATACTGTATTTTTCTCACAAATACTCAACCTTTTACTTAAGTTGTTTGATTTATGATCATTTTGATGCTTTTATCAGCTCTCATTCTGACGGCACACATTCACTGCAGAGGATCCATTGGTGAGCAAGTAACGTAATGCTACATTTTTCTCATTTCTTTGCACAGCGACTGCTTTTGTGTATTATTTACCACAATATAAGATGCTTATATTACATTTCTTTCGTATTATTTAATATAGTAATATTGTATTATGGATAGGCTCTAGTAAAGTAAATTTTTGGTTATTATTGGACTGGTCACTTTATACTAACAATGATGTTAAACGTGATTTCAAATAAAAAGTATTTAACCGGGCCCTTCATTTCAAGATATTATGTTTACGAATATAAACATACTAAATAAAGGTATTGTGCGCATGCCAGTATTTAAAGGTTCCATAGAATGCATTGAAAGAGTATTTAAAATTGTTCTCTGATATGTAAATAGAAGGTATGTAGCTAGGTAAGGGGAATAAATGCCCAGAAACGGTTTTAAAGGTCCATTTACAACCCTAGAATTTGACCCTAGAATGAAACTGTTTTAGCCTTATTTGGAAGGTCATGAATAGTAATGAGGAGGTCTGCTCTGATTGGCTGTTTCTCAGCGTAGCTCATTTCAGTGGAACAAACAGATTTCTACTGTCCAGCGTGAACGATGGAGGGATTAGGGATTCAACCTTATATGTTTGAGCCTGTCTCAGATGAAGATGCTGATTTTGTAGAACAACCTGTTGTTCTGAGATTGCACATCGACCCTTCTGAATGGTAAGTTATGGGCGG
>JAUCMU010000048.1:9545978-9570749 GCA_032275025.1 Enteromius treurensis | reverse complement strand
TAGGAAACGATGGTGTTTGAGACTCACAGTATGTTATGTCCATGTACTGAACTCTTATTATTCAACCATGCCAAGGTAAATTCAGTTTTCCATTCTATGGCACCTTTAACACTGTAACGATGAAAGATGATTCACAGTCGCCCGGGAGGAGAAGGGAGGCAGCAGTAGGTGGCGCTCTCACCACATTCACCCGTAAAGCGCTGCAGAACCCGCTCTTTCTCGCGATATTTGACACTGACAAGGAAGTGACCTGTCATTCTATAAGCCGGTTTTTAGAGCTCAGCTGTTTTCAGTCAAACGTCCTTTTTTAAACGAATGCAGTCAATGAATGTTTCTGTACACACAGAGAGTGAGAGCATCACGTGTCACGCTGTTTTTCCTCTGACTGAGATGTGTGTCTTCCGCGCAGGTCACATGAAATCTGGACGGATTCACCAGTCATTCAGCGCCAGGGATACTTATCCTCGTTTACACTTAAGTACATTTGTTTAATTTATATATGAATAACTGTAGTTTGAAATAAATCCTCCTATAGACATTGTAGCACCATGTATAACTCGGAGAGGATCCCTGAAACAAGTATCGATCAGAACCAAACTAATGGATGCAGAAGTGATGTGAACTCTGACGGGACAGAACGATATAACGATCCCTCTGATTCAATCCCAAAAGGACCTTCCAGAAGAATCGTTCTTCACTTTGATCTCAACAACACAATCCTTGTATCTGACGCAGTCACAAAACAAGGAACTGTAGCTGCTCTTGAATACTTCCTGTCTACGGTGACCTGGGGGCGCATGACAAAAGGTAAGACCACTTATCTAACTTTAGGGGGTTTCAGCTTCTACAGACCAGAAACCCTCAAGCTAACTTTCCAGACAGCTGGCAAACCGGGGACTCTAGCATTATCTATTCGATTTCTATTCTATCTATTTTGTTTTTTAAATAGTGACCCTCTAATTAGTGCTCTCTATTGTTTTTCTATTTTATATACTTGTTTTTTTTTCTTTTCTTTTTTTTAATAACCCATCAACACTAGCATTCTCTGTTCATTTTCTATTCTATTTTTTCTTTTTCTTTTTTTTTATTTATTATCAAAAAAAAATTTAAAACAATTTAATTCTCTATTCTTTTTCTATTCTTTCTACTTGTTTTTCTGTTTATTTATTTAAAACATGACACTCTAGAGTTCTCCCATTTATTTTATTTTAATTAGTTTGATCTCTTTTTAATTTTTTTTTTTTATTATTATTATTAAATGGTCCTTCTCACTGTTCTCAGGTAAATGGGAGTGGTTGTCAGAAGCACCATCTCTCCTCCAGCCTTGCGAGGGTGCCCTCACTTACTACTCTCAGTTTGGCCGAGTGGCAGGCTTCACCACTATAGGTCCCGGTCGACGGTTCCGGAAGGTCCTGGAGGAACATCTAGAGCAACTCCGATGGCCGTCTGACTTGCCTGCAGATAAAGAGCTCTCAGTTAAGGGAGAAGATGGGAAACTGTATCACTGGATCCTCCCTTCCTTCTTCCAGATGCTGCAGGACTTGGCTTCACAGGGTGTGGAGTTCTCCGTCCTGTTCCGTACATTCGGCACAGATCTGCCCCGTGTTCTTAATGCTGTCAAGCATGCTGTAGAGCAAGGCTCACATCCACTATTTCCCAACCTACCGGCTCTAAAGGTATTTGCTATGCAAAATTAGGTTTTGTGTTGTCCCAGATAACCCGAGCCTCGTTGAGACTGTCTTCTCTCACAGCTGAGGGTGAACATGACCCCTGGACGCATCAAGTGCAGCAGTAAAGGAGCAACACTGATCCGTGGAGAAGAACACGTGTCCACAAGGGATGGAGAACGGCATGTTTACCAGTACCTGAGCTCTGCTGAGGGTCTTGGTGGCTTCCAAGACCACTTTGACTGGTAAGGAACCAGTTATGTATCTAAAAAAAATATATTTTTTAAACACTTACAATGCCTCTGTTTTTTAAATAGGTGGGCACGGAACACATACTCCATCTTAGGAGGAAAACCACTCTGGATTGACCCTTTTGACCCCAAAGTGCAGCATATCTTCATTGATGACAACATTCGGCAAAACGATGAGGACACTATAGTCCATCCTAAGGTATTAGATGTATGTTTTACTCTTCTTCAGATTGACCCTCCCTTACGTTTTACCCATTCCTCTGAACGTTCACCTGTTTTTCCAGGTGTTTCTGGACCCTGAGGGTTTGCAGACTCGCACAGCCTCCACATCAGAGCTGTATGATCTGTGTCTGGTGCAGAACGACCTGCTGAAGGCCATTTCTGAGCCTGGATATTTCACTCGACGCATCCAGATCTGCATGGAGAACTATGAGGGGAACATTCAAAAGGGATAGCCAAATGAATGTCAAGTCACACAATGAAACAGAAATTAGGCATAAACACAGCCCTGTTGTATGTGCATATATGTGGGGAAACCATGTGTGAAATTCTCTCCTGCAGTCACAGATCGACACCCTTTATTCACCCTAATGAAGGTTAGGGTTATATACATTACCATCATTATTATGGGTCAGATTAGGCTTCTGAAAGATGTAATCATCATAAACATCACATGCCATAGTATATGTAGATGGTCATAAGCATTGGCAGCTGCTTCATAGATCTATTTTGTTATATGAACATGTAAATCAAAGAAGGAAGGTGATTCTACCAACAGTATTCTCAGGAACATCCGGTAGTATTTTAGTGTTATTTATTTTACTTATTTAAAACAAGTTAAATATCAAAACACTTTTTTGGACACATCTTGTGAAGACATTTTTTGCATTTGCATTTGCATTTGCGCTATTATAGCTTGAAAGCTGAGACTAACCAAAGCAGATATTTCTAACATGTTCATTGGAGTGAGTTTTCATTATTGCAGTTTTTACACATTACGTGTTTTTTTCAATCCCGTGTTGCAGTTTCATATCCAAATTTTCCAACAACCTATATGTTTTGATTTCAGTGTAATGCAGTGTTTTCACCGTTTTCTCGCCATCATTGGAGGATATTCTACTGAAGAAAGCTTGTCATTGCACAGTTACTGCTTTTACCCCTGATTTCACAAACAAGGCTTAAGCCTAGCCCTAGACTAAAATGTAAATCTGAGCTGTTTCATCTAAAAGAAACTTGCACTGACTGATCTTAAGACACGTCAGTGCCTTTGTTTTGTCTTTAGATTCAACACCAGTAATGTTTTTTCTAAGGCCTATTAAAAACAAATTAGTTAAATGTCCTGGGGGCGGTTCCATAAAACAAGCCAGGCTTATTTTGGTTAGTCAGGCTTATTGTCAGTAGATTTGATACAAAATGAGTCAGACTAACTGAAATAAGGCTGGCTTATTTTGTAAACTTGTTTTATGGAACAGGCCACTGATTGAACTATTACTAATCCAGGCTTAGCCCAACCCCTGTCTATGAAACTGGGCCTTAGTTTTTATCTTTATTTAATGCGTTATTTATAATGCCTATTTTTGGAATATTTGGTTATTTTGTTGTATGATTTGTTATAGTATTTTTTTTTTCTTTTTGGAGAGAGTTGCAAAAATATGATGTTGTGGGAAATGTTTGTTTACATATATTTTAAACGAACGTGGTTGGTCTTGTATTTTCTTATTTACATCTTATCCTATGTTATAAGATCAATGGGGAGACTGAATAGTTTTTTTGCACTGGGCACTAGTAACTTAGCACTGATATATTACCATTACGACTCTAATGCTCTCTTTAATAGATCAGTGGGTAGTAGAGACGCGCGCTGTTGCTATGGAAACAGCTATAAACACGATTCAGCGCGATGTGTGTGACGGTGAAACCTGTTCAGGTCTGCAAGCTGAAGCTTAATTAACGTTAGCTTCGTGCTGATGATATGATCAAACGAATCGGTTCATTTAAACGTTGAATCATTCCGTTTTACGCCATAAAAAGTTCATCAGCAAGGTTACCAAAACAGTGGAAGGATGTCAGACTCTGATGAACGTGAGGTGTTAAAAGCAGAGACTGAGGAAGAGGATGAAGAAGGACAGGGGGAAAGAAGTTATACTGAAAGAAAAGAGAAGGAGATTTCCGGTCAAGACGATCAGGTAACTCGAAGAGCCAACAAGTACATTTAAGAAGATTTGTTTTTAAATATGCATCATATTTTTTCTTGTATACAAAAAATTATAATTTATCAGATTGTACTTTCTGTAACCTACTTTATTCTGCACTGGAGCTCCTTTGGACAAGCCAAATTCCTTGTGTGTGTGTAAAAATGCTGGGTAATAAAGCTCTTTCTGACTTCTGTCCATGAATTTGACTTTTTATTACCAGCTAAAGCCATGTCCACTAACCCAGGACATGATGGTGAAAAGCTTGTCCTTATTGTGTCGCACAGGAAATGGTCTGTCTCATGCATATGTCAGACTTGACCTTAAAAGCAAGTAAGCTGGTCTTGAACAGTCTTTTTATACATATCTTTTTAAAAAGCTACCTTGCACATTTACTGTATCTCAAGTGTGAGTTGAACAAATCCATTTTAAATTGTTTTTTCACCCTATGTTTCTTAACCAGGGGTCTGACAGACCTGGCCTTGCTCAGCTCCTTCATCCATCTGCGCTACTTAGACATCTCCTCCAATCATTTATCAGACTTCTCTCCATTGGCTGATCTCACCCAGCTGCTGTGGGTGAAAGGAGATGGCAACCTACTTCAGAGGTTTGAGAGTCAGCCGTTTCGCAAGCTCACTTACCTACAGTGGCTCAGCTTGGCCAACAACTGCCTGGTTGATGTTAAAGGTCTTGGAGGTCCAGCACTGGAAACCCTCAATCTCACTGGTTAGTTAGATCCATTTATTAGATTATTTTAATTTTACAATGTTGTAATCTTTTTACCCTAGTACCAACCAAACTGATTTAGTTCTAGAGTGGCGTGTGTATAGCTGTATTTAACACAAGTGATTGCACCGTTAAGCTTTATCTGCTACACTAAACACCAACATTTCATAAAATATTTTTAGGTAATGGTATCCAGAGCATGCAGGGCCTGGAATATCACAATCTGACCAATTTGGTGACTCTCGATTTAAGAGGAAATGGTTTGGAAACCACAGATGGCATTTACCTCCCCAATTTACGCCATTTGTATCTGGTATAACTGCTTGTATTTGGGTTTATTGTAGATAAAAGTACATGATACTGATTTTCTCCAATAAACTATAATCTTGCACTTTTAGGCTCAGAACAACATAAAGCGATTGGAGGGTTTGGAGAAGTTCCAGCGTCTCAACACTCTTCACCTCAGAGATAACCAGTTGGAAACACTAGATGGACTCAGTCCCAACATGAAATGTCTCCAATATCTTAATGTCAGGTAACATAAAGAGGTTTGGCATTTTCCCAGTCTCTGTGACATCGAGGAAGCCGATGTCTCTTACTAAATAGAGTTATATTACCACTTTCTGACAACCCTCTTTTTTACTTTAAGGGGGAACCTTATATCTTCTCTGAGGGCTTTGCGAACTCTAGTGAATGTGGGGCAAACACTGAAGGCCCTTGTGCTCTCGGACAACCCTTTAACAAAGACTGATGATTACAGGCTGTTTGTGATCTCACATCTCTCCCAACTGGAGAGACTGGACAAGGATCCCATCACAGCTGGAGAGAAGTCTGAGGCCCAAGAGAAGGTGTGGAACCTCTTATGTATTGCATACTTTGTGGTTAATTATCTTCACTGATGTCATGTGGTCATGTCTATCAGACAGTATTTTAATTGTAAAACATCTTTTTTAGGAATTTGAAGATGAATATGCTGAAGATCAAGAGGACAACTGAACAGGCTATGCTACATTAAATATAATTGTAAACATATATTTATATTCAATACAATCTACTATCATAAAACGTATGATATAGTATCGTATATGATATAATATAGTCCCTGATGTGCTCTTTATAGCTGTAGCTGCTGGTAAAATGATTACTGTCTAGCGCTTATCACTAGATATGATAACAAGTTAGACCTACATATCACTGTAACTTAATACCTATTGTGAAGAAAACAAGGAAATGCATCTTACTGCAACCTAATTTACAATGTGTTTTTAAAAAGAAACAGAAAGAATATGAATAGAAGTTGGGATTTTAAACATCCATTGTTTTTATGGTTTAATTTTCTGCAATCCCACATACATTTTGATGTTGTAATTTTTACGTTGTTTGGTGTTCTACCAAAAGAGAACAAGAAATGTCACTTCCTGGTTTGTTCATTTCCATCCACATTAAAGAGGCAGAACCTTTTTCTTGTAACTGTAAGCCTGACAGGAAATAATAGTCAGATTTGTATTTTTTTTAAAGGATCCACTTTATTAAACAAAATTTTTTAAAGTTTGGATATGTGTTTTATTCAGACAAAACAAACGCATGCAGCGTGGTGCAAATGTTATTATTTATATGGCCACAAAGAATTTGATAACATATCATTACTAATGGTATCTTTATAATGATATAGCAGACAACTACAGAAATATCTTAAGGTGACGTTACATTTTATGATCTACGCTCTGTTGTTTTTCTTTTGTACAAAAAAGAGAAAACTCAGGTATAGACAATCAAGTAATACTAAAGAAAAGTTCATAGTATAGTATGAAAATGAATTATACTTTATTAAGGAAATCATCACGTGTGCACCACAACTTATAGGTGGACATTTTTAGAAAAAATTAGACTGCAAACCAAAATGATCTGAAAACAATGCATGTAAAGTTATTTTATGTTTTGTTGGAAATTTAGGTCAAACAGGCCCTTATAACGTTACTAGAAACGTGTGTATAAAATACAGTACAGTGTGCTGTAAAGGGTTAATCATTTTCCGCACTCCTTCCCTAAAAACTGTCACCATGACTCGACGAATCCCTGATTCAATCAGCTCATCCTTCAGAGAGTTTACAACAACCGCAAACATTTAATCATGAAGATCAATTTACTGAAGTGTAAAAAAACAGAAATCACTTCTATCTCCTCCTAATCTTATGTATGGGAGAGTTATTACAACACACGGTAGTGTGTGTGTCTGCCTGCGGTCTTTGCCCTGATCTGGCAACCTCTCTCCTGCTGCTCTGTTGCGAAAAGCGTCCAATGGTAGGCGTTCTCGGATGAGTTGACAGCTGACGTAACGCCTCGCTTAAAAGCTACAGCAGCAGCACACCACGTTACCCTCCACACCGTACTCGGCTCTGGTGCTCGCTGCGTTTATCTTAACAATTACAGATTAACGTAGTATAAGAGTTTATTTTTCTGAGTTACAGCACTCGTCTTAATTTCCACACAGTTGAAACATGAGCTATCACAAACCCGACGAGAAAACTCTGCAGGCCCTGAAAGACATCGCCAACAAGCTCCGGATTCTCTCCATCAAGGAAACATGCGCCTCAAACTCCGGGTAAAATCTTTTACACTTGCTGAAACGCTTTCATGACTCCCTTCGATGATGGTAAACGACAGATTTGCAGCTGTATTCGTACGCTTACCTAACGTGTCGTGCAAACATTCACTTTACGTTACTGCACAGCACGTGAACTTGGCGAGGGGGCCGGGCACACTGCTGTTACTTATTAGTTTTTGAATCATTCTACCTTTTTAGCTGTTGTAAGCGAGTCGTTAGCTTCGGACTCATTTGACCGCTTTTTAGCCCTTTGTGGCCTCCAAGCGATGATCAGTGAAAATTGGCTTAGCTCTCATCGCTCCTATAATTAGCACGGGTATGTGGGACTTCACGTGGGATTATAAACTTTTAGTGAATCCTAACTTAACCATGGCGTTTAATTTCTATGTAATGTCCTACGCGCTGTGCTGCAACTGATTGATCGTGGCTGTTCGTGTTTCTTTGAGTCGAATCTTTTCAAATGAACCAGTTTACTGAGCCGAGTCGGAATGAACAAATCCTGACTTGCTGAGTTGATTAACCTGACAGAGCAATTAACTAATATTTTTATGCACATTTTTTACGACTTTTTTACCTGAAACGTGGACAATCCTTTAACGTTATGCCTATTTAACAGTATACATATTTATATGTTAAACAGCAATATATATTACTTAGTAAAATGAGCACGCACAACCACGCCGGGGCAAGGCGACGTGATGACGAAATTACGCTGTGGATCTTTTCTTGAGCCGGTTTTTTGTTAAATTGTTCCGAAGAACCGGTCCGTGGAAGGGATTCGGACTTCAACATCACTAACTAATTTATCCCGCGAGCGCCTGCACGCTTCGTCTACAGGTTGTCACGTGGAAGCGTGTAGGTCTCGTGGTGTCCGTTGTGCTGCGGGTTAAAGTGCTGTTAGGCAAGATGAACTTATGGGCTGATAGGAGACAAATCAAAAGCGCGCTTTATTCAGGCATGTGGCGATAAGCAGAGTTCGATTGAAGCGTGCGTGAAAGAAACGCTTTGCTTTGGCATTGCTTAATCTCTGCGCCCGCAGTTCTGGTTTGTGACACTGACCACTGTATTGCCACAGATGGTCATTTCTCAACAAGAAGTGAAATCGAAGAGTTTCTAAACGTGTAGCTTCCTTGTTGAATAGATTAGTCCTATCAAAAAGAAAATTGAAATGCGTAGTTTATATGGTGCACGCCATGCATCAGAGGGTTAATTTGTTACAGGGCTCTGCTCACGCCCCTGCTGGCGTGCAACAATCTTTCATTCATTGAAAATATTGTGAAGGAATTTCCCTGAGTGTTGAAACTTTTACCTGATACTATTTGTTTTATGGTTATGACACTTCCTCTTATTTCTGTTCCTTCTCATTTTTTTTTTTTTATTTCCTGTTTTTTTTTTTTTTCATCTTCTCAGAGATAAGCACAGTATGTGTAGAGGTTTAAACCAGGAAGTCTTGATCGTAACTGTAATCTAATCCTTCATTCTAAAACTGATCTCTAGAGATTTGTTTCCTAATCCCTTGTCCGTTTTCTTTATTTCAGCCTAAGTGAGTCACTGTATAGGACAAAGATGGTAATTCATCAGTGGTGTTTTGTTTATTGGATCATTAGGAATGGTTTGAAGAATAACAAGACTGCATGGATTTACAATACATTTGAGGTTTTTTTTTACAGGCAGTTTGTGACCCCTAAATTGCATGAGTGATTTACAAACTCTGACTTCAAATATCCTGGTACTTTAAACCACTTTAGGAACAACCTACCTAACAGTTGTACTGCATCCTCAGTTCAAGTTGAAGCTTAGTCATCTGTATGTATTTAACAGCGTTTTTTAACTTAATGTTTTGTCATCTTCCAGTGCTGCATTTTTTTTTTATTAGCTTGACCGATTTGAATGGTAGCTAATTTTTGCTGCAGAATAAAACATCTCTTTCAGATGTAACTTTCAGAATTGCATGGAGAAAAAGTCAAATTGCAGTATCTAATTGTAGAATTATGAGGTTAAAAAAAGTCAGAATTTTGAGAAAGAAAACGGATAACCTTTTTTTTTTTCAGCATTATTATTATTTATTTTTTTCTATAGTTCTGTGACTTACACACCCATTAAAAATTCAAATAAAATCATATGTCATTTTAAACCTATGTGACATTGTCTCTTCCATGGAACACAAAAGGATACATTTGGAAGAATGTACAGTAACTCTTTCATGTAATTACAATGAATGATGCTTTCTAGCTAAAAACAATATACAGGTTTGGAGTGACATGAGGGTGAGAAAATAGAAATGTTGATGTTCTGTTAAATAAGCTTAGTGAGAAAAAAAATGTCTCTATATTTAAATACTAGAGGCCACAGCCCTTCTGAGCATTGTCTTCTATGAAGCGCCTGGTTTGGCAGTATCTGACGTCATTGATTCTGATAAGGTCTGTTACTAAACCTCAAACCCCAATGATGACAGTAGCAACTTTTGCCCTTTAGTACCGTCTGGAATTGCGTTCTAGTTTTGAAGTGAAAGATAACCTGCATGCTTGATTGGTCTTTAACATCCAGCATGTTTGAGCTGATGGTTAATGATTGATGGCTGTATTGATGACACTGCTGTGTTTCCCATTTGCAGACACCCCACCTCATGCTGCAGCGCTGCCGAGCTCATGTCAGTGCTGTTCTTCCACACCATGCGATACAAAGCCAGCGATCCCCGCAGCCCCAGCAATGACCGCTTCATCTTGTCCAAGGTGGGCAGTCGCTCCATGTTTGGTTATAAGATTCTATTTAGTTTTCTCAAAGTGCTTGGAGATTAAATGTGCTCCATCCCTCATGTTACTGTTTTCAGGGCCATGCTGCTCCCATTCTGTATGCTGCCTGGGCAGAGGCTGGATACATCAAAGAGTCGGAGCTGCTGAACCTGCGCAAGATTGACTCGGACTTGGAGGGTCACCCCACCCCTGTGAGTAAGACCACTCTTGTCACCACACGTACACTAGTTTTTATGCATCATAAGATTGCAATCACAATTAACTGAATCCAAAATAAAGTTTTTGTTTACTCAATATATAAATATGTGCTGTATATAATTATTATTATTTAAATACACATGCAAGTATATTTTAACATGCAGCATAAATATAAATATTTTCACAACATGTATAAATAGCCAAACATTTAGTATATGCATAATAAATATACACAGAACACACAAAGTTTGCAAACAAAAACCTTTTTGTGTGAGATTAATCATTTGAAGGCACTGATATTAAATGTAATGTATTGTTGTAATGGCAAAACTGTACTTGGGAAAGATTTCCAATTATTATCAATGTTAAAACGGTTGTGATGCTTAATGTTTTTTGTGGAAACGGTGCATTTGTTATCAAGATTTAACAGAACAGCATTTATTTGAAATGGAAATCTTTATCAACATTAGTTCTTTTGATAAAACGTATGCGTCATTGCTATTTAATTGTATGCATTTCTTAAAGATAATCTTTGTGACTTGGTGTACATCTTTCACATAACCTTTTGATGCAATTAACCTCACTTCCCTGTTTATTTCAGAAACTAGCGTTTGTGGATGTTGCGACAGGTTCTCTTGGCCAGGGTTTGGGTGCTGCCTGTGGTATGGCGTACACTGGGAAATACTTTGATAAATCTGGGTACTTACACTGGATTCCCTCTGTTAATTACAGTGGGGGAAAAGAGTATTTTGTCAGCCACCAATTTTGCAAGTTCTCCCACTTTAAAAAGATGTGGGAGGACTGTCATTTTCATCATGAGTGAATGAATGGGGCCATGTATTGCGATATTTTGAGTGAAAACCTCCTTCCATCAGTAAAGGCATTGAAGATGAAACGTGGCTAGGTATTTTAGCATGACATTGATCTCAAACACACCGTCCGGTAAATTGGGTCACTGTTGCTATTTCTTTTGTTTTCTTCGTCTTCTGTTTGCTGGTTTTTGCACATGCACAATGAATCCGCAGAAAAAATGAACAAATATGACCACGGGTCACGGGCGCTTGTCCTTTCTAATTGAATTAAATTCTCATTTAAAATAATGTTGTTAGTTTACCGGTTAATAATCGATTAACAAGCGTCGGTTGTCGGTTACGAGAAATAACCGAAATGAGCATCCCTACCGCCCGGGCAACGAAGGAGTGGCTAAGAAGCATGGTTTTGGATTCAAGGTCTTGGATTGGCCTAGCAAGTCTCCAGATCTCAACCCCATAGAAAATCTTTTGGAGGTAGTCGAGTCAAGTCTGTGTTGCCCTGCGACAGCACCAAAACATAACTGCTCTAGACGAGATCTGCATGGAAGAATGGGCCAAATTACCAGCAAAAGTGTTTGAAAACATCTATCATTGCCAACAAAGGGTATATAACAAAGTATTGAGATAAAATTGTATTATTGACCAAACTTTACTTATTTTTCTCATTTAGTCTCTCATAGTTGAGGTATACCTATGATGAAAATTACAGGCCTCTTTCATCTTTTTAAGTGGGAGAACTTGCACAATTGGTGGATGACTAAATACTTTTTTGCCCCACTGCATGTAACTCATGTTTTTTTTTATACTCTGATCCATTACACTACATTGCTTGTTTTAAACCGAATTTTACATCTGTTGCTAGTTTTGCTCCTAAACAAGGTTTTCCTCTCAGACTATATTAATAATTAAATTATAGTGGAGTACAGGAAATTCCCACTTCTGCTGATCATTTGATGCTGCTGTAACTGGATGTGTCTGTCTTGTCTAATTGTCTCATTAGCTACCGCGTGTACTGCATGTTGGGAGATGGTGAGTGTTCAGAAGGGTCGGTGTGGGAAGCCATGTCTTTTGCCTCCTATTACAAGCTTGACAATCTGGTGGCCATCCTTGATGTGAACCGCCTGGGTCAGAGTGAGGCAGCACCACTGCAGCACAACATGAACATCTACAAAGAGCGCTGCCAGGCCTTTGGGTGGGTTTAAAGAATACTGAGACTGTCTCGCTTGCTTTGGTAGCATACTGTTTGTGCACAGTTCATAGATTACAGTAACAACTCAATTGTGCAGCACAGCAAAGTTTTTCTAAGATGCATTGTTTTTTTTTGTTGTTTTTTTAGGTTTTTCCCCAAAATCTAAAAAACGTTGTATGATTTCACATACTGTTTAACGTAGCAGGCAGTGTAGAAAGTATACTAAGCAGTGTGCAAGTATTCTATTTAGAGCACAGCCGTTCTTTTGTCTGGCATGTAACTAGTTTGTTTCTTCAGCTTCAATACTTACGTGGTTGACGGCCATGATGTAGAGGAGCTGTGCAAGGCTTTGTGGCATGCTGAACAAACCAAAGGGAAGCCCACTGCCATCGTAGCCAAAACATTTAAAGGCAAAGGGCTCAAAGGTGACTTACTATATCCTGTACTGCAGCAGTACATGAATATCTGTTATGGTTGTCCACATTCTCATGGTCTGATCTGTTTTGTTCAGGCATTGAGGATCAGGATAACTGGCATGGGAAGCCAATGCCTAAGGACCGTGCGGAAGAACTGATTAATGAACTGCTGAGCCAGATCCAGTCACCCAATAAGTCAATCCACCCTCAGCTGCCCAATGAGGAAGTTGATCTAGCTGACCTCTCCCCTATCCACCTGCTCAAAGCTCCAGAATACAAGATCGGAGATAAGGTTATAAACTGAAATTGTTTTTCAAAAAAGAAAAAAAACTTCAGAAGTTCGTCAATAGAAGTTACTATAAAGCTTCTGCTTTTGTTTGCCCACTCAGATCTCCACTAGGAAGGCTTATGGTGTAGCCCTGAAGAAGATGGGGGATGCCAGCCCTCGCGTGGTGGCCATGGACGGTGACACCAAGAACTCAACCTTCTCTGATATCTTCAAGAAGGCCCATCCTGATCGCTTTATTGAATGCTTCATTGCCGAACAGAACATGGTGTGTAAATGGATGTTTTTCTCCCCTGTTACAATGATAATTTACCAGTCATGAGGGTAAAGCACATGTATGTTGACTGACAGTGTGTGTCTCGTATGTCACACATGAATGGACCTGTAATCTGTGTTTGTAGAGCACTTTGTGATGAGTTTAAAGGTGTGGTGCACTATTCATAGTCCATTGTAAATGCCTTAGCTCACCCTGAAAGTCTTATCTGTTACTGTTCACTTTCTGACTAATACTTTTAACTGCCAAGTGCTTGCTCAGAAGGACATGATTTCCCACAATGAGAAAGAATTCCTTTCTGCTAAATGCGTCACGTGGTCATTCAGAGGTCAATATAATCTAGTAATTTTCTTTTTTTATTATTAAAATATTACTCTCTGCAGTAAGTAGTTAGGTTGTTGTATTAATCAACGATTTCGATATTTTGTTGTTACTATTAATGTGCAAAAAATACTTGTTATTGATTTTGATATTACCGTTTTATTATTTCTGGTTAAATAAATGCAGCCTTACTGACCTTTAATGTATGTATTGTGATATTAGTAGTAGTATATACATTGTATTCTATCTAATGAAATTCTGTATTTAATTATGCTGTGTCCAGGTGAGTGTGGCCATTGGTTGTGCTACTCGTGATCGCACAGTGTCATTCGCCAGCACTTTTGCTGCCTTCTTTGCTCGTGCCTACGACCACATCCGTATGGCAGCGATCTCCCAGTCTAACGTCAACCTGGTGGGCTCACACTGTGGCGTTTCCATTGGTAAGGCATTGTGCAGTGAATACATGGCGCTTTGCCATTTTATCTACGCTGAACGTGGTCAAATCTCTTCAGAATCAGAATTAATCAATTAATTGAAATGTTTCCTAATTTCTGATTTTTGTCTAGGTGAGGATGGCCCCTCACAGATGGCACTGGAGGATCTGGCAATGTTCCGCGCTATCCCAACATGCACAGTGTTTTACCCTAGTGATGGAGTATCTACTGAGAGAGCAGTGGAGCTTGCAGCCAATACAAAGGTGCGTTATTGTTTCCACTTGTTGGTCTCCTGTAGATAGTCATCATTATTTTTTATCTATTATTTATCTATTATTCTTTGACTCTGTGTTCATGCCGTTTCATGCTTTTAGGGTATCTGTTTCATCCGTACCAGCCGACCTGACACTGCAGTCCTTTATGATGCTGGAGAGAAATTTGAAGTTGGCAAAGCTAAGGTGAGGGGGGGGAAAGACCAGAATGCACTTATTACACTTAATTTTATACTTTCTACAAACTACAGCAAGGAAGGCTAAATTTAACATCAATTCTGAACTTTTGAAATGCAGTGAGCAAATGGGGCCTCCTATTGGACAGCTGTAAAAATGTCTGATACACAAAATTCTAACCGTTCTCTTTCTATCCTGTAGGTGGTGCGGCAGTCTAACAAAGATCAGGTGACCGTCATTGGAGCTGGAGTAACACTGCATGAGGCACTGGCAGCACATGACCAACTGGCCAAAGAAGGTTTGTTCAGCACCTACTGGCTGTAATAGGACATTTAAGCTACATTACTACATTTAACAGTACCTCACTTTAGAACAGGGGTCACCAAGTTCGGTCCTTGAGGGCTTTAGCTCCAACCCTAATCAAACACAAAGCAGCTAATCGAGATCTTTAAAGGTATACTTGAAACTTCCAGGCAAGTGTGTTGAGGCAGACTCTGCAGGACACCGGCTCTCCAGGTTCAAGTTCAATGACCCCTGCTTTATTTTAAAACACCACTTGAAAGTATAATAAATTAAAGATATATTAAAAGTATTTATTGCATATATTAAATCTTTGTGTGTCAAAAAAACTAAATAAAATTTTATCTGAGAATCATATTGTTTAAAAACCTTGAAATTTTTATTTTTCCCAGGTGTGAACATTCGGGTTATTGACCCATTTACCATTAAGCCCCTGGATGCCTCCACTATAGTAGCGAGTGCTCGTGCCACAGGAGGAAAGGTGATTACTGTAGAGGACCACTACAAAGAGGGTAAGCTGTTTTTTTTCTCTCTCAGTGAAATACCATTGAGATTAAAGAGGAAGACAACCCCCCCCCATTATTTATTTTGGTTCCTCTGCTCTCATTGTAGGTGGTCTGGGTGAGGCTGTCCTGTCTGCAGTGGGTGAAGAGCCTGGCATTGTGGTGCACCGGCTGGCTGTGAGCCGTGTGCCTCAGAGCGGCAAACCGCAGGAGCTTCTAGACATGTTTGGCATCAGTGCTAAATGTATCGTTGCTGCCGTCAGGCGTACATTCGCCAACTGAAACTCTTTGAACCACCCTAAACACCCTTCCTCTTTCTCCACTCCTAACCCAGACCCTAAAGACAAGCTCACCACACCTCCTTATCATTCCAGAAGCTCACGGATATACCTTCCTTCTTAGTGTGTGAAAATGCTCTAACTTGTGCATTATAATCTATACAGTGTTGGCCATAGCTTTGGAGTGTTTTCTCTTTACATCATCATCAGTTTTGACTTCTTGAAAACTTTAAATGCTGCATTAATAGTCGTTTTTAAAGGCTTGGTAGTGTGGATTAGATCAAAGTTGCATTGCGGTTGCACTTTTCTGAAAATCATTAAAACAAGGACCATTTCATATTAAGTCATTTCATCCATTTCTTAGCTTTGGCTCAGTGTACTTCCGGTAATTATTACAAGCCAGTATCAAAATAAATGTTGATGATAGCCGGATTGGTGCTGTCAGGGAGTAACAAAGTATATATATATATATTTTTTTTACTGCTGTTGCATAAGCTACTGAATAACCAATTTGGGAAAGTTCGTACATTAACTATTTGGTTTTGGTGATCTGATAAAGTGCATGTCATGTTACAACACCCTCACTATCATTGTGTAAACAGTTTTCACTGAATTTGATGTAATGTGTTAATAAATTTAACTGCCCATCCAATGCGTCTGTAGTATTGCTTTATTACCCGTAGATGAGTTTGCTCATAATTACACTTACTGGTGCACAGTCCATCTGTTTTGTGCTATAACAGACCGCAAGCTCACTTTGTTAAGTCTGTATAATTTGGCCAGTCTGATGGGCAATGGCTGTGGCTATAAAATAATGTTTGTCGCTGTTCATTAGGATAGCTGCAGTTACCTCAAACTTTAAAGACAAAACCCAATCTGTTTTCACTGAGGCGTTTGAAACTTTTTTTTTTTCATGGAAGCAAACGAAAAAAGACATGCAACTGTGTACAGAAACAGTTTTTTTACTTGAGCACTAACATTTCTATTTTGGGCAGCAGTACATGACACCATTTTCTTATTTCAACAAATTAAACAAATATATGAAATACAAATCATTTTCTGTGTTTTTTAATCGAGTGTCTGTATTGTGAAGTCAGAGAGGTGGTTTGGGCCAGGGAATGAAATGACCGGTAACTTTTCCCGGTTTTGGATCCGTTTGGCGGGATTTTTACTCGACGCCCTTCATGAATTCCAGGAACTCTGTTGGTATTATAATATTTATTATAAATAAAACATGTTTCTGTTGTCTAAATGTGTATTTTTTTGAGTAAATAACAAATGTGCCATAGTGAGCGTGAGTTTACCATCATAATCGATCTTGCCATCGTTGTTTTTGTCTCCGTCCTTCATCAGCTCCTCGATGTCGTCCTCAGTGATGGCCTCACCTGTCGATTCCAGCATGTTCTTCAGCTCGTCTAAGTCAATGTAACCATCTCCATTCCTTCAAAAGACAACGACAAAACACATCTAGTATTGGATGTAATGTGATAAACACTATACAGTATCCTAATACTGTTCATACTTGTCAAACATGCGGAAGACTTCAGCCAGCTCCTCTTCTGATTTTCCTTTGCTCTCCTCTTTCATGCACCGCACCATCATCACCAAGAACTCATCGAAGTCCACTGTCCCGCTTCCTGAAACCCACAGACACCATTCAACAATCAAATCCCAATTCATACCATAAACTTTACCTGAATCTGTATGATAACTGAAATCCTACATACCATCCTCATCTACTTCATCTACCATTTCCTGCAGCTCTTCTTGAGTGGGGTTCTGGCCCAGCATCCTCATCACCTTGCCCAACTCCTTAGTGCTGATACAGCCATCCTCGGCGTCTTGAACGAAGATGTCGAACGCAGCGCGAAACTCTGCCAAACAAAGTCAGATAGCAGTGCAAATGCCAATGTAAGTTCATAAAAGAGATGGCAGTGTTGCATCACGATACATGTTCAAACTGACAGATTAAAAAGATAAACTCACCATTTTTTTGTTCTTCTGTCAAGTTCTCTACCTGTTGGGTGGAAAAGAGAGCTCAAAACTTTGCTCCACTTGATTGAGAACTAAAAATATAATATGTTGTAAGACTGTGCAGCATGTCATTCGACAGAGACTGACTAAGGTCTATTCTTTACAGGAATGACAGCTGTCACTCGCATAATGTTCTTCAGACACCAGACACCCTTTGCCCCATTGTTAAACGCTTTAGCCTCAGTGACCATGACCCTTCTCCATTTCACTGGCTATTACGGGATGTTAAATCTAAGCCTGGTTATATTGGTTTTGATCAAATCCATTTTGATAGTGTATCCTGTTCCCTTAAAAAGGCCCCAAACCTCTACTGTCCCATCTCCCATATTTTGATTTAACCTTGAGAGCTAACTAACCTGAAAGTGCACAGATTGATTTCTCTGGTTGATTTTTAGTTCTAACACTGAAATCAATCTGTCATTTTCAGGCGAATTAAATGGTGAAGGACAGGTTAACGTTTAATTGAACAGTTATTAATTTATCAGTGATTTTACATATTTATATATCAACTTTTGGGTCACTCTCCACTCAGGAGGATAAGTGCAATGATAACAATTTGTGCAATCATAACTTACCGCTGCTTTATATACATCATCCATGGCTGTCCTGGGTTTAAGGTTTCCTTTTTGAAATTGTCTGTAAACTCCTCAAAGGTAATCCAGCACAGAAGCCCACCCAGCACTCCTCTCTTCACAGCAGACACAGGACAAAGAGTCCCAGGGCCACCTGCCTTGGCCTTTATGGCTGGAATGGATGGCCCCCGAAAAGACAAAGCCTTTTGTCACTCCCCTTTCCTATCTATGAGAGCGAGGGATGGGTGAAAAAGGAAAGGGAGCGGGACAGAAAGGGGTTAGAGATGGCATGGGCTATAAATAGGGGAGGAATGTCAGAGACAACAGGCAGGAGAACGCGAGTTATGACAATAAGTCCTTGGCACTGGTCTCCCTGGCTGCCTGAGCAACAACCCCATATCAGGTTCTAAACTTATCCACCGGTCACCTGCATTTGCCAATCACTGTTGAGCAGCATCACGACTACATTCTTGTGGCAGGCCCTGAACCTTTGTGTGCAGGAAATTACTATAATCAAAAAAGAGCAAATAGCGCTTCTTGTTATTAAATCTTAACCAGTGTTTGGGGTTGTTAAAGGTGTGGGTCCTTTAAGAGACTGAACATGAATAATTCCCTTCAATGTTTACCTTTGGTCAAAGAACCACACTGAAAATATGGGACTGGATAAGCAAAATTTCCCAGTACCACTTTTCCAATGTGGATCTTTTTTCTGCATGTATAGAAACTGTTCGCAAAAAAATGTTATGAGGTAAAATCAAAAAGAAATATAGTAAGTTTTTAGGGCTCTGTGCAGTTGTTCTTGCTTGCATTAAAGCTCGAGACGATTAGCTTTTACACAAACATAAGGCATAAAGGTTCATATTAATATTAATGTTTTAAATGAGGAAAAAATGCAATACGAGCAGCATAAAAAAAAAAAAATCATACGTTTTTGTTTCTAGTTGCGGTTATGAATCAGAGATCAGGGGAAACCTCTTATTATTAAAGTCCTAAAACTAGTGATATATAAACAGCTGCTTCACTGTGGCATCTCTCTACCACAGGTCCATCTTTATTTCTATAATTAAGTCCAGAGAAGGGAACCTAGAGCTCAAGTCAGGTCTTGTGCCTGAGCTGCTTGAAAACACCTGACCATGTTTTGTGAATTATTATACTGTATCATTCCTGATTGTAAGTGACATGTTAATTTCTGATGTGTTTTTGTTTAGGACAGTTTTATAATGTAGAGTAATTTGGAATAAGCATTTCTTTTGTTGTCATTTTTCCTCAAATCAATTAGTTTTTAATGTCAAAACCAGAGTGCATTAGTATTATGTTAGGCCACAAGTAACATGAAAGCATCAAGCACAGACTAATGCCACCAGTGCTGACATCACAATGATACACTATGCTATTCTGGATCCCTCTGGCCTAAATTAAGAACCACCAACTAGCCATGAACCTTCCCTTAAAAGACTATTGGAGTAAGAGATTACAGAGCACACACACATACAATTCACAGACAAAACGCAGTATAATTTCATGAGGATTGGGGTTCGTTTTGCCGTGTTAGGAAAATCTCCTTTTATTGCTTTTACTCATGTTCTCAGCAGCTCTCTCCACAGCCAGCATACAACAACCGCAACCTCCTCACAGTGAGAACATGTAACAGCTGAGACACTGAGGTTCAGAGGGCGTGTGTGGGACAATGAAGACAAAGTGGGCTTGGACACCGGACAGGTCAGTAGAACACACTCACACCAGTGACTCACTACAGACAGACATTTGTACGAGGAGCAGCAGTCTGGCAAAGTGGTTTTGCCAGATAGCATAAAATTACAGATTCTGTCTCACTCTTACCCAATGTTTGTGTGGACAGTATTACAGGGTCATCCATTTGAAAGGGACATTGGTTGTCAAGGGAGAATTTTAGAAAAGGGTAGCTTAAACGTCTTTAAAGCAGTCTTATATTTTGAGTCACTCTTTAAAAAAATGATATAATTTGATTCTCCAGTCAATAATTTTTTTTAACAAACACTATAATATTATAAGCTTTAAAATTCCTTCTTTAAAAGTTACTGAGGGAGATGGACATGTTTGAAAGTAAAGACAATTAACAGTAGTTATAATTTTTATTCAATGTTGGATACATATTTAGTAGTGTTGTCAAACGATTAACCGTGATTAATCACATTCAAACTAACAATTCTTATTAACATAATATATGTGTTTGGACTGGGTATATTTATTATGTATATATGAATACACATACATGCAGTATATCTTTGAAAATATTTACATGTATATATTTATATTATATATAAACATTTAATATGTAAATGTAACATATTTATTAAACATATATAAATGCATGAGTGTGCAATTGTGATTAGTTGCTTGACAGCACTAATATATGTATGTGTATATATATAGAAGTATAAAGATGCTTCAGGGTGTGCACATAAAAAAACCTTCTTCTTATGTCCACATACACAGTTGTTGCCCGTTTTGTATCCAGTGCTGTCTGAGCAAATTTAAACAGATTCGCAAGGCAATATCTCACTCTGCAGTGATACTTTATGGTGTGAATGTAAATGCAAACAATCCTTCCCTATACATTGTGACCCTGAGAGCTGGTCTATTTGTATTTGTCTGTGAGACCCACGTCCAGCAGTAACTGTGGCTTTTTTTAAACACCATTCTTTCCTCCCCCACAGATTTCCCAAATCTCTCATTCATTTCACACTAATGAGTGAAATCAAAAAGATAGAGTTTACAGAAGTTTTACACACACGAAAGAAACCATAGTGGACCCTGGTGCCAAACCTAAAATGAATGAATGTCATTGGTTTAGAAAAGATCAAACCCAGTGGCCCTTGTTTTAAAGTATTGACCCAGATAGCTATCTAACTATCAAATGCAATGACATTTAGATATTTTAAATGTGACGCTACACATAAATCAGCCATAACCGAGAGGAGAGGAGTGTGTAATTGCTGTATTGCTGTGTGCTTTGAAAACACACTGCATTTGTCTGTAAGCCTGTCTGCCTCCATCTGTTTGTTTTATGAGTTAGAGAAACATGTCTTTCTCTTTTGGCAATGTCTTTTTCTTTTTCTTACATACGTGCTAATGGCAGCATGCCAGGCAGGAACATGCTGAGGACGAGACATGGAGACGGAGAGAGATCCCTGTACGGGTCAGTCAGGCTGCTCGCTTGCTGCCCTCTTGTTTGGATAACTCTCTCATTTGTCCATCTCAAGTGCTACAAGGTGTGAACACTGTGTCACTGTGGCATGACGTGACTGACACTGACCATCATTCCTCTGGCTCTCTCTCTCTCTCTGTCCCAAACTCTAGTGTTTGTTGGCACAACCGTTGACTTTATAAGGAGGAGTTGATATTTTTGTGAACTCCTGGCAATGAAGGTCCTTGTACACTTCTAACCACGTACTGTGATCTCCTCCCTGTTTTCTCCTCCTCCTTCTCACTGCTGACAAAGAAAGAATTTAAGAGGGCAGCTGGAGGTGAGTCTGCAGGTACATGGTGAGCATCTGAACAGTTCGGATCAGAATCATGCAGGCTCTTTTGGTGTTTTGCGTGTGCTTAGGAGCTTTATCTGTGAAAGGAGAAGTCCTGAGTGGACTGAATTCCCTACTCACGTTTATAACCGAGACTGATGTTTCATCCTCACATCATCAACCAGTGGATTCTTCATCAGCATCAAGTGAGTTCACCAGTAACTATAGTAATTACATAGTTTGCAGTCAGACAAGTTAATGGTGTCTGTCATACTTTGTTCTAGTTCAAAGTGTTATTGAACTATGATAAAGTTTTAAACTAAAGTTACAAAGAATCAAAGTTTAAATTGTTAAAAATTACTTGAAAAATTTGGAAATGTGTGTATGGCTGCATCTACGCTGACCTTTTAATTTTTAACTATATGTCTACTAGCTCTCAGACTGTTAGGGAAGGTTTAGGGTTTGTAGCATAAGTTGACATGTACTTGCAAAGTTTCTGATAGTCAGTATGTAGTATGTTGTGGACCCATCAAAATAAAGTGTTAGGAGATATTAAGCAGACAGTCTACTAATACTCTAATGACTAATAGTTCACATGTAGTTGCAAAGTTACTTACTGTTAGTCGAATATCTAAAGTGGACTATCGAAATAAGGTGTTACCCTGCGGTGGATTAAGGAATCTAAAATATATTCATGAAGAACAAGATATTAATATGTGCTTTAAAAAGTACAAATAAGCAGCTAGTAATATGCATGTTAATAAGCAGCTTTTTAATAGTAAAAATGGGTCCTTAAAATAAAGTGTTACCAATTTATTTTACCCCAAACATTTAAATTAGTGCATGTGTAGCTTTTTCAGTGCAGTTGTTGGTTCACACATGGTTCTGAATTTACTTATTATTGTGTTGAATCATGGTTGCATTTGCAGATGAAAAGAACACCAATGAAGTACAAAGAACAGGGCAAGTAAGCGACACAGCCACAGACACACAGGTGAGTTTGAATTTCTGGAGACAAACCAATCAGGTTTCTTACATCAAATAGTTTGGTCAAATAAATATAAAACAGTAAATATTGAATTCGTGACCATCCACATATCCAATAGTAACGCCTGTTTGCTGCACAGGCTGCTACTGTTGTTACAGTGGAAGAAGTATGTGTATTCTGGCAGTCCAAGATAGCAAAACCATACCATAAATGCTAATTATAAGTCTATTTTTGCTTCCTGTCTTAATGCCCAACCTCTCATTTTCCACCTCTTTTATTCCTGCCTGTGCTATTTGTCCACTATATTTAGTTTGTGTAGTTTGTTCAGCATGTTTCTGGTCATTCCTGTGTCGCTAATGAGCTCGATTCCTGCTGTGTGTCCCATCAGTCAGTTATGGGGCGCGCTGAGGCTGTGTGGGTGGAGCTCAATGCCATGTTGGAGAGATGGGGTGGAACAGCAGGGAAACTAAATGCAATCTTGAGGGAACTCAAAGAGGAGAAAAAACGTCTCTTGGACCAAGGGGAAGAGCAGAAAGCAAAGAAAAAGGAAAAGGAAGAGGATGAGGATGAAGAAGAAGAGGATGATGATGATGAGGAAGAAGAAGAAGAGGAGGAAGAAGAGGAAGAAGAAGAAGAAGAAGGAGGAGAAGAGGAAGGAAAGGAAGAAGAGACAGCCGAAGAGGAGGAAAATGATGCATCTAACAGCACCTCGACCCAAGATTCATTACCAGAAGGCTGCCAAGTGGGAGAAAATCGAGTTTCCTGCAAGCACATTGGCTTGTCCCAAATACCAGTCATCACAAACCAGGAAGTCACCATACTTGAACTGCCTGGTAAGGTCTGAATGATCTGACATAAGTATATGCATCACTGAAATGTTCTATCATTTATGTTGGCTGTGTCTTGTAATAAGCACAGCCATTCAACATTTTAACCAATGCGCTGTCTTACAGGGAATAACTTAACAAGACTTCCTTCCAGTGGTTTTTCGGGACTGCCAGATCTTGAAGAGCTTGACCTAAGTTTGAACAAACTGGATGACTCCTCCTTTGGCCTAAGTCTCTTCATGGTACTGGCATTTTTTTATCCTTTCAATTACACCGGTTAAATACTCCTATAATCTTAAAAGAGTATGTACTGTACGTCTACATCAAATCTAAAAATAATTCCATCCTAGTCAGGATTTTTAAGAACATACAAATTAAAAGTTTCAAATTATAACTGCTAACTATAAGTCCAGCCAAGATACGTCCGGATTTCCCAGCAGGAGACCTTGAGAAGAGTCCAAACACGCCACTCCCAAAGCAAACTCGGCAGCATGAAAATAGGAACCACGGTTTGGCCAGTGGAAAATGCCACTGTCTTCTTTAGACCGTCTATGAAATGTCTGTGAAATTAGCATGAAGAGTAAATTCTCTTTGATGAGGGAAATGCATACACAATTTACAATGCACATTTATGTTGTTTCACAAAAGACAAGTAGCTTTTAATTTGGTGGTAGGCACAGTGGAAACACTGCTGTGTCACAGTGCAGGCTCATAATTCACTAGGCCCAAAACAGACAGGACATAAGCACTAAGTCCCGTGTAGACAAGTTTGTTTCTGCTCTTTCAACAGAATCTGACAAAGCTGAAAATTCTGAAACTTGACGGCAATGAACTTACAGCAGTTCCACAGTTGCCATCTTCTTTGGAGAATCTGACGATCAACAACAATAGATTAAACCAACTAGCTTCACACAGCTTTGAAGGTTTGTGTTGTTTTCATACCAGCTGCACAAACATAAGTTTATTCGTGGATTTGATAATTTGTGTGTTTTCTTTATATCAATCAATCACCATTATTTATATAGCGCTTTTAACAATACAGATTGTGTCAAAGCACTAGATAGTAGGGATGTAGTCAAGACCACCTTTGTTGAGTCCAAGACCAGGACTAGTCGAGTTCAAGTCAAGACCGAGTCCAAAGAGGTTCGAGTCCAAGACAAGACCGAGTCCAGGACAGGAAAAAAAAGTCTTATGCA
>JAUCMU010000048.1:9508200-9526399 GCA_032275025.1 Enteromius treurensis | reverse complement strand
CTGGACACTCTCTCGGTTTTGCCTCTTACATCCTGTCTGCCGTTGATGACCTCTGCCTGTTGTACTATCCTTTGAGTTTTATTAAACACTCTGCAATTGGATCCGGCTGCCTCCCTGATCATTTGTTACACTCGTGTTTCATTATCCTGATGCTGCTCTTCTCCGCAGCCTTTCTTGCTCCTCTGAACTACATTTCCAAAAGATAATGAAGAACATGACTTGATCACAAGAGGATGGTATGGATTTTTTGAGAAAAAATACCTCATCTTAAACTCTGCTCCTCACACAAAGCTATTGTTTGACTTTGATTATATTCCAGAAAAATCATAAACTAATCCATGGTCATTTTATGTTTCTTTTTATACTTTTCATAGCAGCTGTCACATGGAAAATAGAGCTAAACATTTTCAAATGTGAAGTGGGGATTACAGAGGTGCCTTTAAATGCGTGCCCGAGAATACAGTTTCAAACCTTCCAAGCGAGGTCATATCATGAAATCAAGATTTCACCACATTAATAAATGGAATATTTCTTTAACCTTATTCCAAACAAATAAGGATGAGTTTGTAATCACTTTCGGACACTGGTGAGTGGTGACAAAAGTGCAATCGTCTGCAATACTAATAAGTAATATATAACACATCAGTTCAGAGCCAGGGCTAAAAACCCTTGTAAAAAGGAGTGCTTTTTTGAATGAGCACTTGTACAATACTTTGTATCTTAAAAGTGTATTTTTTTTAAACTTGCAGATAATGAAGTATTAACAAAATACAGTCACTTGAGTGTACTTAAGTAGACTTTTACTGTGAAATAATGTAAAAGTAAAGGTTTTACTTTTACTAAATGTACTAAATTGCAACTTCATCATTACAAATGTGTAATTAAATATACTATAACATTATACTATATACTAAAACGTTTCAGTAGAAATTACATTAAAGTTTATTTTAGTTCATAAATAAATAAAATATTCTGCATAATTAATTCACCCTCATGTAACTGTAAATCGTTATGGCTGTCTGAACTTAAGAAATGTAAATGTCTGTGTTTTTGGTTTTGTTTTGGGCTTATATTATACAATATAAGTCAGATTTTTTTTTTTTTTTTTCCGCAGGAGAAAAATAGTCGTACAGATTTGGAAAATGAGCCAAATTAGGATGTATTTCCATTATTAATTAAAAAGCAGCAGCATATATTTTATTTTAATTATTTACATGGTTTTTCTTTTTTTTTATGATTCATTTTGTCAAATAAAATTCTCTTGTTCTAGGCCTAGGGCAATGATATTAAAACTCTATTCTATTTCCTTTCAAAAAATCTTTCAAAGAACCAGAAACTGGTGGAGAGATATTAATATCACGCCTATATAAATCCATAAACAGCACTATCTGCTGAACTACTAAAAATGACAGACTGTGTATATCAGACATGAAAAGACAAAAATAATTGTAGGCCTATATGAGTCTAAAAACCCTGAACAAGTGAATATGACAACCAGTATTCAGCTTTAAGAACCCAGGAAAAGAAAATATGATCATATTACCCCAATTTTTAAGTCTCTGCACTGGCTGCCCATTAGATTTCGCATCAGCTATAAAATATTACTTCTTTCCTATAAGGCACTTAACAACTTAGCTCCTGCGTACCTAACTAGTCTTCTAACACGCTACAATCCATCACGCTCCCTAAGAACGCAAAACTCTGGACTGTTGGTACCAAGGATAGCAAAGTCTTCTTAAGGAGGTAGAGCTTTTTCACATTTGGCTCCCAAACTCTGGAACAGCCTTCCTGATAACGTTCGGGGTTCAGACACACTCTCTCTGTTTAAATCTAGATTAAAGACGCATCTTTTTAGCCAAGCATTCGAATAATGCATCTCAACTTTTCCTGCCGTTATATCTGATCAGATGTTCATTATTAATCTTTAAGCTCTGGTTTAACAAATCTTCATTTTCTTAGTTTAAACAGCAGCTAAGCTAATTTTGTTCGTATTTGTTCTGTTTCTACCATGAGATTGTCATCCCGTGGTAACTAGGAATAAACAAGCACCAGCCTGGATCCAGAACACTTAAGAAGAGATGATGCCAACTCTGAAACAACACACAACACAACCAAACTCTGCTCCTAACTTATAATGTTCCTTGTCTGTTCGATTATGTCATTAATTGATCTTTACCTCACATCTATGCCATATGTACATGTAGAAACTACTTCTACATATACTGTAAAACAATACTTTGATGTAAAGCTGCTTTGCAATGATATGTATCATGAAAAGCGCTATACAAATAAATTTGAATTGAATTGAACCTAACTTCGTCTCTGCTGTTTTATCTCTAGACGAATCACTTCACATTCCATTACAGCTCAATACAATCTTTTGACATGCAGATGACACAGCTATTATTGGACTCGTAAATAACAATGCTGAAATCCCGTACTGAGCACATCAGCAAAGCAGCATGAAGCCAACACCCACAACAAATGAAAATCACTAAAGCACAGTAGTAACACTTTAAAATCTAACTAAAACATCACCCATACAGACTTATCACCACTTCCAGCTTCCATACTCTCCATTTCCCCTACTTTAAATATAATAAACGTACAGGTTAGCATACGCCCAGACCCTAATGCACCTGCCCTTTACATAGCATGTTCATTATCTGACTATACATCCATCCCCTCTGAATGAACCTAAAATATTGTATGTATTGTTTCTCTGCGAGCTGTAGGCCAACTGTAACAGTTTTTTCTCGAACTGAGCTGTTGGTTATGCTGTAGCACAGGGGTAAAGAACGTCGATCCTGGAGTGCCGATGTCCTGCAGAGTTTAGCTCCAACCCTAAAAAACCTCACCTAGTTCAGGTGTGTTTCATGAGGGCTGGAGTGAAACTCTGCAGGACATCGGCACTCCAGGACTTAAGTTGCTCTGCTGTAACACATGCAAAGCAAAAACGCTCTCTGGTTATTAATAATAGCTTCATCTATTTCACCCTTCTTCTGTTTTTCCTACTCTTTTATGTAACATTCTTCCAGTGGAGTTTGAAAAGTTGTTGTATGCTGCATGTTTCACCAAAAAAAAAAAAAACTCCCTTTTTACAGGGTCTTGATTTGAACCTATTTTTATCAGGGTGAGCCAAAGTGAAGGTTTCAGCACATATGCACAATGCTGTGATAGTTTACAACATTAAGGAGACTTTTTATCCCACAATCAGGCAGTCCTCAAGGTCATGTAAGAATACTGAACACTGTAGCTACATGGATGCTTCAATCAATGACGTTCATCATAAACACATGAGATTGAAATTGGCACACAAATATCTACAAACAGCTGTAAACACTAAATCCATCCAAACACTTCTCATTTGCGTTAAACTGCTCTTCTTTTTCTCTGCAACCCATGTTTGCGTCCACATGACATTTAAGTGAGGGGGATGAGCGAAAGATTGCTCATTTCTCTGCAGTACGATAAATTACACTATAATAATGTCTATGCATTACATAACTCACAGCTGCTGACACGGATAGAAAAGGAGCCACATGCTTCAATTCTGCATTACACGACTGAAACTAATCGAAATGGTGGAACATTGCGCAATAAAAACATAAAACGACAACTGTGATTCAGCACCGCTTCGAAACGACAGATCTCATGCCAGGATAATGCAATAAAATAACCGTGCTAACGCGAGCAGAATGATCATCTCTATCTGATTCCGCAAAACAAAACAAAAAAACAAAAAAAAATCCAGCTGGAAATGTCTTTAACGTGTTTTATTTGGTTCGGTTTACTGCACGCGCGGATCCAGCTGACAGCGCGAACCGGTTTTAACTATCACTGCTGTAACTATAGCAACATTATCCGTCAATCAGCATCGCACCTCAGTTACACCTTAGTCGCTCCGCTGCCGTACGCGCCACTAGTCAGGGATATTTACGTTTCCTATCTTTACCGGCCGGCTAAAAAGGGGAACCCAGAAAACGTAAGTGTTTACCTGAGGCGAAGAACGGGCGCTCTCCTTTATCCCCGTGGTTTTCCAGTACAATAATACGTTTTTTGACGACGCTGAGCTAGTTCGTAGGCGAGCGTCAGAGCTCTTCTCTGATGATGCGCCCTAATGTTCAAATCATTCCCTTTCTGCAGATGTGGGTGACTGGTTGTAAATGATCTGGGAACTGGTTGTAGGTTCAACACACAGCCTAAGAGACATTTAACCCTACTTCAGAAAGGATATGTATAGGGCTGCTCTTACAAATCCTTGCCCATATAAAGAAGAAATATATATTTTGCGTAATAAAAAAAAAGAAGTCTTTATTCGATGGGAAGATATTCGTGTTTGCAAAATGGAATTAGTGTCATCGTTTCCCAACCCTGTACCTAAAGGCACAAAAACACTACACATTTTCCAGCTTTTCCTAATCAAACACACCTAAATCAACTCATCAGCTTATCGGTAGAGACTCCAAGACCAGAAATATCTTGGTCAGATAAAGGAGACATCCAAAATGTGCACTGTGGGTGTGCCTCCAGGAACTGAGTTGGGAAACACTGTAAGTTGAAGGAATAGTTCAGCCAAAGCCCTCATCTTGATCCTCTTAAGTGAATGGTGCCATCAGAAGAAAAGATCAAAACGTCACAGTATTCCAAAAGTAAAGTTATTAAACAAATCCATAAAGTTTGTAAACAAATCCATAATTAAGTTAAATAAAATTCATACTTTTTTTTCTTCTAACTTACTTTCTGCTGAAATACTAGTGCTGTAAATGATTGCCTTCTCTAGTGAACACAGCATCTTGTCTGAACCAGGAGAGAAATATGCACAGGTCAAGCACAAAACAAATGTGTCAATGCCTTAATTTTTAATTTATGAATTTAGTTTAATTTATTTATTTTGCGGGGAGAAATGTTTAAATGGATTACTCATATTTTGGCCGTAAGGTTAAGGTTTGGTTTAACGTGGATTTGTTTCTAATGAACAACACATTGGATGATACATTAACGATGGACAGGAGTCGTGTGGAATACTGGATTTTTATCAGCTGTTTGAACTCCCAGTCTGATGGCACCCATTTCACTGTTCACAAACACATCTACATTTTGGAGGGGACAGAAATCTAATAAAAGCGTCAAATACATGAATCAAACAGTGCAATGCACATCTTAAGTTTTATGGGTGTCATGGTGCGGAGTGATGACGAGAACAAACGGATCCATATGCAGACTCTTTATTAAGAAAACTCACAGTCCAGGCAAGCAGGGTTGAGGAACAGCGAACGGGGACATCAGAGGCAGAGACATGAGAATAATCCATACGTGGCTGTGGTCAGGCGATCTGCAAACATAATCCAGAGGCAGAGACAAGAGCGAATATATCTGAGGCAGGCAGGGTCAAGAACTATAAACAAGAACAGGAAAAAACACAGGGAAACACAGAAGGCTTTACACCTGGGTGGCACTAGCGGCGAAGGAGCCCACCTGGGCTGAGCAGACAGCGGAGACGCCCACCTGACCGGAAATAGGCCGGACTGCAATATCCGAATATCCGAAGCAGGCAGGGTCGAGAACGATAAACAAGAACAGGTAAAAACATGGAAGGCTTTACACCTGGGCGCCGTGGGCTAGAGACCTGTGCGGGACAGATTTTTCAGTCCTGCTCCCGCAAGATTATGTCCTGCTCCCGCAAAAATAATTATTATTTTCTCCCGCTCCTGCCCGCAGTATTCAAGTTTTGTCCCACTCCCACCCGCAAAAGCCCGCAGGTAAACATATAAGTAGTTTTATTTTTACAGGCTAATAAATTTGCAATGAAACAAAATAATAATAAACGTTGATTTTTCAAGTGATGAAACAGAAAAGCATTTGGCCTAATATTGCGTGAGTGAGCCTTTTTTTCCTTCAGCAAAGTAGAAAAAACAATTACAGCTTCTATCTGAATCCTGCTCTTCAGACATTGTGCCTCAGTGCCGGTCTGTATTCATGAACCATGTGAGCTTCCGAGTCTGCGCCGAGCCTTTTTACTTTATTCATTCTTGTTGCTTTTGTACAGTAGAAAAATAACAGAATTTTTGTTTTTATTAAATTCATTTTAAGATAAATGAATTTTGCGGGAGTCCCGCGAGTAATTATACTCTCCCGCACAACCCGCACTAACATGAGAACCTTACTGCCCGTGATGGCATTCAGCCATCAAATCTTGTCCCGTGCCGCACTCGGTGCGTTTGGGTCGCTCGGGACTGCAGGTCTCTAGTCTAATGAACTAATGATAACATAATGACAGGAACTTCTAAATCACGGCATACACATGGGCAATCAAAATGAAACAGGAAGACATGAAAACGAAACTAAAACAAACAGAAATGTAACACCGTTACAAGTTAAAACACTGGCTGAGCAGTTTAATTATTGCCTGAACTTAATTATTTTTTGTAGAAATTACATTTGTTTTTTATGTAGTATGTACAGAATCATTTTTGTCAGTGTGCCAGTACAGTTTTTTTTTTTTACCACTTGAATGGTTTAATGGCACTATAGTATGCTCATATACTGTAGCACAGCCAAAAAAATGACCGAAATACTGTGTTGACTGCATTGATGCATGTGTAAATGCGTTTTCATAGTCCAGCTGTTACGAATGAGGACGCGAAGTGTTCGGGTTCAGATGCAAACAATGTTTATTATTACTCAGGGTCAGGCAGACACAGTCGAGAACCGGCAAACTGAATCCGTGGAGACATAGGCAGAGGCAGAAACGAAAACACAGCACTGGTCAAATACCGTAAATCAGTCCTTAGGGCGAGACAGAGAGAAAATCCAGGTACAGGCAAAAAATTTGGCAACAAGTAAATCCAAAACACAAACTGGGAACAGGAACACGAATGAACACGACTTGGGTTGACGGCATAACATTGAGACAATGATCCGTGCTAAACAGACAAACAGACTGGTATATATACAGGTGGCACTGATTGAATGATTGAACCAAACTAGCAACAGCTGTGTGGAGAGGTGCATTCTGGGGAATGGAGTCCAGGAATGAAAACAGACACAAAACACACAGAGTACATAGAAAGCTGGAGTGCCAAACACAGTCTTTGGCTGGCAGCTCCCGCTGGGCATGACACTCACTAATGCTGCATTCCATTTACCTCAAAAGTCGGATGTTGGAGCTGGGAATGACGTCACACAGGAGTTAACCGCATTCCAGTACACAAGTCAAAAAACCAACATGGACATGTCAATTGCGATAAGTGGTTCAACCACAATGTTACGAAGCTAGGGAAATACCTTTTGTATGGAAAAAAACTAAACTAATGACGAACAAGACTTTATTCAGCAATTCGACACCATAGAGTCAACGTAGCTCAATATTGGGAAACAATTTTCTTTCCATACAAAAAGTGTTCTTGTAGCTTCGAAATTATATGGTTGAAACACTGATGGAAGATGGAGTATTCTGACGATGTCTTTCATACTTTTCTGGACCTTAACAGTATTCACTACTTGGCAGTCAATGGGACAGTCACAAGTCTCCTGGTTTTCATCCAAAATCTCTTAAATTGTGTTCCAAAGATGAACAAAGCTTTGGAATGACAAGGGGGTAAGTGATTAATGGCAAAGTTTTCATTTTGGGATGGAGTAACCCTTTAAATGCATTTAAAGAGTGTAGTGAGATTGGCAAACGACTCTGGGTCAAGATTGAAACCCTTGTCAGATGGAGGGACAGTTTTATATAATAGGGACAGATTATATAAACTTTATACAGAGGATCAGTGCAATAATAACGCAAATATTTAACCATTTAAGAGTGCTGATAATAACCATCCCACTTTATTATAATTAGTTATTCAAATATCCTCTTTCGTTATTAGTGTAACAGGTCAGCTGAAAGTGCCATCAAGATTCACAAGATGGCACTCCAGCTTCATATGTAATTCATTATGTGTTTGCCTTCGTTATCCATCCAAGGACTCTTATTATGAACTTGTGTCTCCACCCACCTTGTCTGTTGCCATGGCCACCCATTCGTACCTCCACCCCTAGCCTTGTTTTCATGTGTATAATAGGACCTGTTTGTATCTGTCATGTCGCGGATCATTGCATGGTTTTGTTTTCCCTGTTTCGGATTTACCTGTTTGACCCTGCTTGCCTTGGATATTTTCTCTCGTCTTTGCCCCTTTGGATAACGTTCGCAAATCGTCTGACCACTGCTTTGCCAATTGGATTATTCTTGTGTTTAGCCTCTGATGTTCACGTTTGCCGTTACCTCGACTCTGCCTGCTTTGACTCTGTGTTTTCATGGCTAATAAAAGGCTGCATATGGATCTGCACGCTTCCCCGTCTCATCGTTACAATTAGATCTCAAAAACTTAACAACATTAATCAAAAAATATTTTGAATTTTTTTGGCATTTAAAACAAAAAACACTGTATTGTTTTTTGGCATAAAATAAACTGAAAATTCAAAAAACATGAAGAAATTCAATTGTAATTGATTATGACAGTAGACCTTAATTAGGTTAGAAGTGATACTGAATTTAGTTAGGATGAAAACAGGTCTGTGAGGGATAGAGTAGTCATTACAATGGCACACACATAAAGGCCCTATCACAGACAAATTTCAAACGTCTTTATAATTGTTCTTTTTGTTTGTTTGTGTTTTTGAGAAAGAATTTTGTTAGATGAATAGTCAGTCGGTATTACACCAGTACAAGCAACTGAACACAATGTACTTCTGTCCCTCACAGCCTGATTTTTATTCCTGTCAAATATTGCACTACCCTGACTAAGGTCTTTTGAGTTTTGTATCCCTTATATTTTCTACAAAGCCAGTTAAATCTTTCTACTGCTAACTTATGAAACAAATCTCTATGCTGGTTTTTATTTTATTTTGTGAAGAAATCAGGAGCAGTTTTTGATGCAGCACTGTTTCATATTTCTGCACTCCTCTGATATTGTATCTCTTGTCTTATTTATAGATTTGGGCTCATTGTATAACTCAATGGCAGACATACCATAGTTTTGGCTTTTAGCTTTTCAAGCTTAACTCTATGAATAATTGTTAAAACACATACGAATCAGACATAAGCACACGGCTCACAGTGTGCAGGGAAATTCCCTTTTTGCTAATGTGTTGTGTTTCATTACTATTATTACTACAGTAATCATGGGAAACATGCTGCAGTGTTCAGAGAGATCTCTGTGTGAGCACTGCTCAGTCTCTCTCTTTTCAGGAGAGGCGTCTGCTGTGCGCTCTATTATTAAAATCTGACATTTAGTTAATTACTGTCTGTCGTTTTAAGAAACACCAGACTAGGTGGAGATTTAGAAATCAATTGTTATAGTGAAGCGAAAATACATGTATTGATCTAATTATTAAAAAAAATTGTTTAAAAAGTTTATTTAAAAAAAAGAAAAAAAGTAACCTCAACAGAAATCAAGCTTTGTTTTTTCCAGTGTTTAAAGATATACAGTGACACTATCAGTTATTGAAACAATTGGTCCCACTTTATATTAGGTGGCCCTAATACAGTACTTGTGTACTTACATAGTAACCAATTTCCTGTTGCACAAAGCACATAACATTTACACAAATATTACAGCTGTAGGTACTTACAATGAATACATACATCTAGTGTGTAAGTACACAGGTATAAGGGGCGCAATATAAAGTGGGACCAAAACTATTACTCATCAAAGTGTTTGCATTCCTCAAAACAAAATCAAGCAGTACTGCAGTAGCCATGAACCAGTTAATCTACACAAACATAGTCAACTCCAAACTGAAGAAGCTGTATTTTAAAAAAATATCTAAGAACTTAGGGGAAACGCTTGAATTTTACATCCACTGATTCACTGCGTGTGTGCATATGCTTTGTTAACTGAAACATTTTGTTTTGTAAATTTTAAGGCAGTGTTGTTGGTCGCAGGTAGGGTTTTAACGGTATACCGGTATGGGGGTTAATTGTGATATTGACATGTACGATTATCATATCGTGCATATTTGCTTATTCCCGGTTTTGAAAAAAAAAATGAAACCAGATCTCACTCACGTTGCTAAAGAATTATAATATACACAAATCAGTAATGTTTTGCTTATGCCATTATTTTTTGTAAAGATTATGGTTTGAAACAATATATTAATATGTTAGAATATATTAATAAAATACAACAATTTATAATTTATATTTATTTCATTTGGAAAAGAAAACAACATTTAAAAATTGTATATGCTTATATACAGTTTTTCTTTTAGTTTATTAAACATGCTATTTCATAATATTGTTTTTATTGTATTTTTAATAAAATAAATAACCCCCCCCAGACTTTTGAAAAACAGTGTCCAGCTTGTTTAAAAAACTGGTGTGACCACAAAAAAGTCTGGTCCAACACAGCTGGTCCTTATACAGACTCTTCTTAGCTAAGAGAATACAGCACTTCACCTTTCTTCTGCCATCAACTGCTCTCATCTCATCTCCACTCTCTCCTAATTTCTCTTGCATGTTCATGTGACTTTAAGTCTGACATTTTGAGTGATTGAAATAGCTGTCTGCGTTCCTTGCTGAGGAATACGTGCGGTGTAATTAACAGCAGAAGCAGTTGTTTTGTCTAGGCCATACTACTCCTCAAGTCACCATTCTGGAGAGGACTGTGCCTTTAGACTGGAGTGATAAGAGCTGTGAGCTTTGGATTGTCCACTGATGTTTTTGGCTAATGCCGTGGGATAAGATGATCTTTTTTCAGCTAAAGTTTGTGATTTTCTTTGTCAACGGCATCAGATGTATTTGGCTTTTGCTTATTGGCTGCTTTCATGCAGTCACTGTGTACAAGTATTTTTAGCAGGTCTGACTGTTAGTGATGTAAGTTTCATTAAATAAAAGTCACAGTTATGGCTCTGGTTCATTTTAAATCAGACTTTGAATCAAAATGTCAGTTTAATCAGGAAGGACTCTAAACTAATCAGTTAACTGAGTGGATAAGTGATTCACTCTCTAATGAGTTACAATATTATAGCGCAAAATGTTTTAAAGCATTAAAACAGGATGTTCTGAATGTACATTTGCAAAACATTCTTAGAATATATTTTTGTTAGCTGGGATGGCTTGAGCAGTGTTTACTGTTGTGTGGCTTACATGAAACCCTGGCAACATGATGCTAAGACAAATTTGTGATAATATTATTTGATGTATGGTGGCCTGCATACCTTTATTTAGCACTACAGCACAACTGTATTCTAAAGATGTGCGAAAATAACTTTTGAGATCCCACTCAAGACACCTTATTTGTTGAGCAGCACATATACTGACCCGTATCATGATGCTTGTGTTCATAAATAACGCATATAGTTTTCAAACTCTTCCGTGAAGAGCAGGATGCAAGGACTTGTGTGTAATTGTGTCGGTCCTCTCCTCGCATTCCTCTGGCCAGTCTAAACCAGACCTTTTTTGGGGAGGGTGGTGTAATTTAGCTGCTATATTTTTGCAAATGGGTACATTTTCTTCCTTGTTGGCTTTCATTCCAAGTCGCTTTCCCATGTGTTTGACTCTAAAGTGAAAGATGGGCAGAAGATATGAGAGGAACACACATAGATGTTGGCATGTCAGGATGAAGAATGGGATTCCATTGGATACTTTAGGCTTTAATACCTACTTTGGATGAACTGATATTTAGCAAATGTTTGGATCCGCGAAATATGGTCAGCTCTGGGAACTGTCAGGCGCCATGACACATTTTTAATGTAAATGTCTGTTTGTAGTCATTTTAAAGATCTTTCTGTTGCCTCAGACCTTGACAACAAGGGTGAATGTTCACAGAAGATGATTGAGGAGTAGCCAAGGGGAACGGCAAAAGCATCCATGCTCATTACTCAGTTAATGACACAGACGCTGTGTGAAATGGGAGATATAAAGGACTCAATGGACACATTTACATTAACAACGTTTGTGCGAGATCCCTCTAAGCTTAATGGAAGTCTTTACTGTGAATTTGCTATGCATAAATAGGTACTGAGGCTAGTTATTTTAAACCTATAGGTGTTTGTGTTTCATCTTCAAATGAAAAATGTTATAGCAGATATTATCTAACTTAAATATAAACAAAAGGTCATGGGAGGTCTTGTTGGATTAATAAAATAGAAAATACATACTATATTATATAATGCCTATATTAATGTTTTTACAGCAGACATATATGTGACCCTGGACCACAAAACCAGTCCAATTTCTCACAATTGAGATTTATATATCACCTGAAAGCTGACTAAGTAAGCTTAGGGCAATATGATAGGACAATATCAGAAGGTTGTCCAAATTAAGTCTATAGCAATGCATGCATATTACCAATGAACACAAATTAAGTTTTTATATATTTACAGTAGGAAATTAAAAAATATCTTCATGGAACATGATCTTTAAGTAATATCCTAATGATTTTTGTCAAAAAAGAAAAATCTTAATACTGGTTTTGTGGTCCATGTTCACAAATTATATTATAATCATCTTAGTTTTATGTATTAGTATTTCTCTTATACTTGAAGAAAAACACAAAAGACATAGTTAAAGAAAACTTAAGGAGCTACTTTTGTGTAAAAATATTCTTTTGGGTAGTTTTTTTCTATTTGATCCAGTAACTGAGACAGTTTGATTGAGTATCAGGGATTTTGAATGCTTTTCATACCTTTTCAATCATCACTTGCTGACTTACAATGTTGTTTAGGAATGTATTTGAATGCGTCTGTAAATTGTGACGGGAAGACCCTGGGTTTCTCTCTTGGGAAACATGGCATTCTTTGACATCTGGCTCCTTTCACTCATCCACATGTGTTTTTTTCCAGCATGTACAGGGAATACTATGGATTAAAGTGTTGCGACTCACTTGTGAAGACATGATGGCAGTGAGATTTACTGAAATGTTTTTCCCAGCTGGTTGGATTTAAATGATAATTGTAATGTTATGTTGCTTGAGATATGGCATTCAGTGTGAGGTATTAGAGTATGCATGATTTAGGGTTAAAGTTCAGGGTGCGGGTTGGCTTTAGGGTGTTGATTTGGGTTTAGAACAGGTGTTGGCTGTAATTCTAGGCCTCGGATAGACCAGGTTCAACACACAGGCCAAGGTTAAGTCAGGAGACAGGTGGGGGGGTGAACAGGGTTTGCGGTTTAGGTTATAGGCCCGTGTTTAGGGTGTCAGCGTGGTCCTCTGGTGGGTTCTGCGGACCCCAGATGCTTAACCACATCTTAGCCCCGAAATGTCTAGTGACATCACAGGTCTCAGCTGGAAGACATTGAGAAATGACATCATGAGTGGCTCCCCACCCTTTTAGTCACACAAACAGGGACTGTCAGAAATATTCCCTCCCACCTCCTTCCTGTCTAATGAATGGCTTGTTTTAAGATATGTTTTAAAAAGGCCAGTTTGAGTTTTTCCACCACCACACACCGTCTGACCAGACCTGTCCTACAGTGGTACAGACACAGACTCACTGTCACAGTCTCTTTAGTTTCCCCTTTGCTTCATTTTTTTTAAATGTCAGCAGATGATACTTAAAGATGAACTGAAATGTTTTTAAAGTCAAACAAACCTCTTTATGCACGTTTGAATAATAGAACCTTTGAGTAATGTTTACATGTCCATGTCAAATCTTCTAGTGTTTCTTAGGAAGGGCACGTCCAGTGCTGAATGATGTATTAATATTCAGATGGCAATGTTACAGTATCCTCCCAAACCACCAAATAACAACCTAGTTTCATCCTGTTCTTTTGATGTACTTCGTGAAATCTGTTTTAATTATTATAAACAGCACTGAGGAAATGGGTTGCGGGCTGAACTTGAGAGAGAACATAGTCTTATTAACATTGTCCTCTGCATAATAAACAAAGTAAAGGCTCTCTCTGTGTGTGTGTGTTTAGTTATTCTTGTTAGGACCAAGCTCTGTGAGGACATTTCTGTTTGTGAGGACATTTTGGGTGGTCCTCAAAAGGGAAATCAATTATTAAAAATGCTAAATGAAGTTTATCTTTAGAAGACAATAGAAGTCTATCAAAGTCCACACAAATATAGCAAAACAATTGTGTGTGTGTGAAAGTTTATAACAATCACACTCAGAACAGGATACAAACAGTTACATATAAAAACAGTTATGTCAAATGCAATAAACATTGATTACTCTCTTTTTGTCTCTTCCAAACGCAGGTCGGTGTGTGTGAGTCTTTGTATCTCTGCGATGTTCTCCTGCCGCTCTCTCCTGCTTCTGCTGCTCAGTGTCTGCAGCCTGACTGCTCCCTCATTGGCTCTGCCCTTTGAGCAGAGAGGATTCTGGGACTTTGCTATGGATGGAGAAGGGGGAGATCTAACGACGGTAATGATGAGAGATGAAGAGGGTTCAGCTATGGAGGAGCTGCCGCCGGATGTGTCTTTATGTCCATTTGGCTGCCAATGTCAGCTCAATGTGGTACAATGCTCAGACCTGAGTAAGTATCTATCTATCTGTGTGTAACAGTAATGACAGTGAAATGACGTTGTTGGAATCGCTTTGAGACGATACTAACTTTGACAGCCAATCAGAACCCTTCAACATTTAAAGTGGCAGATGACAAACCAGCGTCACAGGGTTATAATAAAAGGAAGGATATCGTGCATTGGTTTGAGTGCTAATACAGTCCGCTTTACAATTATCTTTTACAAAATATAATATTGCACTTGTTGTAAATGGGATAATAATCTTCACACATAACTTTACACCAAATCATCAAATCTTTAAATTGTTTCGATATTACAGTACAAGCATCTTATAGAGACTGTTTGACAGCTCTCCTCCAAACAGGCAAAAACATTATGTTTACGAACGTTATGTTTATGAACATGTCTGTTTGTTGTAGTTTAGCCTCTAAGAAAACTCTGGCTTGAATGGGTAACAAATTAAAATGCCTGTGTAATTTTCCATTGAGCTGTAAGAGCGGTTCTGTGTTGTTTTCTGACACACCACAGGATGTTTTACAGGAAGACAGCGTGAGAGGGGTAGACAGGAAATGTTAAAAGGAATGTGAGAGGCAGAAAGAGAAGTGATGAAGATTTGAAGGATTTTGATGAGTGTTTGTTTATTTCAGAGGGCAGGAAATAGTCCTGGGTTATGTCTTGTCAGCAGTACATCTCCAAAAGTGGTCATTTAGGTCTAACATTTAGGTTTTTTTTTTACAGGGGCCACTTCATTTCATTGTGATTGCTTTTAGAAGGTCTTGTTTTCTTTTCCACGGATAGGAAATAACAGACCTACAGTCAAAGAGGAGACTGTTAACCGAACTTATTGGTTAAACCATTTACTCTCACCGTTCAAATGAATGTTATGTTTTTCAGCGACCACTCGGTTTGCAAAATTAAATACTTAAACTGCAGACAGAGAAATATGTACAAGAATTATAAAAACACAAAACAAACAAACACCCATGAAACAGTGGTGGAGCTTGACTTTTTAGTTGCGGTAAAGTGAGAAGGCTTGGGGTAGATGCAGGCTCCAGAATTTAGAATAAAACTTTAGGTTTCTGACAAAGTTTGCAAGTTTGTGTATTTCAGCATCCATTGAAGCTCCGCTGTAACTCTATAGGCATACTTACGGATACACAAGCTCTTTCATTTTCCCGGAAAGTTTGCTTAAGTTATGATCCTCGTAGAACATTTACAGCCGTTGAACTGACAGAAGCAACAAGAACTTCGGAATGTGGAGTTATTATTATTTTAATTATATGTATTCCTTTTTAGTTTGTGCGTGTTTATGTTTGCATATGTGCGTGAATGCTTTATGCCGTGTGTTTTGGTCTTTGCAAGTGTTTTTGTTTTTCGCAAAATGTCACTGCATCTTTGTTTATGCTTGTGGATTTTATATAAAAATCGAAAAATACAGCCTTTGCTTTAGGTGGTTCTGTCTCTGCTTCCCACTGTGATGAAGGTTTGCTTGTAATACATTGATCCGTCCACTGCACTCTTTTATTTTCTTTCATAGTTATTCTGCCATGTAGGCTGCAATTGAATTGATGGTGATGCTTATTCATAACAGATGTTCATAATTGTGTGTATATTTAGGTGGTTATGTGCCTTCATCATAAAATATGTTCCTGGTAGGGGGTGTAGATGTGTGCAGAGCTGTGGTTGGGGTCTGCGATGTGCTGCGCTTTGGGGTTTGGCATTGTGTTTGTCAGCGGTCGACTGGTTAAAATCAATGAGCACTTGTTAGTTTGAGTGGCAGGTGGGCAGATGGCTTGGAAGAGCTATTTTAAAAGGGAAACAGTAAAGACTTCAGCATTTAGTATCTTAGCTTAAAATGGCTTAAACTTTAAAGCTCAAGCCTCCATAACTATGCCTAAAATGACTTTTTGGAATTAACAACAAATGTTGCTTTTTTTTATAAAAAAAAAAAAATGTATTTGACATACTGCAAAAAATCTTTTGTGACTTTAAACATGTCTTAACACACCAGTCACTCACTTCTGATTAAATGCATCCTCGCTGAATAAAAGTCAAATTTTTTTCTCTTAAAAATGGCACTAGAAACATTTATGTTTTCCATGTTCTACACATAATATCACAGCATGCTTATAAAAAGTATGCGGCACTTAGCATTAACATTTGTGTTCAGTGTTTATTGCAAATAAAAATAGCTACAGGTTCACTTGACATTTGCAAAAAAATCCAAACAAAAAAATGCTAATCTAATAGGATGAGGGAGTTCCCGAAATCAGAATAAAGAGCATATTAAACACTACGACACACAGAAACACAAAAGTCTTCTGTGAAAATGCTCCAGAAGTCGTTTTGTCCCTGAAGAAAAACTAGTCAAAATGATTTTTTTTCTGGTAATTGACAGCAGGCTACTGATGCTGTCTCTAGATATAGCATTTTTATTATTTAATCCAAAATATATCAATATGTTTCTTTGATAAGCTTGATATCCCAGTGATTTCACTTTTTGCTCCTGCTGGGAGCTAGATGGCTTGGCAGTTGTGGTTCTCAAGAACATTATAAAGGGCTGGAAGGCAACAGAGGTTGAACCCAGCCTAGTATAAATTATTGGGCTCTGCTGGAAATCATCATGAATCATTGGCCTGATTTAGAATCTTGGACACTTTACTGTTAAAACTGACACAATGCTGGATTTGTGCTTTGATGTGGTACTGCTGGAGTTTACATATAGTTTTGTGATGTGGTCCATTTGTGGCAAAAGGACCCAAATGATTTTTAAAGTGCACATTTAAAGAGCTGGCAGAACACCCTTAGGTCACTCGCCTCTGATATAAAGATAAACTAATGCAAAGCTGACACAGAATTCCAAATATAACTACACACAATAACTGGTTTATATCTATTCTAACTAAATATCTTGTCAAATACATTCTGTTAAGATCTTCAATTGTATTCACTATTTAATTGTGTTATTCTGATGTTGAGTAAGAAACCTTGTCATGGGGAAATCCAGAACAGATGGCGAGTAATGGCCTCTCTGCAGACATTTGTATACAGATCTGTATATGCTCTATATCCTACAAGCTTTAAATAAGCTGTAAACATTTTGTCTTCATGTTTAGGTTTGATTGCAGTGCCCAAGGAAATTCCCAGAGACACCAAACTACTGGACCTGCAGAACAACCGCATCACAGAACTGAAGGAGAATGACTTTAAAGGACTTACAAACCTCTATGTAAGACACTGATGGTGATTTTAGAAATGAAAACTCGAGAGGGTGACGGTCCCTCAATAAATCCTAAAGGGATAATCCGCCCAAAAATTACAATTCTGTCATTAAATACTCCCACTTATATCATTCCAAACCCACAAGACCTTCGTTCATCTTCAGAACAGATATATTTTTGATGAAATCTTTCTGACTCTGCATAGCCAGTGACATAATTAACCACTAATTAGCCATATGGACTGTTTTAATGGTGTCCTTACCTTTTTGAGTGTTGAACATGTCTAGGCAGGGTCAAAAATATCTTAATTTGTTCTCCGAACATGAAAGAAGGTCAAATGGGTATATTAATGACAGATTTATCATTTTTGGGGTGAACTAATCCTTTAACAATGGGATAAGTGTCAGGGGAGCAGAAAAGGACCTAAAAGCAGATGAGGCTGAAATCAGATTTATTGGGCCAGAGCACTGGCAAAAAGTCAAAAAGCAAAAACAGTCTATAGATGAAAATAAATACCACAGT
>JAUCMU010000048.1:9487434-9505277 GCA_032275025.1 Enteromius treurensis | reverse complement strand
CGTGAACCGTTACACCCCTAATATATATATATATATATATATATATATATACATATATGTATTAGAACGGTAAAAAGTGTCTGCTAAATGATTAAATGTGAATGTAAATATAAATGTAAAACAAATAATTCTCAAATGGTCAATCCAAATGAACTCAATCTAAATTTGGAACCAAAAGATTATATGCCATGATTTTGGCAAACTTTGGCAAATCCGGCAACTAGTTGTTCTCCTCTGTAGGCTCTGACGGTGCTGAATCATAGATGCCCTAGAGATGCCTGAGTGATAGCAGATACAGATTTACTGCTACATGTACCCACAATTTCTCATTTCATTGTCTGCAAGTACTGCAGCTGTGTCAAATCTTGTTGAATATTATTGGTATTATTTATTTTTTATTGTATCTCATACACAATTGGTACATTACAGTATATAGGATAAAAAATTAAAGAATTTAAATAAAACAGCAATCATTAAAGCAAACTTAACTGTAATTAAAAAACAAAATAATAGTGAAATAGTAACTTTTTAGCAGATCTCTTTTTGCAGGAAAAAGCCTACATGTGCTGGATTTTTATAGTGCAGCTTGTCCTGCGAGGCTGCAGTTGACCCAGTGCCTGTTCACAGTGTTTCCAGTCTATTGTGTTTCCACCTCACTAGACGCCTGTCACAATGTGTGCAGCCCATCTATTGTCTGTTGCATATTCATTGTTGTGCTTGTGCTTGCTTGCCAGATTGGGTCTGGGTTTTAACCACATCCGGATGATTGAGAACGGCAGCCTATCATACGTCCCTAATCTCAGGGAGCTGCATCTGGAAAACAACCGGCTGACCCGCGTACCCATGGGTCTGCCAGAAATGAAGTACCTGCAGGTGCGAGATATCAAACATGAAATAAACTTGTACCATTCACACATGCGCGATCATTGATTTTTGCTCTCTTTTTTCAGGTGGTCTACCTTCATTCCAACAACATAAGTCGAGTGGATGTTAATGCATTCTGCCCTCGGGGTTTCGGCATGAAGAGGAGCTTCTATAATGGCATTAGCCTCTATGGCAACCCGGTTAACTACTGGGAGGTACAGCCTGCCACCTTTCGCTGCGTTGGAGACCGACTGGCCATTCAGTTCGGAAACTATAAGAAGTAGAGAATGTATGAAAAGAGAGATTTGAGGACAAATAACAATGCTGGAATTGAAACAGAACAGAAAAAACTTTGAGAAAGTGGGCCAAAGTGCTGTCAACAAACAGTATTTGCAAATAATTTTTATTATGTATCTTTGGATGTATTTGTTTATGAAGTCCAAGGGTTTACACCAAGTATGTTAACTGTACTGATACAGATAGCTCATTCCGCACCGCAACTATAACAATACCTTTAGTTTGAATAACTGTCAGGCGGATTTTATTCTGCTGATGAATGATAAAAACATAACAGCCAAACAGAATCCACATTTTAAAGAGCTCGAGCATTTAAAGGGGCCGACGACAAAACTGCTGCATGTTTATTATGAGCAGAACATTACCATCTGTTGGTGTGAATGCTAATATAATTATCGTTATCTTTATAGCTATCATTCTTGATGAGAACAGGCCTAAAAGGCAAAAGAAAGGAGCAATAAAAACAAGTAATGGAAACTTCAACTGGTTTAAAACCATGTTTTACAGCAAAGTCTTAACATTATCAGTTCACTTTTTAAGGGCTCTTTGTTTGCTTGACACTTTTTTAATATTATTATTGATATGTACTTTCATATTGTTATTATTTTATATTAGTTTATCTTGTTTTTTAACAGTGGAGTTTGAAAGCGGTGTTGAAACAGGAAGGTTAAATCTAGATGTTAAATCATGGTGCTTATAATAAGTGTATCTGTGTTGTTTGTAAAAATTGTAGCTTGCTTTTTTCCCCCTCCTTTTTTGTCTTGCTTCCTTGCTTCGGGGGTCTTATTGTTGTGGGAGTACTTTAGGGCAATGAATACAAATTTAATTCAGCCAAATGCCTCATTTTCTTACCCAGCCCTTTTGAGTTCGAGGCTGATTCAGAAAAGGATTGTAATGCTATGTTGTTTTGCACAGTTTCTTTATGAACTTCAAATCTTTTCTTTGTAGCGTATTGTTTTTCTCATGTTTTCTTTGGCAGTGACCCTGCATGCATTTAGACTAGTGTGCCACACACTACTGCATGTTCCAAAAAAAATATGTCTTCAGGAGCAGAAGTGGCGTACCATCGTGGTTTGAAAGCTGTGTCTAATAAAACTTGAGTTACGACGAGTTTGATGAGTTCAGTGAAATAAAACATTTGCAGTGCTCTTGTTAAAAAAGAATGTCTCCTGTTTTCTCAATAAACCCGGATGTTGCTTTGATAGCATTATCAAGCACACTATCGGTGACTCTACTTGTTTCAAACAATCAGAAATTTCCCATTTCATACATGATAAAAATAAAACACAATTAATAAAACATTGTGGGAGATGTATTTATGTATCTGGGTACTTGTGGGATTGGGTTAGATTATAATATGGCCAAAAGTATTGGAACGATGCACAAAATCAGGCACCAGTCTCCATTAAAATTTGCAGCACAGTTCATTAAATTTAATCTGTGATAGATATTACATATCCAACTGTATGAAGTATAATTGGAAAGTGGAAGCAAGTAACAATTCCAACCTTCCACTGGCATTAATATAAATGCAAAACTGTAAGCTGGGAACTTCATGGAAAGGGACTGAGCAACTGCATCCTCACATCACCAGTGGCAAGCACTGGATGGAGTGGTGAAAGAGACTGGCACATGAACTCTGGAGCAGTGGAAACCTGTTCTGTGAGACACATTCTTCTCTGTTTGACAGTCTTGAAGTCTTACTTGCTTGACTGTCAGTGGTATAGGGTTGTTATTTCCAGTGAAGGAAGTGCTTAACGCTTCAGCATGCTAAAACATTTTTGACAATGCTATGCTTCCAACTTTGTGGGAACAGTTTGGGGGAAAAGCCTGTTTCTATTCCAGGATGACTGTGCCTCAGTGCACAAAGCAAGGTCAGTAAACAGTCAGTCTGGTGTGCAAACGATAGACCGGATGAACAGGAACAGAGATTCTCATTGTACCTGGTCTCACAAATCTGCATCAGTCTTAATCTGCACAATCTACAGCCATACGTGACTCAGATCACATTCTTAATAATTTGCTATTTAAAAGGTAGGTCTAGTATTCTTTGTTGATTAGGTTGTAAAAATAAATTTCTGTGCATTTTGTGAGCTAAAAAAAAAAATATTGGATCCAAAGTCCAAATGTAAGCAAAAGTTTTTATTAATTGAAATAACTTGAAGTGTGAAAGGACTACCCTAGTCAATTGAAGAGGTCATGAAAAATTGTCAAGAATAGAATCACCTTAAGCACAGTAAAGTGGTCTGTTTTGTTGAACACAAACAATTCCACAGACGTCATAATTCGCGCTATATAATCAATATAATTCTTAATCAAAATAATGACGACATTGCTACCACTTAGATACAATCCACATGATTACACATCGCATTATCAATTTAATTTCGCTTTATAAGCCTGTAATCGTCAGCACAAGATTATCTGGCGAATGAAACCCTCCTCTAGCATTAAACATGTCGTGTGTTGTGTCACTAGAAGGCAGCACTGGGATTTAAACGCAGGAATTTTAGGGCTTTTATTGTAACAGCGTCAAAGAACGCTCGTCGGTAGCGCGTCACCGCATCCAACATGTCTGTCAGTGGGTCTCTGCCTTGAGCGTCTGACGCGTTCCGCGACGCGCTCAATGCGACTGCGGATGTTATACACTCTTTCGTGCGCCATAGAGGAAATATTATCCACAATCTAGTGAGTAATATTAAATAAAGGCCTAGCTATAGATTGCTGCTGGAGCCTGATTTGAAGCGTCGCTGTGGACCGGGTGAGTCAGAGGAAACGCTTGACCTGGAATGTTTATTATCTGTTATATTAACAGTTATATCGCAATAATTGCTCGTTACCTGTCGTCGCTGCATGTATGTTACTTAATAAATACATTTCAGGTTTATAGCAGTGGAAAATATGAGCTGGTTTGTAAGCGGGAGATGTTGTTAATCAGTCCAGAACCATCTGTCTCCTCAAGGTGCGCGATGTTTTGTGATGGACAGGAGGAGGAGGACAGTGCTCTCTCAACCCCTTGTTTATGACCAGTCAGCACAGGTAACCTACACATGGAATACAAGTGTGTTATTCATCCTGTTGTGCAGCACATTTTCATATCAACATGTCTTAATATAATTGCATACTGTACTTGCAGGTTTTAAACAATAATAGTTGTTACAAAATACAAAAATAGTGAACTTTTTGTTTAGTTTGAGTGTATGTGGCCATGCTTGCTGTTGCTGAGCGTCGTATACACTTATAAATATATCCAGAAAGAATTTATCAAGAAATATTGCAAGTTCAATTAATTGTAGACATAGCAGACGATAGCAGCAAACATAAACAATTAGCCGTGGATTGAATTAATTCTATGGTGTTTCTGTAATAGATGGTTTAGATTCTGTGGTATTTGATCAAATGGTCACACTGGTTTATTTGTAGCCATAGCCAACAATACATCGTATAGGACAAAAAAAAATCCAAAAATCTTAATTTCAAACTTACCCTTATGAGTGGTTTTGTGGTCCAGGGTCACGTATGATAATATTGGAATTTTAAATGATTTGACAATCTCACATACAGTAAGCCACAAATCCTTCTCTGAATGATCTATTTCTACCGTTTTCCAATTATTACCCTCTTTTTAATTAATTAGGCTAATTAATTAATTTTGTATTATAATTTAAGTATTTCTGTAATTGTTTTTATTTGTAACCAAGCATACATAACATTTATTATTATATTTTTCAAAGTACTCTACTGAGTAACAGGAGTGACCCAAAAAGTAAGTGTGTGGTCTTTGCTGATTTCATCTGAGATCTGGCATTGATCCCGGTCACACTGGCTCTTTAAAGTTCTCCTTTGTAGTTAGATGTGATGGATCTGCCACTATTGATTTGTGTGTTCCTCTGTTTTTCCAGTGACTCCCACACATGCCATAGATGTCCTTCCCTTAGCTCACTGAGCTAACTTTATTTCTCCTCATCAGCCCTGTTATCCTTTTACTCTTCCCTCTCTCATGCCTCTTGCTCTGTCTTCACTCTGTCTCTCTTCTCTTATCTGTCCCTTGTCTGCCCCCTTTGACTTTCCCATCCTCCCTTCCTCTGTCACTCCTGCTCTGTGTTGGATGTCATAATGGTGTGCTGCGGTCGAGCACTGGACTCCCCCTGCACTCTGGCTCTGTTGGTGGGCTTCCAGTTTGCGTTTGTCCTCTACTTCTCCCTGGGAGGCTTTCGTGGCCTAGTGTCAGTTTTGGTTCATTCCACCGAGCCTGAGATTGACTACTCTCGACCGCATGACGTCTACACCAACCTCACCTCTCTGCTGCTCCACCATCCAGGACCCAGTGGACCAGAACAGCAGCTCAGGGAGTGTATACTGCCCTCTCCACTGCTGGGTAGATATAAATCCACTCTGAAGTGTTTAAGACATGGATCAGGCATTGGATTTGTTTGTTTACTGTTTCTTATTTCTGTTATAAATAAAACAAAGATGCTGTATTGAGTTTAGTCAACCCAAAAATGAAGAATCATGTACACAAAAGTTTATCTTTCCATACCTGTGTTACATTTATTTTTTGATGACCACAGAAAGATGTTTTCAAGAATCTGCTGTTTTTCATCCAGTTACAATGACTACAGATTGGCACTTTCAAGCTTTTAAAAGGACATAAATGCATCCTTAATATGAATTCCATGCCTTTGAATTGTTTTTCATGTTATGAACGGAAATCAAATCAAATATCAAATATATGAATAAAACATTTATATATTTTATATATATATATATATATATAAAATATATCAAATAATCTGAATAAAAAATTAAATACACTGAAACTAAAACTAAAATTCTACAATTAAATTTAAGCATCATAATATTATAATGTACAGTATGAGAAAAAGATAATCATCTTAAGGTATGTTAAAGATTATGGAGGACCTGGTGCGACACATAAAAATAAAATCAAAGATTAAGTTATAAATTAAAGACATTTTAAATGTCGATTAATTTATAATTTTAAAATGTGTTTAAATATATTTAAATGTGTTTAAAAATATTTGTTTGTAATTAATGATTTAAGTAGTTTTAAAATATATCATTATTTACCACTAAATTAAAAAGTAATTTATTTAAATTAATCTTCATAGTAACTGATATGCACAATATATTGTACTTTTGTGTTTCAGAAATGAAGTCGTACTGCTTTGGACTAACAGTGATTAAATAAAGACATAATTTACATTTTTAGAGATAGTATTATTTAATTTAGTGGTGTTTTTTTTTTTTTTTTTTAACAACAACTGCATGTGTGCTTTCCACCTGCTGTCTGCCAGTGGGTCCTGTTTCTGTCCACCTCTCCTCACCCCCCTCCTTGGAGAAGATAAAAGAGAAGAACCCCTTGGTGACCTTAGGGGGTCATTACCGCCCACCAGACTGTGAGCCACGACACCACACAGCCATCGTGATCCCCTACCGGAACCGCCAGACCCACCTCCGAGCCCTCCTCTACCATCTGCATCCCTTTTTGCAGCGGCAGCAGGTCCACTACGGCATTTACATTGTGCATCAGGTCTCTTGTTCACTGTTACGCTGACTTGTCCCATCTATTGAATGGGGGGAAAAATCCTAGCAGTAATTAGAGGAAATAGATGGGACAAAGGGTAAACATAGCTCATAGCTTATTGTCAAGCTGTATTAGTGTTCTATTCTTATCGAAGAATGCATTTGTGTACACTTGATTTGCTCATTGTCTGGGTTATCAGTCAGGAAACTCCACGTTTAACCGAGCCAAGTTGCTGAATGTTGGAGTGCGGGAGGCGCTGAAAGAGGAGGACTGGAGCTGTATTTTCTTGCATGACGTCGACCTGCTGCCTGAGAATGACCACAACACCTACACCTGCCACCCCCAGCACCCTACACACCTCTCTATAGCTATGGACAAGTTCAGATACAGGTAACCACTATCACAGGATTGAATGTTTTAATAAAGCTTTTCTCTAATTGTATCTTAATGAACAGAGGTAAAATCTAATGACATTTCTGAATGCATTTCATGTTTGTAGACATATTAGTGACACTTCAATATAACTTTATTAGTTTTAATATTGTGATTATTAAAATAATATTTGTTATATTAAATTGTTGGTAACTGAACAAAGTCAAGGTTAGATATTAATAATAATAAATAAATAAAAAAAGATTTATGTAATGCCATGGCTGCATTTATTTGATGAAAAAAGATAGTAATATTATTAAAGTATAATAAAATGTAAAATGGTAAATCATATAATATGATATAATATAATATAATATAAAAATAATTTAATCTATTTTAAAATATAATTTACCTAAATATTAGAGTGTGTACACAGTATGACGTTAAGGGGCGTAACATTTCCACCAAACACTTGCGGCATTCTGCCAATTACAATGCACTGGATAGCTGGCCAATCAGAGCACACCTCGTTTTTTTTTTTTAGAACAATGAGCTTTGTACAAATTGACCAGTTTCAGGAGGCGGGGCTTGGAGGAGAAACAGTAATGTACAGTATGTGAAAAATAATACATTTTTTGAAACTTAAACCACATAAACGCATTGGTAATAAACCAATTTCTTTACATTTACATTAATTTCTTCTTTTTAAAAAACGATCCCAAATCTTTGGATGGTAGTGAAAGTATTTTTAAATAATTTGGTGGTGAATTTTTCAATTAAATTCTACACACTAATTCAAAACAGGCCATTTAAAAGGAAAAAGAAACTTGAAGAATTACTCATTTAACAGCAGTTTTCTAGATCTTTTAAAACTTCTAGAAACAAAAATCAGTCCTCTTCATGCATGGTTAAATAGGGGATGTAGTTCATTCATTATTAGTGCTGACACAGGTGTACTCATGGCTCTGGCCCTATAAATTGACATCCAGGTCGGCACATCTCGGGTCACAGAGTCTGTATCTGTATTCTGCAGCCACAATGTCCACCTAGATATAAACATTCACTGAGAACAGAAAAATTGCAGAGAAAACAACCCATATATTCAGTCCACCAAGGCTGAGGACAACATCAGGACCTCTCTGTGATGAATCCACTGAAGGCTGTAAAGCATTCAGACACGACTCAAAGAGCTAGTCCTTGGGTAGAAATACAGAGACAATTACGAAGAAAGATACATAGCTGCAGCTCATCTAGCTACCACTCAATATTCACTAAACGGTAATGAAGAATTTAGAACAGGTTAGGAGTACAAGGGACCTCTAGAGCCAGCATTTACAGTTCTTTCTTCTTCTTATTATTATTATTGAAAGCAGTGAATGCCTTTATTCAGCAATGGATTAAATTGAATAATAACATAATGTTTCAAAAGAGTTCATTTCTGTTATAATTTCTGTTCTATTAGACTTTCTATTCATCATGTTTTTTTGTATCATGTTAATGAAAACATGTTCATGGTTTCATGAATCATGGTTTTCACAAACATTTTAAGCTGCACATTGGTAATATGAACTCTGCATCAAATCAGCAAATTGGAATTATTTCTAAAGAAATCTTACAAAAACATCTTTTCAACCCTCAATTTTTGAACAGTTGTGTATATACAGTTGAACACACACATCAGTTGCGTTTACTGTCCTTTTTTGATTTACTCAAAGATAATACAAAAAGAAAATACAGTGATCTACATATTATGTATTGTTGTCACATGACTAAATTAAATTTAAAATAACCAAAAAAATGATGAATGCAGATTTGCACCAGGTTTTCTGCATTCTGCACTTTAAAAATACTTTAGACATTTTAATGAGGAAGTGTTCTGAAAATAGTTCAGCACAGAATTATGCCAAAAATTCTAACAGCCGTTTTTGTTAATTTATAAGGGTTTCCTATCCATCTGTACAGACTGCTGTAATGATGTAATGCAGAGTTACAGACGAACATTAAACTGCAGGGGAAGCTGTGACACTTCAGATGGAATGATTGATGAAGGGTAGTAGAGACAGATGACCTTATTCTTCTGTGCCTTACCAAATCACTGCTCTAACTTCTTCTCAGACTTCCATACTCGCAGTACTTCGGAGGGGTGTCTGCTGTAACCCCAGAACAGTACCTCAAAATGAACGGCTTTCCTAACCAGTACTGGGGCTGGGGAGGAGAGGACGATGACATCGCAGCTCGGTGAGGATTGCAGGATTCGGTTTATAATGCATTTGCATGTGTTTTTTCAACATATAAAACAGCCTGGAATGTAGTAGAGATGAAAGTAACCGGCATGTCTACATCAGAATTGCATCCCTTTAAGCGTTTGTGTTGCATGTCTGTCCTCTCTCCATCACCATTTTGTTCTCATTTCACATTTGCATTGGTCTCTTGTCATTATTCTCATTTTCACTGCATCCGTCTATCCCTCATGCCCTCCCCCGCATAGCCACAGGAGGGACTAGTAAGTACATGCATGAATCACTAGATTGGTCTCGAGGCTTCCAACTATATAGATGTCAGTACACTTCACTGATTAACAAATTTAAGTAACTTTAACTCTGCGAAAGAAAGAAACGTGCTGTTGAAGCCTTGAAACCAGATTGAGTCAGGTGTAGTGGATTATTAGTTGTGTTAAGGATTTAAATAGCATTTTCTTCATGGTTAGTTCTCTCTTAAAAGGGTCATGAATTGCCTTTGTTTTTTTTGTTTGTTTTTTTTCTCTGTGGTCCACTTTAAGATTTAGAAATAATAGCAAAGTTCCTTTAAGGCAGGAGTCATCGAAATTGATCCTGAAGGGCCAGTGTCCTGCAGAGTTTAGCTCCAACTTGCCTCAAAACACCTTCCGGGAGGTTTCAAGTATACCTTGTAAGACCTTGATGAGCTGCTTCAGGTCCTAGTGCAGCTCCTATCTCTTTGAATGGGGAAACATCAATTTCTCCAAAAAATTAAATGTCATATTTGAAATCACCAATGAAACAACTGTCTCATAAATGTTCTTTATTTTGCTTAAATAGCATAAATAAATATTTTTCAGGATAGATCACCCAGAGTGTTGAGTGTTTCTATAGCAACCGGGACTTCTAATGGCGGCCATACTGAGCACTGCATTTTTCCTCATTCAAAACTCAATGAGTGACACGTCTTGGGTATTTTATAGTCTTTGGTAATAGTCTATATTCTGTCCTGTTTTGACCCCCACCATCAGAACGCTCTGTTTAAATAGAATAGAATAGAAATACAAAAGTAACTAACACTTCTGTGCTAGGACATTCCAATATTGTTGGCACATTGTATTTCAATCTTTCAAAAAATTCTGCATTGAATTTTGTGCCTTGTTTGTAAATGAATCCGTTATAAAAATTAAGTTAACAAAGGACCAAGTTGTTACTGCTGCGGTTTTCATCATATGTAGTTTATCGTTTTGCTGCTGCTGTTACACCTACTATGTGTGAGAATTGGTGGGTGGGGCTTAACAGTCAGTGATGGGGAAGCAGGTGTTGATCTTCTGCAGAGGTGATGTTTAGCCACACTTTTACATCATAAAGTGGTTCATTCTAAAACGTTTTGGCAGATTGTCTTCCAAATAAGCTGATTTTAGACTAATTCTGAAACTTACAGGATGTGTTTATAGTACAGTGACCTTGATGATGTCGAAAGATCAAGGGAATTTTGGTTTCTCCTTTCATGACCCCTTTAAGTGACACTGTTTTTGCTTTACTGTGTGGTTCTTTAATATGCCTACATGGTTTGATTTCACCCCGAGTGATTTTTCAGGGTACGGTACAGATCAAATCGAGTCCCAGACAAAAAGTATTTTTGGTGGAGATAATCCAGGACTTTCAGGGGAAGTGACATTACATGTATTCTTGGAGAGCATTTTGAAGGGCATATCAGCTCATGGTGATTTGTAAACCTGACTTTGGCATAATTAAGCGTCAGGATCCTTGTCTGACTCAGATGGCTGAACCAGAGGCAAGAACCCAAAGTTTTAAGTATTTAAAAGCTGAATTAGACTCCCAGAGTTTAGATGAACCTTTTGAGGATTTTTAGTGGTGCTTAGAACCTTTTTACCTAGAAATCCCAAACAGTAGTTTTTGAGTCTTTTTTTAGCAAGTTCACATCCATTTGGCCCACCTTGTGGACTCTGCTGGAAATAGTTTTCTGCTGTGCTTTGTGCTGCTCTTTCTTTTGTCTCTGTCTGTTTGATAATTCATACCATCCTTCATCAGGTTTTTCTTTTCTTATATGTTACTATTTCTACTTGCCCTGTGGTTTTGTCTTTAGAGTCCGACTCTCTGGGATGAAGATTATGCGCCCCCCTTTGGCCATTGGGCATTATAAGATGATCAAACATAAAGGAGATCAGGGTAATGAGCAAAACCCCAGAAGGTGATGTCACATACCAGCTACATTTTAAACTTTGCAACTAGGGTTGCAAAGGGCCCTTAAGTTCTGGTAAATTTCCAGAAACTATCCAGTTTTGCAACCTTAGTTGGTACAATCTTAAAAATAAAGGTTCTAAAAGAACCTATAAAAAATTCTTAAATTCTAAAAGTTTTTGTCCATGGTAAAATTTCTATGGATGTAAACAGTTTTTCATACAGAACCATAGATACCAAGAAATAACCTTTATTTTTAAGAGTATATAAATAGATGTATTATTTAATCCTTTTATTCAGTTTATTGAGTCCGTTCCTCTTGATTAATTTATTCTTGTAGGTTTGACTTGCTGAAGCGCACAAGGCTGAACTGGCACTCAGATGGACTGAACTCGTTGACTTACGAGCTCCTGTCCAAAAAGTTGGAACCACTGTACACCAATTTGTCTGTCAACATTGGGAGTGATCCACACCATCCCCCTGTGAAGGCTCCACCTCGGAAGTCAGGGCCTCAACCCGCTCCAACTAATAAAATAAAGACTAAAAAAGTGGGTGTGGTCTTCAATCATAATGCCACAAAAGTGGAGCCTACCCACTTAAAGGCCCGTAATGAAAGTTCAAATGTTGTTCAGAAAGCTCCTTTGAACCATGAAGTAGGATGATACTGATAACTATAAGTATCCACAGACAATTCACACAGGCTAAGTTACTAATGGATAGTGGAGAGAATACCAGTTTGCTCTTTATTTTATATCGTGAAGCATTGCTACTCTAGGCAAATAAGTTCATTCCACTGAAAGTCAACTGAAACTGTTCGACCGCCTCTGAATGTTGTTCAGCTGTTGAAATGGTGACGTGCACAAGACTGAAGATCTTGTTTTGCTGTAGGAGTCGTATCAGAGCGGGCCGAGTTGTAAACGCTCTCGAAAGTGACCTATCAACGTACCTGTGCAAGTCCTGTGTGTTTTCGAGCCGACCTGCTGCCAGCTGCTGCTCTTCACCCCACTGTGTGGGTCTGTTTTTCTGTGCCTTTTCTTGCCCTTGAACCAGTCTCTTATCAACATGCCATGACTCAGTCGAAAGCATTATTACTGCACACCACTGTTATTGATACTACAGTTCCACGTTTATCTATTTTTCTCTTCTTTTAATATCTAATCAGCACACACTGCTTTGTGATCTAGTGCTTGAGCAGGCGTGTATCACTGTGGTCTATTTTTGGTCTTACTGTACAAACTTAGAAAGGTGTGATCTTTGATAGTGAGCACTGGTTTATTTTCTCTTTTAGCTGCTCAGATACCTATAAATAGTTTTATGATACAGTGTAAAAGAGTGTAATTATTTTAGGTATTGTGTGGTGCCTTTATTGGATTCCACTTTGGTTGTAGACAATCATTGGGGTAAGCATATAAAATGGCAAATTTATTTATGATCTCTACAGACTTCTATGATTTGAATTCTGGAATATGTTTCTGTGTAATGAAATAGATTTGATGGTTTAGGTTGAAGATGTGATTTAGTCTAAGATATTAGATATTTTTAAAACAGGTAATGGCTAATTTTACGGTTAGTTATATAGCAAGAATTATTTTTATTTGTTAGTCAAAAATATTGGTTGTATTACCATTACGATACTTTTCTCTTTGTTAAATACAATCCTTGCATATAAGCTACATTTGAAAAACAAAGATATCAGTGACATACGTTTTTTCTTTTGAAGATATTTTGAAATTTAAATTGCAATGCACATTATATTAGCAAGCCCAACGCCATTTTTCACTCTCTCGCAATGCAAACTACAGAACATTAAGAAACACAATCATATAATTTGCTGTAAATGATAGTCTGAAGGTGCTCATTGAGAATTCACCCCATCATGTGACATGGTGCATATCTCACTGTAAGTACCACATCATTTTAAATCTAGATATACATTTCAAAGAGGCTGTTTTAAATTTATTCTGATTTTGATACTCAATTCTTAGTGTGTCAGACTCATAAGATCAAACAAAACATGATGTTTTACTCAATGCTTTTGTATTAAAACTACAAAAAGTGATAAGATAATATACTGAGATGCATGAGGCAGAAAAATACATTTAATCTTAGCATATTTGCAAGAAAGTACATAGTTTTCTATCAGATACTGTATTTGGCATTAGTGTTAAATTACTTTAATGCCTCTAATATGAGAACATCATAATATCTGATACTAACTGTTTTACACGTGACACTCCAAAAAAAAAAAAAGTGGTACGATTTTAAAGATTGTGTTTATTTTTTTCTCATGTCATTTTTGGTCAAATACTGTTGTTTTGAATGTGTATTATTTTGGCTATGATGACTGTTGGTTTTATAAACAGACTCAAGAGAGACTCTGAAACTGCATTTTCACCTCTGTCTGAGAAACACTGAGGTTTGCCCAAGATATTACTACTGATCAGCTATCATGTGAATAAACACATTGACGACATTGTGCCAATGTGATCCGACCATGCAGCTGTTCATTGTATGTTTATCAACAGGAAGGGGAAAAATGTTTTAACAAGGGCCTTAATCGTTAGGACCCATGAATGACTCTTAAAGAGATAGTTGTCATCGGTTACTCTCATGTCACTCCAAACCTGCATGATTTTTCTTTCTTCTGCAAAACACAAAAGCAGATACTTTTAAGAATGGGATTATAAAAAGGACACTTCTCAAAATCACTTCTGTTCCATCATGAAAAGGGTGAGTAAATGATGACAAACCCCTTTACGTTCACCTTCAGTTCACCCCAAGTATTCAGTGTCTGCTCACAAAATCACTCATTGGCTTCCAAGCACCAAAAACATAAACCGATGACTAGTGAATTAAGCTGATGTTGTGTCCTAGGGGGCCTGCAGGCGTGTCATTGTATTATTGAGCAAATAAACAAAAACTATATAAAACCTCTTGTGCTGTTTTTTTTTAAAAGAATATTATACTAAGCAGATTCTATTACAAAAGCCATTTAGTAAAACTAATTCAGCTTTTGCTTTATTGAAACAATTCCGTTAATGTGTTATAATATGCACAAACAGACAGCACTGTTATAAATGGAACACAAAAATAATATCTGTTAAGTGAAAGTGTTTTTCAAAGAAGTGTTACGTAATGCCATTTCATGGAACAACTTTTATAACTGCCCATGCAGGGGATCTGATTATAAATGGTGTTATTTCTGCTGAGATGCTGGTCTGCTGTTCTGGGTTGGTGGACATAACTCAGCTTGGCTCTCTTGAGTGGCTGGTCTGGATGGAGCCTGATGGCTGTGGTGACTTCCTGGTCTAGACTGGGTTTGGTTTTCAGGAAGTTTTACTGGGTTAGACTGAGCCTGCTGGCTTGTTGGTCTAGACTGGTCTTGGCTGTGCTGTGATTTGGGCCTCTCTGGTTCATTTGGGTCTGTGTCACTCACTGGCATTTTTGACTCTTCTGCATTCTGGTCCATGTTTATGTTTTCCTATGAGCATATTGTTTAGTCAGAATTATTTAAAAGCAATGTAATGTAACACCATAGCTTCATAAGTAGGAGATCTTGAATTCCCACCACATTGTTAATGGTTCTGCTTGTAACCTGGATGTCACCAGGGGCCTCATGAGTCTGGTTTGTGGCAAATTTAATCTGCCCCCAGGTCCTGAGGCGATCCTGGCCCTCTCGTGAACGGGCAGTGGAGTTTATGGAAGCAGGAGGGATATACCGAGGTAAATCCCAAGTGCCTTGGAATGCTGGCCATGCACTTTCACTCTAATAATGAAATCATTTATAAATAGTAAACTGCTGCAAAATGGTTTAAGCTTGGTCAAAAACATTTAAATTTAAATCATGCAAGTCATGCAAATCATCAAAACAAACCTTTGTTCTCACACCAGGTAGAAGGTGGCCACGGTCTGTGGCTATAAATGTAGTGTGGCCTTCTGCTGCTGCTGGTCTCTTGAGGAACAAAAAGTAAATAGACCAAACGCAAGTATTTATGAGCTAGGCAAGCTGTACAATTTGTATAACTGCATCATTTAAATGAAAAGGGACTCGAAGCCAGCCATTAATTCACTTCTACTTTTGCTTCTTTTTCTTCTTCTTTTTTTTTTAGTACAAATATTTATATTGTTTGCACATTCCGTTGAACTTTTGACTAACGAGCCTGCTTCTGTATTTTAATGTCCTTGGCACGGTTCGGGCATTAAACTGGAAATGCTGAGCAACAGGGAAGTGTAACGTTACATGACAGTTCAAAAGTTTGGTTCAGTAAGATTGTTTTTAAAACAAATACATACTTTTATTAAGCAAGGATGTATTAAATGTTCTGTTCATTGAAGAATTTTTTTGTAAACGATTAAATTGACAGTGAAACTGACTGTTCACGTTACGTTACCTCTTTAAAATGTTTCGGGATGGTCCAATTCTGGAGCCTTTGCGACTTAAAAGCACTTTCGTACTGCAAAAAAACACAATAAATGTACTTAATACTTCAATGTTATTCAATTATACAGTAAAAAAAATATCATAGTTGAATATTTACAATTTAAGCACCTGGTTTGCAGAGTAACTAGTCGACATCTTTCCGCTCCAGTGTGTTGGCAGTGGTCTCCTAGCAACCTCCCAAAAATATACTTTCAAATTAGTAGTTCACTCTTTCGTATTCTTTGACTCTTTAAAATGCTCACTTGCAAAAGTGGCTATTTTAAAGTGACAACTCATTTACTATTAGTTATATAATAATAGATATATAACAAATATTTTTATTTTCTTCGGCGCTCAGTTGGATCTTCCCGTACATGGGGGGCGCTAAAGATCATTGCACGCTACGTAACACGCTAGACGATCCGCTAAAGAAAAGTCACAAGCTCTCTGCACTGCGTTGTATTTGGACAAACGATTTATACAAATTGAGGAGTTTGTAATTTTTTTGTGAAAAGATTCATACGAACAATATGTTTATAATATTATTTAACACGCTTTGAAACGGTAACCGTTTGCTGCAAGCCGTAAAATGAGCACGCAGGCGTCAATATCTGGATCCGCCAATGAGGCGAGGGGCAGAAGAAGTGCTCAAGATGTGGAAGACTCCAAAACACACTTCAGAGTCTGTCGGTTTATCATCGAGACGGGTATTTGCAATTTTTCTCAAATTACTTTTAATCTCTGTAACTGAAATGGTAATTATGTACTGCAGCTGCTTTTTAGTTCTTCAAGGATGAATTGCTGTACAGTTTCTAATCGCACGTGCATCCCATGTTTTCCGCATCTGTAGGAGTGAAGTTAGGCATGAGATCTGTGCCCATGGCTACAGCATGTGTGCTGTACCACAGGTTCTTCCAGTCTGCCAGTCTGCAGGTCTATGAGCCTTACCTAGTGGCCATGTCTGCCATCTACCTCGCTGGCAAAGTAGAGGAGCAGCATCTCAGGACAAGAGATATCATCAATGTTTGTCACAGGTATGAGAGAGGACATTAAATAGCAGTTTAGTCCTTAGAGTTCTTTTATATTAGGTCATTTCCTCTCTTTATCTTGGATCCAGGTATTTTCACCCGGACAGTGAACCTATGGAATTGGATGGGAAGTTTTGGGAGTTGAGGGACAGTATAGTACAATGTGAGCTCCTTATCCTTCGCCAGCTTAACTTCCAAGTGTCCTTTGAGCATCCACATAAGGTAATGCATGCAATGGTTACTTTGCTCTCAAGCTTTTAAAATAAATACAATGCACTACCAGTTAAAAGGTTTTGAACATTACGATTTTTTTTTTTCATTTATTTAATCCACAATACAGCAAAAACTGTAATCGTGTAAAAATATATTACTATTAAAAACTGCTTTCTGTTTGAATATATTTTATATATATGTGATTTATTCCAGTGATCAAAGCAAAACTTTCAGTATCATTACTTTCCTTCAGAAAACATTTTAATATGCTTATTTTGCTGTTCAAGAAACATGTATTATTATCATTATCATCATCATCATCATCAATATTTAAAAAGTTCCAATCAGCTGTTTTCAACATAATGATAATAATAATGTTTTTTGAGCAGCAAATAAGAACATTTCGAATATCTATTTTGAATAGAATGATTTCTGAAGGATCATGTGACTGGAGTAATGATGCTACAAAATCAACCTTGAAATCAATTGCAATTTTTAAATATATTCAAATAAGTAAAATATATTTCACAATTTTACTGCTTTTGCTGTATTTTGGATCAAATAAGAGCACTAGTGCAGGCTTGGTGAGCAGAAGAAAAATCTTTAAAGGTGCCATAGAATGGAAAACTGAATTTGCCTTGGCATGGTTGAATAATAAGAGTTCAGTACATGGACATAAC
>JAUCMU010000048.1:9463658-9487334 GCA_032275025.1 Enteromius treurensis | reverse complement strand
ATGAGCAACGCTGAGAAACAGCCAATCAGAGCAGACCTCCTCATTACTATTCATGAACCTTCCAAATAAGGCAAAAATAGACTCTTTCCTTCTAGGGTCAAATTCTAGGGTTGTAAATGGACCTGTAAAACCGTTTCTAAGCTATATACCTTCTATTTACATATCAGAGAACAATTTTAAATATTCTCTCAATGCATTCTATGGCACCTTTAAAAAAAAAAACACTAAAAATCTTACTTTTTAAAAAACTTTTGACTGGTAGTGTATCTGTTGTCCACAAATAAAGGTTGAATAGGTTTTGATCAACAATGGCTAATTAGCTGATGGCATAATATCAATTTTTGGATGAACTATTCCACACTGATACGAAAGCTTACGCAATGCACGGCGCTGAGATTGGATTAGACAAGTCCTTTGTCAGGTAAAATGTTACACTGCTCATTAACAATGCTTAAAAGGGGGCGTCAACCCGATGAAGTAAATAAGTACTGAACAAGCCATGCAGCCAATGAGCGCTAAAAAACCTGCGTCTACGTCACGGCCTCAAACAAGTTTTAAGTAAATTACCAGTAAAAAGTTAAATCTACATTTTTATATATATATATATATATACCCAAAATTTATCAAATGACCAAAGCGCTGGGAAATGACTGCAACTTTTTTTTACTTTTTTGCAAAAATTAAAACTGAAGTATAAAAATAAAAGCTAATACAAAATATGAAGTGCTGTAATACTGCTTTAAAGTGGCGTCACTGGCAAAGGTTCTTCTCATGCACTGTGTCAAGACTCAATGAACTTAATTATTTTCATTTGCAATTGATGATTTATATATGGTAAAGTTAATCTCATATTTGTATCTTCTCTAACTAATGCTGTCCGAACAATAATTGGATTTCTAACAAACTTTTTGCTGTGTCCCAGTACGTGCTGCACTACCTGCTCTCTGTGAAGAGTCTTTTGAATCGCCACGCCTGGTCTCGAACCCCCATCGCAGAGACGGCCCTGGCTGTATTAAAAGACAGTTACCATGGCTCTGTGTGTGTCCGCCATAAGCCTCAACACCTTGCCCTCACCTCCCTCTATCTTGCTCTCCAGACATATGGAGTGCAGCTTCCCAGAGGAGAACTGGAGTGGTGGCAGGTAGGTTTTTCAATTTTTTTTTATCAGTTTCATGTGGAGGAAAACACAAAATGTCCAAGCAGCATTTGGGTCATGCTGTGTTTGCATTGAGTCACCGAGACAGAACGTTGACTAGTTTGAGTCTCACCGGTGCTAAAGCCGGATCAGGCATCAATAGAGCCACGATTGCAGTAACCTTTAGAGTGCGGGAAGTAGTTCCCATGGCAATAAGGGCACCTAATGGCTCCTGCCTGGTCTGAGAGAAATAACATTGTCTTTTACACAAGTTGTGTTCCCTTGGTGACATCCTAAGTAATATTTAAAAAGAATCAAATCATTTCATACATTTCAAAGTCTCTTAAAATCACTTGCTTAGCTTCACTTTCCCAGAATGCTGTCAAGTGCCATCACTAGAATGCAACAGACTTAGTCTTCCATTTCCTGACATATTTAGCCTTAAGTCCATGATTCACTTTTCTAGTAGTTTGTTGATGCTCTTTTAGGCAAGACGAGGCCATCTAATGCACGTGTAAACAGACCAACCTCAGTTTTGTTTATGTGTTTTATTTAGAGTGGGTGTGTCTGACATATGGCAAATTAATGGTGTGGAAAATCTATTCAAATAATTTTGAGGCAGTGTCTGCAATTGTTTGTACATCATAAAAAAAGAGAGTACTTTTGTTTTTACTTTTACTTTTGTCTCAACTTAATATTAAGATAATCAGTATATTAATGGTCAGAGTATTTTTATCCGAGGCACCCGGGCATTTCTTTGTAATATAATGTATATAATATAAAAGTATGTTTAATCGTAAAAGCCATGCACAACTTCATTGACAGTAAACTCATTCCTTTGATAAGTAGCCATGGTATAAGCTGATAAATATCCTGGTACAAAGTAGTGCGTTTACACTGCCGCCTGCATGGTGGACTGCATTCTGACTAGTTGCCGCCAAAACGTGTCATAGCTCATTACCATAAAGTTAACCTTGATTTTAACTGTCCTCAACGCTCTCGCCGCAAGCTTACATTTAAAATGAATTAATTCCGGCCACTCGCAGTCAGTGCTCCCTCCACATCTGTCGTGCAGTATTGCACTGACCGTTGTGGTTTATCCCATTTATTTTCCTGGTCTTGGGTGACAGTCCGCCCCTGGTCTCTGAGTAGGACATTTTTGTCATTTTCTCCTGTTCATTTGGTATCTTTGTTCATCGCCATTGTTACGTAGCCCGCAATAGTCCACGCTTACGCCCTCAAATCAAAACACCGCCGTCCCCTTCCGCTTCATGGGTGACGTAATGGTAAGTGTAGAATCATTTTTTGGAATCAGGTTATTCGAGTTACTCGAGGAATCGTTTCAGCCCTACTGCTTAATTTTGCTTAAAGTGTAAAAGTAATGCACATGGTCAGTTGTTGAACGCAATAAAACCTGACAAATTATGTCATGCATTTGCTTATTGTATTCAATGTATACTTTATTTTCTGACAGCTTTTTTGTTTTTCTATGTGTTTTTTGTAAAATAAAGCCTATATTTCATGATAAGCTGTAGTTTTCTTTCTAAATAATTTTGTCAGTATCTTAACCAAGTTAGTTAATTTTTCTTCTTCTCAATATATTTTGGTCTTGTAGGGTCAAATATTGTGAAATATCCTCTCCAGATACTGCTATTGGCCAATACTGTATAATTAATAATTGGTTATTAATAAATATAATAATCAGCACAGATCAATTACCCATAACCGAATTTAAGCTTTTGGAACTTTCCTAAAATAACACATATTTCTAAATCTAATTCAATAAATGTACCATTTTCCCTCATCTTTCTCTTGCCTTTGTTTGGTTTCCTGTTTACAGTGACTTTTAAATGGATAAGTAAGTTCTCTTAGAGGAAATGGAAATAGCAGGCAGTTGTTTTCTCTAGACTGCGAAAAGTGCACATCTACAAGAGACTAGGCTCTATTATTAGTCGCCTCAGAACTAATATTTAGTTGTCATCTCCGAAATAGCGTGCAGATGGACGAACTCTGGGATCTGCATTGATGTTTTGCTTGTTTCCCTGCAGGTTGTTTGTGCAGACATCACCAAGGCTCAGATTGAGACCATCATGAGGGAATTACTGCAGCTCTATGACATGGAGGCCAAGTGTACCTGAGAGACAAATGAAGCACTGACGCGGAAACCAACACCTTCAGCCGTATCTGTATCGGACGATCATCTTTACACATGCATTGAACCCTCTTACTCCTGATGTTGTGATGTAACTAAATGAGCGCTGCTTGTTAATTACATTATAGAACATGAAGGTTTAGAAAGGCTCATCAACAATAAGAGGAATTTCGATATAGGATACAGGCTTTGTAAGTGACGCTATGAAAACCAGACTTTAGCCACACCGCATCTATCAATTCCCAGCCACCGACCTACTTTCTTCTCCTACCTTGTGCTATTTTTCCCCCTAAAGTGGGGGAGAGAAGTTACAAAAGAGATGGAATAGCTGGTTGAAGGAAGAATGAAACAAAAGAAGAGCCATCCTGTCCCCAGAGCTAAATTCTGAGGTAAACGCTAGATCTGAGCCTTTTCTTTTAAATGTTTCTAATTTAATTACTCTCCTCCTCTCCCTACAGAAATTGTCCCGGTAGGATTCTTTATGTAACTCCTTAAAGCAGTATTACTGTAAAGCACCACAGTTTTATTAGACGCCAAACTTGAGGCGTAAACATTTCATAGTCTCAGCTAAAGATGAACAGTCTTTCATTCTAAGACTATATTTAAAATGTAATTACAAATAAACATTTTTTTGGACTAATGCTTTTTGAAACAACCTGTAAATAGTCTTTCTTTGTAGTTTTATTTTTTTTCCATCTATGATGTTCTACTTGAAATTTCTGGATCTAGTTAGGTCAGGACATCGCTCTGGAGTGGATCTTAATAAGTTACTATGGCAACTGCTATTGTGGAGGGAGCCTTTGAAACATACAAATGTGAGACTCCATTATAGCACACCTGTCAAGCTCAGCACATCAAATAATTGCAGTCGGTGAAATGTACTAATTTAGTCATTATTTACCAAATCAGTCATTGCTAACATGTTAACCAGCTGTTTCCTCTGTAGCTTACCTGAATTGTTTTGACCGGTGACTGCATCACATTTCGGTCATCTAGATCTTTTTTCTTTTTTTCCAGTATTTAATTACTCTTAGGATATCACAACTGTGAAATAATTTGGTTGCATAACTTTAACCACATTTATTATATTTGTTGACATTTGGTGTCATGCACTAGTGATTTTTACGGCATTTATTTATATTGATTAATTTTAATTTCTGCATCAACCAACATTATTTTAACGTGTAATAGAACATTTAACCTAGATTAATGGTGTGAAAATTGTTTGTGTTCATGATACATAATGCATTAAAGGAATAGTCCACCCGAAAAAGCAAATTATGCCATTTCTTACTCACCCCCAAGCCATCCTAGCTGTATATGATTTTCTTCTTTTCAGACAAACACAGTCTTGAGTTTTTAAAACATGTATCCTGGATGGAGGTTTATCACATGTCATCTGAAGCAGATCGATTGGGGTTTTTGTAACCAAAATATTTCTAGTTTTAAAATTATAACTAAATAACTGACATCCGGCAACAGCCACATGCGCTTACCTGAGAGCATCAAGTTCCTGCTTTTTGGCTGACTTCTGACATTACAATGTAATATAATGTAATCTGCGTCATACGTCGAGTTAGAGGCCAGCCAACTCTCGGGATGCGCATGCGGCCGTTCCCAGAAGACAGTTAAAGAAGAAAGTCATACACCTAGGACACTTGGGGGTGAAAAATATGCGGTAATATTAATTTTTTTGGTGAACTATTCCTTTTAGCTGAGAAAAAAACCTTACTGTACAATGTTAGTTATTTTACAATTCGCCCTATCGTTTATTCATCCATCGATGCAGATGAATGAATTTTCTTCTGTGGTAAGCAGTTTTATGGGTTACATTTGGGAAAAATCTCAACATTCCTGCTTCTCTCTCCTTGCCACACGCACAGAGTTACATACACACAAACACATCTCTCAGCAGGCAGGCCCTAATGCTGGGCATCATGAATTATGGAGAAGGTACATGTGCAGCCGGATTCTCTTCCATCAATAAAACATCAGCATGGCCCTCACTATGGGATAGAGTGCTGGGAATAGGAAGGACGGGATTGATTGTGACTCTAACCTTACTCTCTTTGCCGTCACTCTTGGTTCTCTACTTTCAATCTGTGTCCCCCATTCCAAGATTTTGTCCTGTGTAAAAGCAAGCCTCTTTGTTGCATTCTTGGCTCTGTGCTTTTCTCTCATGGTGTCTTTAATCTTCTTCTCTTTCCTGTTCGTTCTCCTCACTGCCTCACATTACAGATCACTCCAAACTCGTCTCCCATTCAAGGTTGCTCTATTGACATTCCTGTTTTCTATTTTCCTGGGATAGTACAGGATGAAGTATGTGTTGTTGTTGTTTTTTTTTTTCATTTTGGGGCTTTTTTTTTAATACACTGTCAAAACTGATTTGCAAAAACAACAACCAAAAAACCTACTGGAAATGAAAACCAAATTATTTCAAATGAAAATGGTCATAATTAACTTACCCTCATGTTTTTCCTAACCTGTATGACTTGCTGCTTATGTGAAATATTAAATGTATTAATTTGATTTGAAACTAGAGGGGTTATTTTATCCATTCAGTAAATGTCAAGATGAGTTCAATTTTGTTTGTATTAGCCACTATTTTGGTAACACTTTTATTATTTGGTTAAATGCATTAAAATTGCATAATGCATTCAGCACACGGCACTAACAAATTTATTAATCTAGGTTTATTCTATTTTCTACATATATTTTTAATATTTAAAGTTAGTTTTTTTGTATGGAACAAAAAGAACATCATTTTAAAGGGGGGTAACGTCTGCTTGTTTTTTGTCCACACAATAAGTCAATTTAGTCCAGTGTTGTTTTGAACCCCACTGGCTTTCTTTTGTATGGACAAAAACAATATTTCACAATATCTGCTTTTGTGTTTAGCTTAAGAAATTGAGTCATACAGGTTTGTAGCAACATGAGGGGTGAATAAATGATGACAATTTTTATTTTTTGCGTGAACGAGCCATTCAATCTGCAAATCGCTGCATCCTTGAGCCAGATCAATATTTTTGCGTCATGGCTCAAATTGTTCAGTTTCTTCAGTACACCATCCAACCTGCAAACAACCTGATCCCCCTTTAGAATATTCCCTTACTGGCTCCCGTTTTGGAAGTACTACAATATCTGTTGCCGACCAAAGATGCAGCGTTTTTCTCTTCTTGACATCAGAGCTCCTGCCAGAGTTGGGAGTGCAGCCAAATCAATCAACTCTCAGAGAGGCAAACTATTGATGTTCAATTCAAAGAGTGCTTAAGAAAAGCTAAATGAAAGTGTTGTAATGTATCTCTTTGTATTTACAGCGTAATGAGAAACAAATATGTGCAAGGGGATTAGAAACGAGATAAAATTGCACTGCGAGTTTACCCCAAAAATCTAATTTGCCATCAATTAGCCCCATATTATCTTGAGGTTGTTTGACTGACTTTCACTTATGGGGAAAAATAATATTTTAAAAGATATTCAGTGTAGTTTTTGTCTTTGCAGTGAAGGTGAGTTGTATTGTATGAACAAAAACGGTTCTTTTGAGTTTCACTGAAGAAAGAAAAGAATATGTTTGAAACAACGTGAGGGTGAGTAAATGGCCTTCGTTTTTGTCTCATTAAAAGTAGTCTTGAATAGTTTTTTGCTCCGCGATTCTGCAGAAATACCTGCAAAATGGTGAATGGTCCAAATCTAATCTCCATCCCAGAATAGATAGCCTTTAGATGCAACACGTTGAATCCTGGATATGTGGGTTGGAGTTCACAGACATGGAACGGTTTCACTTGGGTAGCTTTTGGATGGAGTTCCTCGGTAAAGCAGCGAGATGTAACACGCAATTGGGCGGATTGTGTTTTGAATGACCGCAAGACTCCATCCGTTGGGTTGGGCTCCACGGCTAGGATGCACTACCTGCAGGGCTAATGCACGGCAGCTCCCAGAGGGACAGCCATCTCCTAAACCCTCACCTCTGAATTATAGATACAACTCATCTGAAACTTTGCTTTCCTGGACGTGCCTCACAAATATTTCAGTGTGAGCAGTCTCTTGTTCACAAGTAGGGAAGAAAAATGTGGTGTTGAAGCGTGTGCAGTTGGAGGAATGCAAAATCAACCAATGCATGCTTTTTTTTAAAAACTGTTCCATGTCGACTGCAAGGAGAGTGAATCATGGATTTCGGATTAGACGTGTCAGACTTCATTTTGGGTGTATATTGTTGACAACTGTCAGCTAATTCTTTGTATTTCCCTCTGTGCTTTCGAGTTAACGTGAACAGCAGCTGAAGAGCATTTAGTGCCTGTGTGTATGCGTGTTTGCATATGAAGGCTTCAGGAGAGGCCCACTTGAGCCCTCGTCAGCACATAAAAGCTTTTTCTCGCTGGTCTGAGAGGCCTCCTGCATTAGGGCTATTAGATTTGGGCCCTGTATGCTTGGAGACAGCTGGAAGATTTCACCTGCGTGGGTGTGATGGGGCATCTGAATTTATGAATTGAAAACTCAACTGGAAAGTGAGATGTACCAGGGGCACCAAGAGGATATGGTCCAGATATGAATCAAATGCACGTCATAGAAAAACTACTCTTTTTGCATTATATATTATGCTTTTAGAATATTTATTTTCTTTGCTAGTGGACATGAATTATGAACCCCTCAAAGACATTTTATTGTATTGATGTTTATGTATTCCGTTAATGAAGTTACATTATTTTAGTTTATTGTGAAAACCGGTACATTTGTGGAAACCCTTCGGTTTTTTTACCTTGTGCACTAGTCAACCTTACAACCATCAACCTTATATTTACATATGTAATTTTTTACACTAATGAAATGTAGGCTGCCTAGTTTAGTTTAAGGTGACACTGTAGTTTCTTAGCAGTTAAGACATTCCTTGTCTCATATAGTAAAATTGTTTTTTTTTTTTTAATAAGTGGCTTTAAAAAAACGAGTCCTGTTCTTGCATTAACTCGGAGGTTTGAACTCGGCGCATGTGGCATGTTGTGTGAGCTGACGTGATCGCACTGTAACGGAGCAGAGTAGGAGGGATTTGAGGGTGGGGATAGATAGAGAGAGCGAGAGAGTCCCCCCTCCTCCTCCTCTCCGTCCTCTCCATCCGCGCGCATAGCAGCCCGCGCGGATGCTGCGTCCACGGTCCTCAGCGCGCAGCTCAGCGAGGGGGCTCTCATCACACATCGCATACAAAATCCAAATACCGCATCACCACGCTCCACCAGCTCTTTGATTTACACGTTCTAGAAGAAGCGTAAACAAACAAACAAAATACCCTTTGCCTTTTTGATTCACTGGTCGGGACAGTCATCTCAAAACGATGTCTCCATCTCTAATTTTTTCCTCTGCGGAACCTTCATCTAACCAGGCAACAACTGCACTATTTTAGGATCCATCATCTCCATCCGTAGTAAACACGCTGCTGAACACCTGGGAGATAAAGGACGACATGAAAACAGCTTCTGAGTGAATCCAGCCCTCTCGTGTTTCTCCAGGATAGCTATTCCCTTTTCCCAACAAACCCCGGCAATGTCCTTGGAGCATGGCCTGGTGAGTATCAGATATTTACACCAATCAGGATGTGTTTGCCATGGTAACAGTTGGCAGTTCTCTCTGTCATACTGTTAAATTGTCCTTGCATTTGTTTTTTCTAATGCAGATCTCTTTGTCATGTATTTTGATAGCTGTCAAGCACGCAAAAGTACTGCATTGACGCTTTAATGATCTATTAGTGGTCTAATTATTCACGTTTTTCTCATCCATGAGGTTGTCCATTGACTATTCACCGTAGCTTGTCCTTTGGATTGTGTCGGACCGTATGACTTCACAGAATGTTCTGACATTTTCCAGCTTAGAAAATGTATAATGCGCTGTCATTTTGTTACAAAATCAGCAAAACCCACGCATATTTAGCTTATAGTTGACTTGCTTTTGTGTGACATCTCTGTGAGCGTGTGTACCTCGCATTGGTACCCACACTGGTCACCTTGCGGAGGGGCATTGCGCTTGTTCCGGATGCGAGTGGCGCACCATCCGCTCACGAGCAGCGTCTTCGCGCTATTAATTCATTTAACACCGCGAGCCGCTCACGAGACTCGAAAGATTCTCGTTTTGTTTGTAACTCTTCGAGCAGTCACACTTATTCTTGCGCGAGGGACCGCTCGCCCTCTGAAGGTGACCAGTAAAGGTCATTTTATTGTGGAAAACAGCGCGATGGGAAGCACACCTGACTGAAGGAGCGCGCTGTGGGAACTTCACCGTCTGACTTGCTCAAGGTGCTCTGCTTTCGTTTTCCTTGGCAACCGTGCGGACTTTTTTCTCCTTCCTGCTGCAAGGTGTGCGAGTATGCTGGGTGTGGGACAAGGAGAGGAGGGGTGGTTGTAGTCTCGCATGCCTGAGACAGCTTGGTGACCGTGTATGAGTCCGTAAATCTATAGTCGACTCTGATTGGCCATTCACGTATGACCGTCAAAGCAGGATCCCAGTTCTGGGGCTTTACATAATTTTTAGAGAGATTGAGACTGTTGCTCTGTGCTGTGTGGAGACCAAAGAGTCGTTTCAAGCATATACTATTCACTACACTTCACTGCTGCGTTCTTTTTATTAACAAATTGATGGTTGCAGAGCAGCAGTTGATTCTCAGGCTAATCAATATACCAGGCTTCTGTGTGTGTGTTTGTGTGTTTGTCTGCTCGATTTAGTAAGGGGCCAAGCAGTGTTGTAAATCGTGCCGGCCAGTGAATTGTAACATCATCAGTTTGACCAATTACAAATGAATCCTGAGGTGGCAACAGAATGAGTGTTAGAATATGAAGAATTTACAGGACAAATATGTTTTTGGGCGCAATTTTACACCTGGCTTATTTGATTGGTAAATGCTTATGTTTTATTTCTATGTAACATTACACATGCTTTTCTATGTGGAATATTTATTAAAATTCATATACTTTATAATATCAGTCAGGCTTATATATATATATGAAAGATATTAAATAGGCCTTTTCACAATTTCACAATCACCTTATTAGTGTGGTATGTTATTTTAATAGCACTTAATTGCATTTTTTTATATTTTATATTAATTTACAGTTTAGGGATAAATATTAGATTTGTAACTAACTTCAAACAGACACATGTGAAACATTGTCAAATTCTAATGAATAAATCAATGAGTTTAAAAAAAATATTTAAGAAAAATGCATGCCCTTATTTATGTATGGCTAAAGATTTTCTCATTGAACGTTATGATTTCAGTTCATGCACTGGTGTTGGCCATTAAGGCTGTTGCTTGACTGTTTTCGATCCTCTCATTGTGAGCAATTATATATCTTTTAGCATTGTATTTGTACACCAAAAAAAATAAAATAAAAAGAAAAGGAAAAAAAAAACTGCTTGGAAACTTTGCAGAAAGAGGAAGGAGTTGTTGGTGCTCCAGTTCTCTGTCCAGGTTGCCCCAGTTTGAATGCTGTTGTTGCAGAAATAAGGAAGTTGACCCAAAAGATGTCTGGGCAAAACTGCAACCACACTGCGTCTTATGTGGATAAAAATGTTAACTTATAATTTTAGCTATTTGTAATTTTGGTAAACATTATATATATTTTTGTCATTATAACCCCCAAAAAACAAAAACATAAAGCCTTCTCTGATATCCACAAGGATAAAAATATCAATATACGTATCTAATCTGCAAAATGCATCATTGTCATATGCATGCTCATAGAGTGTGTGGAGTTCTGGATACATCTTGACGCATGGATGGCAGTGCTGATGCTGTGTTAGATAACATGTGCATAGACCAGAACATGGTGAAAACGAATAACCCATGGGATGGCGGTTCATGTGTAAATTTCATCTCCGTGAGATAAAAATGTCTCTAGCCTGTTTGCAACACATAAATAGAACAAGAATCATCCCATCCTTGTGCGTTCGGTCAACATCGCACAAATGTCTGGGCCATGAGCAGGTATTTAGAATCGAAGCCGAGCAGCTTATGTTACTCCCTACAGGCTCTTACGCCAATGCAGTTCATGTCTCACTTGAAAGCCTGAAACCAATGTAACGAATACAGGCCACTGCAGTGAAGGTGGATGGGAGGAGGTAAAAAATGGAAGAGCAAAGAACAGATGGACAAAGAGAATAAGACTGAGGATAATGGAGTTCGTGTGGAGGGGGTTGGAATCCTATGAACTTATAAAGAGAGAAGGTAATGTTCACTTACAGTAGCATGCGTTGAGTGGTTTTGTGACCACATGAGAAGATAAGGGAGACATAATCATAAATAAGGTAATTCAAGCAGGTTTTGTTGTTTGAGGAATGCGCATAAAAAGTTTAGAAATCACCAGTGAGCCAAGCAAGACAATATCGCAACTCGGCAGTTGCAGCTCTGTAATTGTCATGTCAAACAAGTATTTGGATGAATGACAGTAAAAAAAAGATATACAACATTCACAAGAGTCATTGTGACCTAATGAGTTGCTTCTTTTTCTTAATTATTTAGCTTATAGCATAATCCAGAGGGAGTGCGACTGCTATGTCCTACTCTGTCACTTTAGCAAAATCACCTTTTTCTCTCCCTCAGTATGACAGCACCTTCATTACCACCACTGTGTTTGATCCCGTTAGTAAAGCCCAGTCAGCAGCAGGCCTGTAGGTCTCTGTGCTGTATTTACCCTTGTCACTGAGACACTACAGAAACAGGGAGCTCATGGAAAGAAGAGTTTATTTTCTGCTCTTTAAAAAAAAAAAAAAAAAATACTGGCTGACAATTAGATGAGTCTTGTAAAGTGTAGCTGATTTTGTCATTCTGCAGAAATAACTCAAGCGTTGTCTGACCGCTTACATCAAAGCAGCATAGGCCTGGAAGGATTTTTATCTTTTCTTTTTTTGTTCCCTCTATCATTCCTTTTTGTTCCATTTTTAGAAACCGAACAGAAGTTCTTTGTTTTTTTTTTCTTTAAAGAAACTCACTGACAGTAAATTAGTGTCATGGATATCATTTGTTAAAGTGACAGTCCACCAAAAAATTAAAGTTCTGGAAACTGAGATATTTAGCAGACTGTCCAAGCCGCTCCTTTTCATGCAGTAAAACTGAATTTGGACTGTAGCCGTAGTAAAAAAAATAAAAAATAAATAAAAGGAATGCTATAGTAAAGTAAGGCCAAAACAGCTTAGTATGGCTGTTGCCATCTTTAAAAAAAAAAGTGTAATATGGAGTAAACAAAATGCAGACAAGTTTTGGTCCTCATTCACTTATTTTGTATGGAAATGAACAGTTTGCACAACAGGCTAAATCTCCTTTAGTCAAATAAATAAATGAAATCCTGATATCAGTTGCTCACCATCATGCCGTTCCAGACATGATTTTGCTCAAAACTCTTTTGCAGTAAAACTAGATGTGGACCAGAGACAATTTTGAACCCCATTCACTTTCACTGTATGGAAAAGAGCATCTTGCACAGCATGCTAAATATTGTTTTGTGTGTGTTCCACAGAAGAACAAAATGTCACACTGACCAAAAACAGAAAATTCTGCCATCTGTTACTCAACACCATATTATTCCAAATCTGAGAGATTTTCTTGCATATAACACAAAAGAAGATATTTAGCAGATTGTACTAGCTGCACTTTTCCATACATTTAAACTGGCCGGAGACCAAAACTGGCTCTGCTTTTATTGTTTGGAAAAGTGCAACTTACGCAATATGCTAAATATCTCCTTTCATGAGTCATATGAGTTTGGAGCAACATGAGCGTGAGTAAACGGTGACAGAATTTTCAATTTTTGGGTGAATTTATCCTTCAAGGCATCTCATGTCTGTTCAGATTCAGTTTATTTATACTCTAAAAGCTTCTTTCCTTGAGGCCTATTTTAATCTGCCTCGGTCACAATAGTCTCATGCAACTGGTGTTCATATTTGTTTTTATTTGGTAGGTGTTGAGGGAATATGTGTCTTTTTTTTCCCATGGAAACTGTCATGCCTCATTAAACAAGTCCTTTCAGCTGACGTCTGAATGTGAGTGGACGGAAGTGTGGCTCAACTGCTTCTTTCAGTGGTTGGGGTGTGTGTGTGTTCTGACTCTGTCAGTGGCCTGTCTCTGTAATAAGAGTGAAGTGAGCAGCACACTCTGACTCATCGACCCCTGCTTGCTTTTTATTTTTTTGTGCTGCATACATCTTGATTTAGATTTTTGCCAGTTTACAAAGTAATCTGCATTGTTTCACAGTGCCGGATCACTGGCTCCTGGTGAGATAGGCTGGTGTGGCCCTCATTTAATGTTTGAATATGGGTTAGCGTTTCTTCTAGCTTTAGGGGGTTGTGTCTGTGTGTCTGCGCCCATGAGTGGGTGTGAGCGCGAGTACGTCTCTGTTGGTTACTTAGACACATTACATAAGGCTCTGAACAATTTATGTAATGCTGGCCCCTCTGTCTCTCCCTTTTAACTTTAGCAGATTGGGTTGGGTTGCTGAAGTCAGGGCAGTCTGGGCATGGCAAACCTGGGAAAGCTCAGTACACTATCAACAGAGTCTTACCGAATGGAACTAGAGCACACTTGCTGAAAGGTTTGGGAAAACACGGATCAATATGAATATTCAGCATAATCTCCAGACCATCTGCCTCCTGCACACTGAACATAACTGCACAGTTAAGCAGTCTCTTGGTGAGGGAAATCTTGGGCTGCATAGACCTGCAAGTGAATGTGTCTGATGCCAGCAAGTGGCCCCAAAAGAAAACCCACAAAAAAAAAACAAGAAATCTGACCAAACCCAGGTTGAATCTGCTGTAATCTGATTTGCTGACTTTCATGTTCAGAGACTACCTTATTGATGCAACAATTGCGTTTGATTTGCAAGGTTTTTTGCATTAGGTTTATGCTTAATGCAGTGAAACAATATTTAGCTTTTCTGCATAAACTAAAAAGTTTAGGGTCAGTAAGAAAAAATAAATACCTTTATTAAGCAACGATGCGTTATATTTCTCAAAAATGACAGAAATTTATATAGATACATATATTCCTATTTAAAGTAAATGCAGCTTTTTTAACTTTCAAATGCATCACATTTTGAAAAATGTATCACAAAACATTAAACAGCACATCGTCATTGATAATAAGTTTTTTTTAATTGAAAATCACTGTAATATATTACATTTTTAAATATATTCAAATATAAAACAGATATTTACTTTGGAGATTTATTTTTATTTTCCTTTAGCTTTGGTGAGACTTCTTTCAATTTAACAATGATTATTAATTTTGGATGGACAGACATCCTCCTGTTGTATCTTCAACCATTAATGGAGGTGAACAGTCTCACCCCTGTTATCGTTTCTTTATTTCGTATATCTTTTTCAGATGACCCCTTTCTCTGAAACGCATAAAAATTAAACTGTGGTTGGTCACATTACACAGTGCTCAGACACAGCGTTTTCCTATGTTGGCAGGCATTCTTGACCAGAATAAGCTGCAATTAAGACAAGGCTTTTTGCTACTCTTCGGGTACATGAAACCTACACATTCTCAATTTGCTGTATCGTCCTTTATATTTTTTTTTTTGGGATAATTTGCTTTCAGCTACTAATTAAAGCATAGTATGCTCAGCTCCGTTAACACAGTTTACTATCTTGAAATCAATTCCTCCGACAAAACTAAAACATACCAGGTGAAAAAGCCTGCATTTTACTCCTGATTATCTCTTGACTGTGCAAAATCTTCCTGTTGTGCATATATGCGGAGCACAAGAGAAGAAGAAAGGAGGGGGAAAGCAAGGCTGGGGTTAGTGAGTCAGCATGAGAATGATGACACCCTCTATGTTGCTCCTGCACATTACCGGCCCTATCTGCCTACACACATACTCACACAGCATGCTGCACACCACAGACTCATCACCATATAAGCAGTCTAGCATAGTCAGACTTTGACTAAACGGCATATAGCAGGGTCCACATCGCAGCTAACAAATAACTTAAACAGGAAGATAGTCTTAATTTGCTTTTGCAGTATCATTAAATTATATATTACATATTAATTATTTCCAATAATTAATATTCCAATATATTTATCTGCTCAGTTTTTTGAACACAACAAAAAACCCTGTGACTTTGCTCCTGGTCAGCCAATCATGTTAGACCTTGCCAGATTGTGAAAGTTCTTTACCGTTTTGTGTGCTGTATGCATAAGACCCACAGTGAACAGGTCTGTGGGCGTGCCATCTGAGGCTGAGACTGTCATCTAAGATAACATAGGGACATATACAGAGGCATGCTGGGAGATGGAAGGAGAAAAAAATAAAGATAAAGGAAGAGATGATGGCATTAGGGCCAAAATGATAGAGATAGAGAGGAAACTACTATTGTAGAGATGTTTGTGTTTGTGAGCAAGTCTGAATAAGAAGCAAATGTGTGTGTGTGTGTCGAGGTATAGCGAGGCCGAAGGAGCTTTGTGGGAGTCAGAGGCATCTGTAGGTTTCCATGGCAACTATGGGCCAATGCAGTGGTCTGGATCGCTAGAGATACAGTATATGTTATATGCATCGCCATCTGTGAGAGCGTACATACTCCTCATACTCCTCACACTTTATACCTGTCCAGGGATTTTAGTTGTGTTGCATGGACTGACCTGTCCATTTAGCATAATTAATATCGCCAAGACCTGTCTAATACCTCATTAATGAGAGTAAGGAAACTGTGTGACTCAATTAAAACACAAAAGACCTTTGAATTAAGGTGAAAATGTGCTGATACGTTTGAAAGCATTAGCTCAGAGCGGTCTGACTGCATGCTCGCTCCATCTCTTAAGGAATGCCCACTGTACTCTGAGTTGCTGCCCACACGAGCACTTTGAAGACTGTAATGTGTTATTCTGTCTGTGTGTCTCTGCAGGCTTCCTCGCCAATCCCATCATCCCGCACCCTTTGAATCCTAACGCATCAGATCTACACAATATCCCGCTTGGTTTTGCGCCACCTCTTTGCTCTCGTTCTTTGTGTCCTGATGGATTGGAAGCGGCCTGATCCCTCGTTCTGTTGACCCTCGGGGCGGAGGGGGTTAAGTGGAGAGGACAGGATTTTGCCAAATACGCTTAAGGTGCCCGGCCGTCATTGTCCCAATTTCCTCCTCTGATGGAGAGTTAGAAGAACGGGCGAAACTACCGGGGAGGGCGAGGAGTGGAGGAGCAAATTCGATACTAATAAACTCGAGCCAAGAATCGTCACTAATACTGACCTTGTGTTGCTGAAACCTCCTGGACAAGAAGAGGCTTTATAGATCAAACACCGTGGATCCAACACCATAAGACTCAAGATGTCCACCACGGCGACCATGGGTGAGATGGCAAATAGCGCAGTGGAGTTCTACCCCAAGCAGGGCGGAGGAGGCGCAGAAGCCAACCATGCTGGAGACTTTGGGGTGACGTTGGATGAGCTCCGGTCCTTGATGGAGCTGAGAGGACCCGAGGCCTTGCAGAAAATTCAGGACTGCTATGGAGATGTAGAAGGCCTGTGCCAGAGACTCAAGTCTTCCACCAGTGATGGTGAGAGAAATGTTTTTCTTTTCTGTCTTTCTTGACTTTATCTCATGCACCTCATTTGTGACTTTGGACCACAACACCAGTCTTAAGTCGCTGAGGTATATTTTTAGCAATAGCCAAAAATACATTATATGGGTCAAAATTATTGATTTTTATTTTATGCCAAAAATCCAATTAGGATATTAAGTAAAAATCCATGTTCCATGAAGACTTTTTGTAAATTTCCTACTGTAAATATAATAAAACTTAATTTTTTATTAGTAATATCCATACTAAGAACTTAGATTTTTTTTGCACCCTTAGATTCCAGCTATTCAAATGGTTGTGTCTCTGCCAAATATTGTCCTATCATAGCAAACCATACAATCAATGGAAAACATATTTATTCAGATTTTGTATAATCAGTGATGGGAATAACGGCATTATAATAAACAGCGTTACTAACTGCGTTATTTTTTTTCAGTAACAAGTAATCAAATGAGTTACTGTTTCCCCCGTTACAGCGCCGTTACCATAACTGACAAAAAATGCACCGTTACTATAATTTTTATAATATTATTAGCAATCACTGAACGCATACGTATTCATCGTCCCAGCAGCTCATTAATACTTAGTGCGTTTTATATTGTTATTACTAGTAAAATTCGTAGTAGTTTTGTTATCTTATAATTTTTTTGCTCCCTTGTTTATAGAAACACTAAATGATAAACAAAGCACCACCACCATTAAGTTTCATGAATTTAACATTTAATATTGGAGGCATTAAGTTTGCCAAGTGAGTGACGCAAATAGTTACTTTCCCTGGTAATTAGTTACTTTTATAACTAAAAAAAATGAAAGTCTTACATTCTATTTTAACCACAATTTCATGTCTCGCTCGACTTTACACATTACATAATCATGTTGGAAAGGTCATGCTTGATGTAGGCGGAAGTACCGACCCAGTGTTAAGAAGAACATCAAACGGCCTTTAAAAAAAAAAGGTAAAACCACAATGTCGGAAGATTTTGAAGTTGGAGGAGAAAATGAGATGCAGTTTTTCTTCCTACCTTAACGTTTTAAATTGAAATACATAGACAAAGAACTAACCATACGTGACCTTTTAAACATAATTAAGTAAAGTCACATCACAGAACTAGAGCAAGACGTAATTTTTATCTATTTGGTTTTTTTTTAGTAAGTGACCGATTGTTTTGGTAGATAAGAGTTATCAATCAATCACTTTTATTTATATAGGACTTTTAGCAATAGAAGTTGTTGCAAAGCACTGAACATTATCAAATAGGAGAACAGAGTGATGGTAATGTATAATGACAAGATTAAACTGTGTATTTATCAAATGCAGATACGTTCTCTGTAGTCAAAACAAGATAATCAATAGAAATTAGGTGCCCCCAACTAAGCAAGCCAGAGGCAGTAAGGAACCAAAACCCCATCCGTGAGAGAATGGAGAAGAAAAAAAAACAGGCTTAGTTGGGGCCAGTTCTCCTCTGGCTGGACACCCAGCACCTAATTTCCAGTTCAATATTAAGCACATGTCAGATTTTCCTTGGCTGGGATTGTGTAGAGTCCTGCATTGAAACTGCAGTTTGGACCTTTAACCTGTTGTCCACCATTGAAGTCTACTATATGAAGAAAAATCCTGGACTGTTTTTCTCAAAAACCTCAATTTCTTTTTGACTTAAGAAAGAATTACATTAATAATTTGTTTAACATGTGGTGAGTAAATTATCAGGACATTTTAATTTAGCAATTAAAATGACTAATTCTTTAAGACACTTTTACCCCGCCGAATATATCCCTTTCTTTCCTCCTTTCTCTTTATTTCTCTCTCACCTCTTCACACCACTTGTCCACCACCTCTTTCTCTGTCTCACTCGGCCAACTTCCCACTCTGAGTGCACGCGTCGTGTTGGGTTGCTAGGCGACGGCGCTGTCGGTGGTGAGGTGGGTGTAGAGAGAGGGGTTACTGGGTAAACAGAGTTGGAGAGACTCACTCACTAGAGTCAGTGACTCGAAAGGTCCCCACAGTGATCACAATTCTTGGCGTATCCATCCATCCTCTTCTGACTCGTAATTGAATGTGTTGCTGTGATGTTTTTATACGCCATGATGACTGCAGATGAGAATTTAGATTGTGGCGGAGATAATGCTCAGTCATGAGAAACAGATAAACTCCATAAAACTCAAATTGAGTTGTACTGATTGCGTATTTATAGATTTATGATAAAGCTGAAAGCGAAATATTACATTTTACAGTGTTATTAAAGTATTAGGGTTAAAATTAGAAGATTATAATTATTAAGTGTTAGATGACGGCAAAATTGCTCTAAATGTAAAAACTTAAATTAGCTTGAACAATTAATTATCCAATACTATGCCAGCTAAATTAAAACAAGTTATTATGGTACAGACATGTTGTGCATTTCTATTAGTATCCTCATAAACCTATATGAAAATTAGTTTTAGGCAGTAGGTATCACAAAAACGAAGAATTAGCATTAGGAAGTGTTTTTGCTCAGAGGTTGTTTTTACATAGCTCAATGAAGTATTAGATTCATCTCAGATTTCTTAGGAGAAATGCGAGATGTTGTCATATATGAGATGTAGAACTGGGAAAATGACTGTAAAGTTAAGATCAATTGGTCTTGGTCTTCAATCTGGTATCTCTGACTTGGCCGTTATTTAGACTTTTAATTCTTTATTTATTTTGAAACTCATTTTAGAGCTCTTCCAAAACACTTCTGAGACAGACGTGAGATAATGTTTTCATTTGCTCTTCATTTAATCATACTTGTGTTTATGAGAAACATCTGAGATACTACAGAGATCTCATGTGCGACTTCTTTCCCGCAGGAGTGAATGCCTACCGTGCAGTTTTTGCCCAGTGGTTGTAGTACTGCTTCCTGCTGTTGTGCAATGAGTGCCTCGCCCTTCTTTAAGGCCACAAATATACTCTTTGAATTTATGCAAAAATTGACCCAAATGTTTTGCCCACAAACTAAAAACCATTATAGAAACATGGAAACCTTAAGAGGGCATTATCTTTAAATATATCTCTTTAAACTGAATGCAATTTTTCAGGTTTCTGTACATTTAACATAAACAATGATTTTATACAAACTGCTGCTTTGCCTTAAGAGAAGCTTTTCGGAAGGAGAAAGTGGACAATAGAATCGAGTTCTGTTGATGCTCATGTCCCTTGTGGCCACACAAGAGTATGCAATGCATAATTGTGTTGTGTTAAGATTAGGCTGTCCCATTGTCCATATAGAAATATCTGTTTGTTTACTATTTCTACCCAAAAAAATATTGTATTGCTTGGCATAATTGGGAAAATATGTTAATTGCAAAATTGCTTTGAAATCGCACTTCTGAGTGAATTAAAATAAGAAATATGTTGCTGCTCTGTGCTGCACCAAAAGTTTCAGCTGGTGAGTCTAAATGTGGACGCGACGGTGCATAGAGTCCATTGCAATCTAAAACATTTTGGAACACAGTGATGCATGAAATTGAGCTTGCGTAGCTTAAAGCATTTGCGTCTTCAGTACTGAATAAGCCTTAAAATATTTTCAGAACCGATTGGTAGACTATAGTTTGGTAGCAGATTAGAAGTGTAAAACATATAACAATTTTGATTTGCACATTTTTGGCCCATAATAATTAAATTCCTTCTATCAGTGCCGTTAAGCAAGTAACCTTCATCTTCAGACTTCATCCTGTTGAAGAGAGAGCAAAAAGTAAAAAGTGCCATATCAATATTAAATAGGCTTATTACTCCATAAAAAAAATATTCAGAAAGAATGGAAAAAAGTACAAGTGTCTTATTTTAGTGAGGAAAATTTTGTTTTCTTTTTTAAAAATATATTTTTCTGAAGGTTTAAGTGGAACGTTCTGGCATAAAAATGAAAGTTCTGACATTAATTACTTACCCCCATGTTGTTCCAAACCTGTAAGACTTTTGTTCAACTTCTAAATGACAAATTAATATATTTTAATGAAATCTAAAAGATTTATGTACTTACAAAGCTGAATACACCAAAACATTGACAGTTCATAAAAGAATTTGAAATCTAGATGAATCGAGAGACGCAATTGATTAACTTGATGAACAGATTTGCCTAGAGCAGGAACATAAAGCACATCAGTTACAGTGGATGGGTGTTCAAATATTCTTGATGTATGAGAACCAGTGAGGTTTGGTTTTCATGTGTCAAGGAAGTATGATGATATTACCATATTTCATCACCTCAAGGTGCCTAGGTCAATGTGTATATCTAAAAAAAAAAAAGTTACATCTGTACATCATACAAAGCAATTTTGCCTTTTCACAAAACTTGGATTAAAGCACTTGGTTCAAATGGATTTCTTGTCAGATGTCTATTTTTTATACAGTGAAAGTTTTGCTTTCATGGACAGAAATATCTCAGGTTTCATTAAAAATAAAAATATATTTAATTTGTGTTTTGGAGAGCATGATGACAGAACTATCCCTTTAAGTATCCCTTTATATAAGTGGTTGTTAGACTAGCAGATGTTGTCCTGCTGTGTAAAACCCCTTTCAGGAGATAAAACCGAAACGAACCAATACAAAAGGTTTGAAACCTCCACTGGTGTCATGGTTAAGAAGAAATGAAAGCTTTTTAGACCAGCTTTATGTATGGAGATGGCTAACAGCTGTCATCAGGGACTGCTCTGTTGACAGGTGATAACAAAACCTGATGCTCCTGATGCTAATAGTCACACAATAAGTGGAGTTTGCCTCTAAGTGCAAGTGGAAGCAGAACTAATCCTGTTACATGGCCATGACAAAGCAGAGACAACGGGAGAGGAGAGGAAACCAGAGGGAGCGGAGATGAAGTGATGCTGAATAAGGCTGACACTGTGAAGATGAGGCCCTGAAAATGGAAGTCCATGAGTTGTCTCTCTCTCCTCTTCAGCAATGCGTTTCAGCCGAGCTTTGGAGTGAGGACCAAAGATCCACGGATCTCAGCCTGCTACTATAAACACTGTTTTCAGTGCAGGGTGTGAACGTATCAATCTATCAGCCTCGACATATTCAGATACCTTTTCTGCAGCAGCAGGGCATGGAGATCCGAGAGCAATGGGGGTTAAGGGTGGGAAAAGAATGGAAAAGAGAAAGAGAGAGAGGGATGTTAGGAAGGAAAGGAAGGAGAGCGAGAGAAGGAATTCTGGTACAGCTTGCCGCATTGTCAAGGACATACCAAGGGGAGGTGGAGAGAGAGAGTGTGAGTGAGTGAGTGAGTGGGGTGGGGGGAGAAGGAGGTGGGGTGTTTGAAAAGCAAGAGATTCTTTAAAGCGAATGGATGCGGGCATGGCTACTCAGCAGTTTTTCTTAAAGGGATAGTTCATCCATAAATGGAAAACTGGTCTTCATTTACTCAGACTCCTGTTGTTTCTTTACTTTGTTCTGTTTTGAAGATGTGCTGAATGCTCTTTTCCATGCAGATACATTATCTAGAAATTGGAACTTTAAATTAGACAACAAAAGAATCATAAAAGTGGTCCATATTGATGTTTGCTGTACAATAGCTTTGTAAATTTTGGTCTGTTCCTTACATTCTTATTCGTTGATATTCCCCTCTAGCGATCATGAACAATGATAATTGAGCTATGGAGATCCAGGTGAGATTTTTACTGAATAATCACTTAAATTTCAGCAATAGATCACTGACAAGCTACGCATAATCACAGATGGGTTGCATGCAGTAGTGAACACAATATTGGGTTGCTTGTCAGTGAACTATTGTTTTGTGCATTAAATGCCGCTCCATCTTAGCCTGGCTTCCGTGACTATAAAGCTCAAAGGAGCTTTAGTCTGGCAAAGCTACCTTACTTAACCTGCGTCCATCAGATGCCTCTGTATACTACTGGACGAATCTAAAACCAATCAGACCACTCATTCCGATGATGTATGCGTAGCGACCAAACGTGAGTCCACCGTAACCAATGGTAGCTACTTACTTTAATTAGTTCTGCTCTGTTTAAAAAAAAAAAAACTCTCATGAAAACGATTTCAAACGATTGTTGCTGCTCGGTACACGCCATGTTTGAACGCCGCAGAACTGCTGCGTCATCGCGTTACTCCCGCCTCAGTCGTGTCATTGGTTCCCACTTTTTTGTGGAATCTGAAATGCTCTAAAACGGCAGCTTGGCCAACTTTGCTTGCGAAAACAATGTTGCGTCAAAGGAAGTATGGGTGGGCCCAGGCTAGCTCCATCTATAAACAGGTGATGCAATTTTTTTTTACTAATCAAGGAACCGGCTTTACCGATGAGATGCGCATGACTATCGCATGCAATACGTGCAGCCCTAATCTGTTTATATAATCTACAGCCAGTTAGTGAGTCAGCTAATTTATTCCGATTCATGAATGAATCAGTCAGTTCACTGAAAAGGTCTGTTTAACAACCCATTACTTTTCAAATCAGCCATTAGCTTTTCTCAAGAATGTGTCAAGAAGAGCTAGAAATTATTTTCTATGAATAACTGAAAATCATATGATTTGTGTAGATCACATTATGATACTTATGATATGATACTATGATACTGTTACGGTTTCTTTGTGTTCATTTTTTTTCTTTTAAAAGTTTAAATAAATTAATAGAGTTTTTAATTTATCTGCAAGACATCAGAAATACATTAAGAATAGTACGACATGAGGGTGAGTGTCACGAATGCGCGGCGCGCTGAGCTCGCGCTCTCGCTTTCCTTGCGAGCAAGGCACGGCAGGCAAGCAGAACGCGGAGACAGGATATACTTCACAGGGGTTTTTAATAAAACAGAAAAACAAAGAAACGCGCAGAGCTTCGCAGAGCTCACGCGAACGGCACATGTAAC
>JAUCMU010000048.1:9452548-9463558 GCA_032275025.1 Enteromius treurensis | reverse complement strand
CACTAATGACAATAAATGACAACACCTGGGGAGACGATTCACACAAAGGACCTGGGCGGGGTTACAAAATGACAGGAAAACACGAGGGAGACTGAATGAAAACAAACACAGATCACGAGAGACATAGAACGCCTGGAGGGCGTGACAGTGAGTAAATAACGGATTTATCAGTAAAACTTAAGTTAATATTTAGGTTTAGTTAATTTAAGTTAATTAATTTAAGTTAATTGTTAATGCTGAAATTAGGACGACCTAAAACTAACCAATGCTGTAAAATAAGTTTTATTGTAAGTCCACTTTAACTGATAAAGTGTTACCGAAGTGTTATTCTTTTTAGGTGTACTGTCACTTTAATACCTTCTTTAGATAGCATGAGTTTGTCATCTTCATTCATCCTCTGTCCTTCCTGACTCTCTCTCTCTCTCTGTTTGTCTTTCATTCATGCGTCCACTTCTCATGTAGAGTGTTGTATAATCATGCATTCAGTAATGGTACTGGCAAGGTTTAGTGCTGAGTGCCGGTATGAAGTGACTGTGATCAGTGTACAGTATAACTGCAGGAGCAATTGCCAACAGTCGACCTGATGCTCTGACTCAGTGGCGGTATACATACCAGCCCATACATACCTCCTTTGTCCACTTAAAGTATTTTCTGGTTGGATTGTCCTGTCCTTATCTGTCCCTGAAGCGTGTTCACTGCATAGTCATAGACTGACGTCAATAGTGCATCGTTCAGCTGAGCTGTAATGCTGGGTTTCACTCCGGGTGACTCCACTGACTTCAACATGACTGAAAACATCACAAATTTTCTCTCAGGCTCTAAAAGTCTCACTGTCTGCAAAAACAGCTTCCATAGCGGACCAATCAAAAATCTATTATGAGGCTCACGCGGGCTGCACCGAATCAATGACATCATCTGTAGCTGGGCAAAAAGGTGCCCGAAGACAGGAAGTTGAAGAGCAGCACAATTTGTGCTTGATGTCTTCATCACCATGGAAACTGCACCAATCTATGAAAGACTGAAAGCGAGAGTAAGAGAAAGACTGAAAGACATAGATGGCTGGGGAAAGGGGGGCACTGGGCACATTAAACACAGTGTGTCATGTCTTCATATCCATTTCTCTTCATCTTTCTTGTCTTCTCTCAGCCTCTCATTCTATATAGGAGCCCTTTGAAATGAGCAGAAACATGTGATTAATTATTTAAATCAGAAATTCAATATATGTGGCTCAGGCCGACACGCATCGCTTCCTACTTTGGAACAATCTGCTTTAACAAATCGATACATTCAAATACGCTTGGGTCATTATGGTCAGTTGGTTATGTTTTATTGCATCGTACACACATGCAATGTTGTGTTATTTATCTCCTCTTAGTGACCCTCATTTGAATCTTTGTGATTGTAAGATGGCTAAATGTGTCGTTTGAATGCGTGGTGATAGTAGGAAAGGGATTCAGAGCATGTGCTATTAAAGGTGTCAGTTAGCTCCGTGATTTATTTAAAGCCAGTGAGTATGTGTGTGTGCACTTTTGTGTGAAATGGCATTAGAGTTATTCACTGTCGGACTCTGTGAACTCTATTCATGTACATTTTTTCCAAGCTGTAAGTATTGGCTTGGTCCAAAGTTGAGTGGTGGAGGACTAGAAGAAAAAAACTAGCATGACACCAATTAAATGTAAAAGCATTTTTACATTGTCTTTAAGTAACTGCATATGGCTTCACTTGTATTTGCATAACTGTTATATAAGTCGATATAATAACAATTATTATTATCCTTGCAAGAAAAACAGTTACTGCATCTTTCCCCACCATGTGTGTTCAGTGACAGCTGGCCTATAAAATGCTGCAGTTGTTTATATGTTGACTTTGGTGTGAAATTTTAAAAGCCTTTTCTGAAACCTTGAATTTTGAAATCTGCCCTGTAGTTCAAACAGTAGAGCATGACGCTTGCAATACTAAGGTCATTGATTTGATTTGCTGGGAAAGCAAGAACTGATCAAATGTAAATGTGCACCTTGAATGCAGTGTTAGTCGCTTCGAATAAAAATGTCTGCCAAAATGCATAAATATAAATGCAAAGCACCCTTAGATGACGGAAACCTAGGTGTCACATCTGTATGGAGGAAAGGGAACAACATGGATGTGCATGAATTCATTTGGCTAAACAGGAATTCAGACGGCTACTTATTCAAGCATTAGCAAGCTTTATTTGTATATGGCTTATTTTCAATGTTTATACATTACAATTCCAACACAATATGTTGTAATCATGACAAGGCTAACTTTGTTACATATCCTAAAGGAAATTAGGATGTATTAAATAGATTTTGATACATTAAATTAATGACTAACGAATTTTGTGAGTTTTGTGATATGTTTCAAGAAATGCATGTTCTAAAATAAAAGTAGTTAGAACTGATAATTTGTTATTAGTTATTGTTACAGTTCACAAAAAAGTGCATTGTTTATGGTGTGCAAACAGTTTTTTTTTAGCTTCAGATTGTGATTCCATCCAGTCAGAGGACATCAGACATGTTGTTTTCAACACATAATGTTTTCATCTGTCATGTGTCTCCTAGCAACAAGGTGCATGTTTCTGCTTGAGTTTGTTGTGTTAAGAGTGAAATTCTGGTAGTATGTGATGGCCTTGTGTTACAAATTTTATTTTCAGTGTTGCAAGCAACTTAGTAAAACATGCAAAGGAATGGGTTCAGAATATTTTACAGCCTACCCAAAAAAATCTTTTTTTAAATAAATGTATTTCCTACTAAGTATAGTTCACAACAACTGACACATCGCACAAATGCTTTATTTGGAGTACTACTTGTGCACAATGCACATTTCTTAATATTAAGCCTAAAATGTGTTTTAAGGTAACTATTATTAATATTGGTCTTTAAGAGATTTGAAGTATACTTGCCATAGTTCCACTTTAGCACAGTCAAATACACTGTATGTCTTTAGTTGGACTTCAGCTCTATACTTCTCCATAATTAAAGTGCATTAAACAAAGAATTAGTTGTTCGAATTCAGCAGACTATAAGTAGACCAGTTTAGTTTACTGGTATTTTTATTAGATCCATAAATTATGAAATATAATTCACTAGTGGTATCTTAAATAAGTTAAATGTTAAAAATGTGCAATTTAGTTCATTCAGTTTAGAAAACTTTTTTTTTTTTGTATCACTGTATATTGAATTGCACTGTATTAATCTTCATTAAATTTTCAATGTTCTCTTTCAAATATCCTTCTGTTTTAGCTTTTTAACAAATCGCACCCAGACTGTATATGCCCATCATTAGGTAGATATCAAAGATTTTTCAGTAAAACTTTAGACTACCCTAAAAGACATTCGTTTGGGCAAAAAGGCTTCTTGCCAAAAGACATTAGGGCTAAAGACGGTTAAAATCCAAACTGCGTCAAAAGCTAGACTGCAGATAGCAAACACAAGCACCTCATTCTTAATGACCGTTTAAAAATAATGTGTCCTGCATTGTGTAAAGCCAAAAAGTACAGCATGTTTCGAACCTTAACAGGAAAGTCCCAGGCTCAGGCATGAGAGAGTCACACACTATAAGTTCTTAAATGGTATATCCTACTCAATGCCCTGGGGGTGAGGGTGCCCACGCAATGCAAAAATTTGTGACGACCTCTGTTTGACTCTTCTTCTTTTCCCTTCAGGTTTGTCAGATAACCCAACAGATCTGGAGAAGCGCGGACAGGCATTTGGACAAAACTTCATACCCCCGAAAAAGCCCAAGACCTTCCTTCAGCTGGTGTGGGAGGCATTACAAGACGTCACCCTCATCATCCTGGAGATTGCAGCCATCATCTCCCTCGGCCTGTCCTTCTATCAGCCACCCGGACACGAGAGCGAGGGTGAGAGAGAGGGGGATGTTAGAGGGATGAGGTGTGTAGAGGAAGGGAGCTAAAGGGATGGTGTGGGTCGAGGGAGGAGTGAATGACGGATAGAGAGTGGGAGGGAAGAGAGAGAGAACTGAATCAAGGGAGTGTGGGAGGAAAAAGGTGAAAATGGAGTGAGAAAAGAGGATGTCAAGCAGGAACGCAGAGAAAGAGAAAACCAGTTTAGGGATGCTGGGGAAAAATAAACAGAAAAACAGTCTGAAAGTTTTATAAATCGCATGTTGAGTACTGCGTACTGTAACCTCAATATCACTCTGCTGCATAAAGAAGGGATAACGTACAAGCAGCCGAGCATTATTGTAAATAACCCTGGCAGGGTGAACAGATTTCTGAAAGGGTCAAATTTTTCATATCACTAGGCGTAATGCACATTATTCTAATAACTACATTGCTATTTACTAACATTTAATACTGATTGGAATTATGCTTTTTTTCTCATTTCATGTATCTTCCAGCAAGACAAACACTTTTTTAACCAAACTGCAGTTTGATTGAGATGAATTGGAATACATAATGGAAAAACATGATTTATGAAAATAGTTTTTAGAAATAAATTCTTCTTATATTAACCTCTTAGTGTTCCAACTTTCCATTACGTTTTGTTAAGTGGGACAGGAATGCTAGGGGTTAATATTAATTTAGCTCCAAGTTACTTTTTCTGTAATGTATTTAGTTACAAAAAAAAATTAAAAATCTTTTTAATTTTATTTTTTTGCTTTGACAGGGGACTACTGGGCATCTAGTCATCTACTCTTTTATGCTCATCATACACTACCCTTCAAACATTTGTTATATGTCTTTAAAAGTATTTATGTTCACCCTAGGCTGTATTTATTTAATCAACAATACAGTGAATGCAGCAATGTTTGTGCTCAAGAAACATTTCGTAGTATTTATGGTGAAAATATGCTCTTTACCATATTTGTGGAAATACTTATGTTTTTTTTTTCAGATTCTTTAAGATATCTTGATAACACTGCATTTTCTCTCTTTAAGGTCTATTGATTTAAAACATTAGAAATTAATATATTTTAATAACGATAATATGAATAAATCACTTTTACTGTCATTTTATTACATTTCAATGTCAATTTAATTGCTTAAATTGAAGTAAAAATCTATTTAAGAATATTTCCATTAACTTTAGATTCGATGTGCATAGATATTAAATATATATATATATATATATATATATATATATATATAAATCAACAATAAAGCACACAAGCTTGTCAATCAGCTGATCACTCTGAGTTGCAGGCTTGAATTGGTATGAAACAAGAAAGAAACCACATAGCAAATCAAAAGACATTAAAGAAATATGTATATGTAATTACATCTGTAGTTAATGTCTGTAATTACATTTATATTTACACTTTATCTACCATACATCTACCAACAGCAAAAGTGTTTTGCAATACAATATGGGCCTTTATTCTTTAAGACATTAAAGAAATCTCAGTATCTGCAAAGTGAGTGTTATCATCATGATATTCTGATGTTTAAGAATAAATACTTGCTCTATAATTTCTAAAAAGGCAACAAAAAGCCTGGCTATTAAAAGTCATCTCAGCGATGGGAACCAAATTCAGAAAATCTGTTAAAGAGCGCTTCATCTGGAAAGCATTTGCTTTCAGCAACAAAAAGCCTCAACTGCGCTTGATCAATCAGAATCAAGTATTCCAGACGCCCATGTAATAATGACCTCCCAACCTTTGCAGGTTGTGGAAATGTGTCAGGAGGAGCTGAAGATGAGGGGGAGGCAGAGGCGGGATGGATCGAAGGTGCGGCCATCCTACTATCGGTCATTTGTGTAGTGCTGGTGACGGCTTTCAACGACTGGAGTAAAGAGAAACAGTTCCGGGGACTGCAGAGCCGCATTGAGCTGGAGCAGCGATTCGCTGTGGTGCGCAATGGAAACGTCATCCAGATCCCCGTCGCAGAGATTGTGGTTGGGGACATGGCCCAGGTCAAATACGGTCAGTTTCCTGTTTTGCTGAGGCCGGAAAAATTGACTAAATGCTGAGATTAGGCTTAACTCATCTAATATGAGGAAGGTATGGATTAACACAGAGGTATTTTTAGAATAACATTCACATTTTCACAAATCACAATGTGAACTCATTTGTTGATAGTGTATCCTGGGCAATATAGCATTACTGGTAGGAACAATTAATGCTTTTTGTCATATTAAGGATGCTCTACTGATCACTGAATATTTATTTGACCCACTTTTGTTTCCTATCTCAGGTGACCTCCTACCTGCTGATGGGGTCCTGGTTCAGGGAAATGACCTGAAAATCGACGAGAGCTCTTTAACCGGTGAATCAGATGATGTGCGGAAGTCAGTCGACAAGGACCCCATGCTTCTCTCTGGTGAGCATACATGTGTGGATCATACAGTAGATTGCTAGACCATATTTAATGGTGGTTTCAAAATGTAAAAAAAAATGAAACCGATGTCACAATACAGTTTCTGTTTCGGTTCACAGTAAAGCTGTTCTGAGAACCTGAAACACTCAATAATGAACTGCGCATGCATTTAGATGAAAATACTATTATATTACTATTATAGTGATACAGCTGTACTTTAAATTATTTTATTAAATGCTTACAATTTTATTTTAGTGCAATAGAAGTTTTATTGTTTAATATTTTATTCAATAATCTCAATAATATTATTTTATGGTATTATTGAATGTGTAGTGAAATGTGGCCTAAGAAAACAAGTGGTTCTTTTTTTCTTCTTTTTTTTAAAGGCTCACCTTATGGTTATTAAAAAAGGCCTTATATGGATACTTCACACAATATGTATGTGTATATATACACACACACACACACACACACTTCTTTTTGATTTTTAAATAATTTTGCTCTATATGTAATTTATGCAATCCCTAACAAAATCTTAGTTAGAAGGATTGTGTTTTCCAAAAACACTGTACCTATTTACTGTACTGTAAAAACGTCTGCCTGTAAATCACAGAAAAATAAAAAATTTGATCCAAAACAAATCATAATAGATAAGGAGTAAAGAACCCCATACGTCTAAAAACTTAGAAGCCTCTCTGGTGTGAGCCACTTTAATTTAACAATGAATTTGAACTTTAATTGTAACTCAGTGATGCAATGAGCTTCCCAACTCCACCTGGAGGGACGACCCACATTATTTGAGCCAATAAGAAGGGCTTTATGTCTGTGAAACGTTTTTTTTTTTTCATTATTATTATTTGGATTTGCTGACATGACTTTGGAGGGAGGAGTTTAGATAGCGGTCAGCGTGGTGGAAATGACCAAAATCGATTGTTGCAAAGCAGCTGCACCTTTAAGATTCTAAGTACAGCCTTAAGGCGTGTTCACAGAGACAATGTTAACACAACAATAAAGTATGAATATCTCTGGGATAATTAAAAAAAACCCCACAAAAACATTGAAAGTAGTCAGAATCCACTGACTTTAAAGAGCTTAAGCATTCAGCACAAGTCTGTTGGTAAGAATGCTAATATTGTTATCTGTATAGGTATCATTCTTAGTGTGAATAGGCCTTTAGGCCAATAGTAAAAAACTTGCTGAAATCGTTGTTAAAGGTTGATGTCCATCACTCTCCTTAAGAGACTGTTTAACCTTTCTTGGAAGTGTCTGAAGTAGTTTTGTATTCTCCTCTCGGCTGCGCTCCGTCAGCTGTCAGTCAGCAGCACAAAGCACTCGGAGCGTCCGCATTCTGTGTGTCAGAACAACTGAGATGCTGCAGTGGCATCCAGATGTTGTTAATTAGATCTGAGAATCTCTGTTTCCTGCTGTGAGCACTGGTGCATGCCCTCTCCCTTCCTCCATGCTATTGTTAGACACTTGGGATGATAACTCCATTCTCTTTATGAGTCTGTCCTGCTCTACTGATGATATTATTGAATAATATCCCAGTGATATTTTTGTGAAGTTGATGTATGGAGACTGTTGTTGTGCGCGGTCTGGAGTCAGATGCTAATGGTGAACTGCAGCAGGCCAGGCTGTCTGTATTTGTAGATAACCAGTCAATGTCTAAATTGTTGAGGAAGTGTGAAAATAATCTCAGAAATATGAGCTGTATCGTAATAAATGTCTTCGGTAACGCTACCTTTAGCCAATTTGAATTTGTCCTAACCTTGAACTTTGGAAAAGTTAAAAAGGTGGCCTTACCTGCTGTGTACTTATGTTTAAGTTAATCATTTGGTACAATGTACCGATTTTGTACGTATATGTTTTTACATTGTACATATGTTTTTAAAAATATGTATATGTAATTACATCTGTAGTTAATGTCTGTAATTACATTTATATTTACACTTTATCTACCATACATCTACCAACAGCAAAAGTGTTTTGCAATACAATATGGGCCTTTATATATATATATATATGGGTGATTCTATAATTGGGGGTATTTTTGGTGTCCCCGCAAAAATAAAGTCATTACCTATAACGAATGATGATTGATAAGAGCGCTGTTGTTCCGGCTAAATGTAAGTGCCCAAATAATGTATTTGCCTTTTGAACTATTTATGAAACTATATCGTAGTTGTAAAAACATTGTGTGATTTTGCTTAACTAATTGTATATTATGCATAAAAACATTCCATTTTGGCTGCGTGAGCCTCGCCTCAGCAGCCCAGCCTTATACTGTTAGTATGTTTATCTATATATCCATTATTTGCCACTTACTGTAAATGTAATAAAATCAGAGTACTACTTGCGTTTTAGTGTTTACATTGATATTTTTGGTAATAGATGTTTTAATTTTGTTGTCTGGCGTTAATGAAGCATTATTGTCGAGCCCTGGAGTCTATGAGCCCTGCCCAATTTAATCCCTGATTGTAGGCTACTTATTGTTTTGATGCAAAATACTAGTCGTTTAGGCCACTTAAAATAAATTGTGACCAATTATTATTTTTGTTATTGTTATTTTTATAGCAATGGGTAATTTTCTGCTGTCTTTAATTAAACCGTTATTATTATTTATTATTAGTAATAGTAATATATGCATTTATAGAAATTGGCTATTAAATATGTTGTTGTTATTATAGTTAATATATTAAGCTCAATGTCACTTTATAAGAAAATGACAATTATTTAATGTATTATTATTTTTTATTAATTTAGACAATTTATTGGGAGGTCACAAATGAGCCCCTTTGTTCAATAGGAAATCATTTAATTAAAGCAGTTCTAGTTGAGACAACATTATCAGAATTTATTTATTTATTTGGATTTATGCTGCAATTAAATATCAATCATTTGTGTCTACATTGTGTCTTTTCCTATGTAACTCTGTCTATCTCTCTCTCAATCTTTCTTTCTCAGGTACCCATGTAATGGAGGGATCAGGCAGGATGCTGGTAACTGCAGTTGGAGTCAACTCTCAGAGTGGCATCATATTCACTCTGCTGGGAGCCGGGGAAGGGGAGGAGGAGAAGAAAGAGAAGAAAGGTAGGTTTAAGAAAGAAGACCATCAAACGCCAAACAAAACGTGCTGTAATGCTCAGAGAAAATGCTGAGGCTAGTGTAGGATGTAGTGAGAATGACTGCACACGTTGTGAGTATCACTACCAGACAGTGGAGAATGGAGAGAGGGGGTGGGAGATCCTTACATAAGAGAGAGATGGCTTGGATATGAATGGAAGACCAGTGGGCTCGGAGCCTGCAGGAATATTTATGAATGGTAAGATGAGCAAGAGAGACAAGCAGAGCTCCACTGCTGCAAACTTTATGGCCCATGTCATGGGTAATTTAACCTGCAGCCAACAGAGAGGAGACTGGAGTGAAGGGAATAGAGAAGGATTAGGAGTTATATTGGAGGAGGCTGATTAATTATTCAGAGAAAGGGAACGAAAGAGAGAAACAGAGAGAGGGAGAGAGAGCAAAGGTTCGATGTGGGTGGATGAAGGATGAAGTGGCGCCATGTTCTGTTACTGTCCCAATGAATCGCTCTATATGTGTCATCAGCCACCAAACAGACTTAGAACTGCCTCACAACCACAACTCAATTGTCTTCTTTGCTTTTGTGAAAGTGATTTGTTATTTTTCTGATACCCATAATTGTAGATTATTAGAAAGCACATACAGTATGACATATACTGTCAACAACTCTTTTTTTATTCACTGTTTAGGATTTAAAGTAAAAAATTATATGAATGCATAAGGGATAGTGTATATTTAGTTTTTTTAGTTAGTTCTACATGCTGAATTTTTAAAATACAAATATTTTATTTTGTGTCTCAATTAACAGAAGGCCATAAACGCTACATGTATAATAATTAGGGCTATCAATAAATGAATAAAGTAATTACTTAATTAAATCTGAGTTATTTTATATGTATATATAGTTTTCATATCCATTTTCATTTCAGTTTTAATTTAACTAAATAAAAAATAAATTAATTAGACTAAATTCAAATGATAAATGTTGGCTTCGCAACTCAAATGTTTTTTATCATAGAATTTTATTTCAGTTAATGTTTATTTTATTTAAAGTATTTTTTTTATTTTTTTATTTTAGTTTCAGTTTTAGTTTTTGCTGAGCAATGCCCCCAAATAATGGTAATTAAAAGACAATATACTAGAGTTTTTCAGTAGACCAAAATATTGTTTGCTTAACGAAGATTCACACTATACGTGAGATTTAATCTTTTTTGCAATATTAAATTTGTTTTGTTATTGATCTATATTTCTGGCCATTGCTCTGCTTCAGTTTTTCAACATCTTGCACCATGAGTGCTGTGTTTTAGGACAAAAAGTGAAATGTAGCCTAAACACATCTCAAGATCCCTCCGTTCTGTTCCATTCTGTAGCTCGTGAACCTTTGCTGATAATTAATCGCGCTGAATAAACTAGATTACTAATTTAACTAGAATGTAGACAGCTCAAATACCTGTTGCACAAGAATTAGAAAACAATCTTTTACATGAAGCAGAATCAGCCTGCTGGAACGTGTCACTGATGAAGTACTATCAGTACTGGTAATTTTATATTAACAACGTCTAGGTTACTATTGTAACCCACGTTCCCTGAAGGAGGGAACGGAGACGTTACATATGGGAACTCGCCAGAGA
>JAUCMU010000048.1:9425317-9444766 GCA_032275025.1 Enteromius treurensis | reverse complement strand
GATGAAGCTCACTCTGTTTTCTGTTATTATTTTCGTCTTTACTTTTATTTGTAACGCCCTGAAAGAGTTACTCTCTCTGTTTTACTCTTTTTCCGTTTTTCTGTTAAAATCACTGTGCTCTTCATTTTATGTTCGCCATATTTGAGTTTTAACTGTCAGGCTATCAGGCAATTAAGTTGTAAAATTAGATTTAACTTTACTCAGAGAAGGTTAGTAAATATTTTTTCACATTAAAATCATGTTACCATATTGTTTACATTTTATGGCTCTAGCCTCTACTATTGAATCGGTGAGTAGTTTAATATTGACTCAAACTTGCACAATCTTATTCCTAAATGGTGGTGTATATGACTATGTCTATTAAACCTTTAAAGTCACATTCAAATGTTTAAAGCTGCTTTTGCACAGTTGCTGATCCAGCTTGACACAGCTTCACAAACAGTCTAACAGAAGGCTACATTTCTGTTGCAAACATTATATATTAACGAAAGTATTGGGAAAAGAGTTTATTTTCCTGTAATTGATTCTGATGTTGTGGGAGTCTTTAAAAGTAATGATACAATGCAAATAATTACAGTATATGTTAATTATTGCCAGAAGGTGGTGACTGTTAAATGCATTTGATTTCTGAATCATTCTTTCACGGGATTCAAATTGAAACAAGTCTTAGTTTTTAAATTGAGCCAGCATTTGAACTTACCCCACCATAAACACTGAAGAAGTTAAATCTCTTTAAGTATGAACTTGTATTTATATGTGATATTACACAGCTGATTTAACTTTAATATATATATTGTAGTTTATTTGCACCAAATCCTCCTCTCATAAGAACCTGGGCGCTCCAAAAAAGCAGAAAAGCCACCACGACAATAATCTTTTGGCAAAAAATATTTATATTAGTTTCAGTGAAATTTATTCCTTAATTCTGTCAGTTTTGTTCTTGCACCTCTTAAGCACTTATGCATCATTTTTCCTTATCTTGAGGACCACATATGTATATACTGTATCAATTATAAAAAATAACTCTTGCAGTGCTGCAGAACTATTAACTTTTTCTCACTACAAGAATAGCAGTGTACAAAGAATTGTAAGTACTTGCTACATTGCCCAGCACTACAAAAACACATTGTGAAGGATCTCAACCCTTTTCCAAGCCTTTACCAAATTTGGTTAGCCAATATCCTATTATTATAGTTTTAACTGAGGATGCTTTTGATTGCGTGAGAATCAATGGCAGCCCTGCAGTAAATGAGAGACGGACACTCTAAATCGCTGATAGCTCTGTGTCATGCAGGTTAGAAGAACTGACTGCATTGCACCTCTAAAGCACAGAGCAAACTGAAGGAAGCGATAATTAAATCAGCCACTGAGCCTCCTGCTGGAGACTGTTAGTATTGCACACACTTCACTGGCCAAAAGTGTAATTCAGTATCTTCATCTGCAACCTCTGTGTGTTTGCGTGTAGGACTCTCCGCTAAAAGCAGTACAGATGTTGTGGGTCAATCTGATCATGGACACATTTGCCTCTTTGGCTCTTGCCACTGAGCCGCCCACCGAAGCTCTGCTGCTTAGGAAACCTTACGGGCGCAACAATCCCCTCATCTCGCTCACAATGATGAAGAACATCCTAGGTCATGGAGTCTATCAGCTCGTCATCATCTTCACCCTGCTGTTTGTCGGTAGGACAGAGTTCAAGAATCAATATGTGTTGTTTTGCATTATATATAAGATGACTAATAGTGTAGAGGCTTAACATTACAGTTTTCAATATGTGGCATATACTTGCATATTCATTTAGCAGATGCTCTGAGCGTGAGAGCAATTCTAGCTTAAGCAACTGATCTAAAGACGGGTAAAATGAGTGCATGCTGAGTGCACCTTTAAATCTTTTAAGAGCAGTTAAATTTTGTATGCCTTCTTCTCTTTCATCCTAACAAGGAGAGAAAATCTTCAACATCGACTGCGGCCGTAACGCCCCCTTACACTCACCCCCATCTGAACACTACACCATAATCTTCAACACCTTCGTCCTAATGCAGCTTTTCAACGAGATCAACGCTCGCAAGATTCACGGCGAAAGGAACGTGTTCGACGGCATCTTCGCGAACCCTATCTTCTGCAGTATTGTTCTGGGAACATTTGGAGTGCAGGTTAGAGAGACGGTTTGCATTGTGCTCTGTGAGCAGATTCTCCAGGTTTCTTCAGAATGCCAACCCCATCGTTAACAAACTAAATTTGTAATCAGTATTTTGTATTGTTTGCTTTTTAAAAAATCTTGAATTTGAGAAGCATAGCTAATTTCTTGTATTATATTTTGGCTTATTTGTTCATACCTGCAGCTAAAAATAAATGTAATAATTCCTTAAATGCATGTTTTTCCAGTTAAGCACAAACTTTGCCCCACACTGGATTGTAAAAAGGGTTAGTAAGGGTTAGAAAGCTCTCAGATTTGACCAAAAATATCTTAATTTGTGTTCCAATGATGAATGAAGGCCTTACGGGATGGAATGACATGAGGATAAGTAATTAATAACAGAATTTTCATTTTTGGGTGAACTATCCCTTTAACATCAATATAGAATTTGTGGGCATCCTGATGAATAAAATCCACTCACTTTTGACAGGTGTGTGAATGAAAGCTAATCAGAAACATTCTTCAAAATAGCATTTTATTTCTTTCTTTCACTGAAAAAGAAATGCAAACAGGTTTAAAACAGTAAATGATGAAAGAATATACATTTTGGGTGATTTTTATAAATAATTTTTGAATTAAACATTCTATCTGGAATAACAATTCTGCCTGCCCATGAGATTGTATGAAAGGTGGCATGAGAGGGTGACTAAATTTCCATTGTGTTGAATAGGTAAGTGTTTGCTTAGTTGTGTTCTGTTGATCTGTGTGCAGATTGTGATTGTGCAGTTTGGGGGCAAGCCCTTCAGCTGTGCCCCTCTCAATGTGGAGCAATGGCTGTGGTGCCTCTTTGTGGGAGTTGGAGAACTGCTGTGGGGTCAGGTAAAAGCAAGAAACATGAAAAACAAATAAGGAGAACAACTATCAAACACAATCTTTGTGTGACCCAAGGTGTCAAACATTTCTTCAAGTTTTTTAAAGTTTAAGATCTTTTTCCCCATAGCATCTGATTCATTGGCTGATATTTGGCTGGTTTGAAAATAATGCATCAGCTGAGAAATTTGCTAGACTGCCTTATATCCTATCCCTATATCCCACCTAAAAGCATGTTTTAACATATCTTTAGTGACTTTAAGAATATTGAAATAAATGTCAATTATTTTATGTGCAACTAATATACTTCCCTTTTCAATTGTATTATACATTACACTTCATGACCACAACTATGTGAACACCCAAACTGTGCGCCGCATGTAACTAATTTAATGTCCATTAATTGGGACTTTTATTGCTACAGCAGCTTCTACTCTTCAGGGAAGGCTTTTTTCTACTAGATGTTGGAACATAGCTGTTTGAATTTGCTCCCATTAAGACACGAGAGTAACAGTGAGGTCAGGCACTGATGTTGGGTAATGAGGTCTGGCTCATACGGAATTCATCCCATGGGTGTTCAGTTGGGTTCAAGTTCTTCCAGACTCAGTGCAGCATTTTATTGGTGGACAAACTCTTTGGTTTTTATCTTACCCTGAATATTTGTCAATGGATGCATGATTGATTTTATGTATCTGAAAGTCTCATGAGTTGGTGTAGCCAAAATAGACAACATGCGCTAAAAGTGGCTTTTAACAGAATGCTACTTTGAAAATATCCCCAATTGTCTGTCACAGACCACAGATTCATTGTTTAACCACTAGAAGCCAAGTTTTTTTTTAAGATAATTTCTGCCTGTCAGTCATTTTGCATATTCTTAGGGCAGCAGGAATGAATTGGATCATGCGAGTGAAGCACCTATTCCAGCTTCATAAGCTTTTTTCAGATTGGTCTTGCAGCAATGTTATCTTGCTGCTGCAAGTTCTGACAGCTCAGTGGTGTCTTTGTAGGACGGAGTTTTGGGGAAAGGGGGTGTGGCTAATTTCACCACTAAATCTGATACTTTTAATTGTAATTGCCATCCTGGTGCTCTATGGGACTTTGAAAATGTGTTTATTTAAGACTTGATAGAGCGGAACCATAACTGTGAAGATATTAACTGTGCCGATTGTGGCTGATATGATTAGCTAATTATTTTCATGTTTAAGGCACAATATGTAAGTTTACACCACATTTTCAAATGAGGTCGCATTTTCAAAACAATAACAGAGACGAAGTACGATGATGCAATGACGTTGAACACTGGGAGATGTTGTTTTCACAAATCATGTTCAGGTTCAAATCATATTTTATCACCCAACCACCTGCACATGACTATTACTTGCACAATGAATAATATATATTTGCTTACCTGTCTATTAAAACACACGAGACACCGGAATCTCTGTCCAGGCCGAGGTTTTCGCCATGCTCTCTCCATATTGGAAACGCCACAACGAAATTTGTTCTCGCTTTATTTCGTTGACTGTTCCAATATCTTCTTGCCTCGGTTTGTATACATCTACATTTTTTGGGATCGTGGAGAGTGTAATCATGATCCATGATATCGAAATGCACAATAAATAACAATCACTTACGTATTTGGCCATGCGTCTTGTCGTAGGCGGAAACAGCGGAGGATAGCCTTATAGGGCAGAGTTTTGGTAACAGGTGGTGTGTCTAATTCAGTTTCAAACAATTCCAGACAAAGAAGAGAATTCTACATATTTTTACACATTTATTGCATAAAATGTATATCCCTCAGTCATTCTGCTCCTCTTAAACAAATTCTTATTTTCATATCAGCTGATCGCTACCGTGCCCACTAGTCACCTGAAGTGTCTGAAGGAGGCGGGCCATGGGCCAGGGACAGACGATATGACTGAGGACGAGCTGGCCGAGGACGAGGAGGAGATAGACCATGCTGAGAGGGAGCTACGCAGGGGGCAGATCCTCTGGTTTAGAGGCCTTAACCGTATCCAGACTCAGGTGCTGTGCATGAGACCCCTTACCTCTGACCAGTCAATCCCTCTGGTAGAAATAGTTAGAGCTCTAGCCACCTGTATGGTTTCCACAGACAGTAGAACTTATGTCTCCTCAAAGAATGCTCTTTTGCTTTTCCTTTCGTTTCTTCCTCTACTCTCCTCGTTCTCTCTGTAGACCCTCTCTGAATCACCAACATTAGTTCATCCTTGCCTTCTTAGTCTTCTCCTTCTTCCTCTTCTTCACTACTCTATCTCCGTCTCTGCTTCCCACTGTTGGGACCCTTCATTAAATGCGTATAGATTTCCCCCAACAAGAATCTATAACATTGCCTCCCCCTTCCTGTGCACAGAGCTATATTTTGTCACTCTATTATGTAACTCGAGTCCTTTAAAGTCCTAATTTATTGCTTAGTAACCCATTTGGCTCAGAGTCACAGCGCAGAATCAGTCGCAGCCCGGCACGCTGCATGGGACTTGAGAATGTTGCTCCTCAGGCTTGACAGATTTGCTGAGGATCTGAACAATGTTTGACTCTGGGGATGCACCAACATTAAAGATCTTGTTGATGATAAGCTGCTAATTATTTTAATGCTATGGCTGCATGTAATTCTATTCTATTTTGTTTTAAATTTAAGTTTTTAAGAAGTTTAAAACTACAAATCAATTCATTTTAAGTGCTCTATGTGATATTCATAATATACATTATAATGTACAATCTTCAGTGTCACATGTGACACATCTGACCCCAAACTTTACAGTAGTGTATCTACTGAAACAATAAGATTAACTTCTAATATCTACTGATATAGTACTGATTCGTAGTGTATCCCTATCTTACACATTAAGGCTTGTAATATTATCATGAATGTGAGAAGGCGAGAAGAATATATTAGAAGTACAAGAGTTCTTATTTTGATTTGATCTGCATATATAATCAACCAAATGTGTATTATGCTATCTTGTTTCTCTGTCCATTTTCTGTTCATCTCTTTCTCTCTACAATTTTCAATTCAGCTCACAGGTTTTTTATTATTGTTAATATTCTTGAAGTAGCTTGATTTGAGTCCAATGCTAAATTAATTTTCTCAAGAACTGAGTAGTTCTTCTGCTAAATGTAGCTCTCGGTCTGGACTCCATCCGTGACTTGAAGTGAGATTTTCTCTTAATGTGTTTTGGTTTGCTTAGAATTGGTGTGTGCTTGCTCTTTAAACTGTGGTAGGAGAAACTTCAAAGGATCTTTGTAGAAAGATCTGTTATGTGGGACACTTGTGAGTTGTTAATATTGTTTTTGTTTCCTGAGCAGAATTGCACTAGGTAGATAAATTATATTAAAGGTCAGCAGATGTGAATGAGGCGGGTCATAGTGCCTGTTGGTTTATGGCACTGTAACTTTAGAAGGAGCTTTTATAACAGAAAGCTTGCATGGAAGATGTAGCACTCACTCTTTTGGTCATGTTCTTGCCAATATACACCATCACTGAGCAGACTGGATGGGATAGCAGAGCATTATATAGACATTTTTTTTTAAATTTGGAGTGCCCGGTATAGATTGCTGAAGTGCTTGTAAAGCTCCTTACAAGGTTTCCATCGATTCCTTCACTGCTCGACACTGAGTAGGCAAAACACAACACGCATTATAGCGGCTGGCCTCATATCATCAGTCAGCCTAATCTAATCACGGCTTTCATCCTGCGTGACTCCACTGAGGAGAGCACCTCCATTTCTCGGCGTTATGTTTTTGACACGGGGTGTTTGCAGATTAATTATCGATGAGGTCTTATGCAAAATGATTGCATATTCTTACGGCATTTCCCATTTCGTTTGGCCTGGTTCAACTTGCTCTTAAGGGCTGCATGTAAAATTGATTCAGCGCACAAAGTGAGTTTCAGAGAAGTGAAACATTTGGGGTGGTGTGGTTGCAGAGGCATCCATTTGTTGTGTTAGCTTTTATTACAAGTAATGTTCAGTGGAGTTATCTTGTGCGGTCTATTTGATCTTTTAACAAAGCTATTTAGAAACAATAGAATACCGCAGTGACATCCACGCTCTATTTCTGGAAAAACAGAACAGAATCCTGATAAATTAACTGACAATGCAGCCTGCTTCTTTAAGTGAAATGCATTTGCAGCTAGTTTATGTATTCTCGAGTAAATACGATATTGCAGACTTAATTTTTTTAATTCATTTATTGATAAGACTTGTGTTTGTGACAGAACAATTTCTCACATTTTGATGAATGACTATAAAGACTTTTATTTTCTTTGTTATTTTATGCACCAAAAAAATCACTCTTAATAAGACCCAGACGTTGTTCAAAGAAATTAAACTGGGTCAATTATGATTTTATCATGACTCTCATTGTGATCCTGGTTGCAAATCTTTTTGGGCAGTTATTAAAATTGTGTCATTGTTTACTCTGCCTCATTTTACTTTATGTATGACTTTCTTTCTTCTGGTAATCGCAAAAGGAGAAATTCTGAAAAACAATAATGCCAGTTCCCACATAGTGACCTCCAATAACAGCTTTGTGAGGTTTAGACTAAACAAAAATGACCTTTTTTGCAGCAAAAACATGACATGAGGAAGAATAAATAATGACAGAGTTTTAATAATCTTTTTAATGTCTAAAGATGTGTCCCTTAATACACAATGGCAAAATAGCTTTGTTTTGTCCTACCGGGGCTAAGTATCACAAGCATATTTTCTCCTCGCTCTCCTTGCTCTTTCTCTCTCTTTCTTGCTCTGAAGTGTGTATATGATGTGGTTCTCTCTCTCTCCTGCAGATGGAGGTAGTGAGTACGTTCAAGAGAAGTGGTTCGTTTCAGGGTGCAGTGAGACGTCGATCCTCTGTGCTCAGCCAGCTCCATGACGTAACCAATATTTCTACCCCCACTCATGTAGTTCTCTCCACTGCCAATGCAAGCGCCGCTCCCGGGAGTGAGTTCCCTGCTTTCCCTACCTGTGTCAGACACAACACTCACACACTCAGAAACGCTCACAAAACATGAAAACTCTTATATACACACACACACATACAGACACATGCTCCAAGCATTCCTTCTCAGACACAGCAGCACATGCAATACCCCATCGTGTGTGCCGTGGTACTTCTGTTCTGTATTTGAAACCTTCTCTGTAATCGTTTTTCTGTGACTGAGTGGCTCTTTGGCCTGTCTGACTTTGACTGATCCTCTATGGGCCACTGTTTGTGTCTCCTCCCCGAGTCCCTCCTCTCCTTCTCACGATTTCTGTGTGCTGTCTTGCTGTGTCGGGCCTTTTCTCTTGTTGTTGGGTTCTTCTTTGTTGTCTGAAGGTGTTGGTTTTATTTTCAAATCCCTGTTTCTTGATAAGCCATTCTCTGTCTTCTCTCTGTCTAAAACCAAACCTATTACCTACAACAGATTGCATACAAAACACAGCATTAGTGTGAAGTGTGTGGCATAAAATCGCTTTGATTTGAATCTGATGTCTTTCTTGTTTTTTTTTTGTTTTGTTTTTTTAAGCTGAAGTGGTTGGTTTTTGAGCAAATGGAATTGCAAGAAATATGCTAGATCACATTTCATAAACATGAACCTTTGGTTGGATATACAGATAGTCCCGTCCCAATCCAATGCCATTGAGACAATGGTGTTTTATAGAAAACACGTTTTGGATAAATCAGCCTCCAAATATTTTACATACTGTATATAGGATTTGAACAAAAAAATTACACTTCAGCTTTAAAATAGCATATTCTTATATACATTTGGACAACTGGCTTAAAATATGCACAATATGACTTTGTGTATATTGAATAATTGCTTGAAATAATTAAATAATTGCTTTTTACATTTTTTTTTTTTAAGTATGTCTGGATATTGCATGAAGAACTTGAATGTAGTCCAAAAAATCCACAGAGAGAACACAGAGAGAGCACTTATTTTTTGAGGGGCTTCTGTTGTCAAGCGTGGTTTGCTAAAAAGACGAGGTTGTACAGTGTGCTGCACTGCTATGGCTTTTGAGCCTACACAGGGGTAAACCTTCGAGTATAAGCCCTATAAGGTTCTTCTCCCTCTAATAGTTCTCTCTGTATCTCTCTCTCTTTCATTCTCTTTCCCTGTGCTACTTCTTTCCAGAAAATGCATCTTGTAATTTCCATCGTGAGACTGTGTGAAAGCGTCCTCTAATGTCTCCGTGCTACTGAACATTCTCCCTTCCACAGATCCTCAAAGTCTTTTTCTCTGTCCCATGGTTCATGGCTTATATCTATTTTTACCTGTCTCCTGTTCTCTCCTCTGTAGGCATCTTCTAAACTAACAGTCTTTCATTTTTCTATCAAAAGTGCTCCATTATAACATGTCTAGATATCATTCTTTAAAGGAATCAAAAAAAGGGTTGAAAACGAGTTCAGCTCTATTGATAGCATCTTAAAAAAAAAAAAACACGAGCAAGGATTACAGATGCTGTCAGTTGAGTAAAAAGTTTAAATTCTCTCTTAAAATATATTTACTAACTCTCAGGCCATTCAAAACCTGTATGACTTTCTTTTGTCGTTGGGACATGAAATAAGATGCTTTAAAGAATGTTCATGCTGCTCTTTCACACATTTAGAGTGGCTGGTGACCAACTCCACCGTAAAAGGAGCATGCACACTAAATTTAAACTTCTTTACTGAAGTCAACTTCTTAACTGATCAATGTTTAAGTTGTTACACGGTGACGTCCTTCTATTTAGGGTCACCATTCATTTTCATTGTATGAAAGTTTGGGCTTGGACTTAGCAGTAAATATTTGTTTTTATGTACCACCGAAGAAACAAAGTCATGCAGGTTTGGAACAACATGAGAGTGAATAAAAGACAGAATTGTAAATGTAAATATTATAATTATAGTTTGTGTGAACAACTCTTTAAACTTGTTTTGAACCCAGAATAATGTTTAATACACCATTTAATTAGTGGTTTTAAGAGTGTGTATTTTATGTTCATTTTTCTGGTAATAGCGGACTAACTGCATTTTTTTTCTCAATATTTCAATATTTTTCCCCTAGCTATTTCTTCATCCTTGTGGCATTTTTTTTGGTTTCAAGCTAGAAATATTTATTACGATTGCCATATGTCATTGCTGCTGACTGCTCTTTGATGTGCTTCATGTGTATCTGTACATTTTTCATCACATTTTTCACTTTATGTCTGCGGACTTATGCTTATGTGGGTAAAACGAGCCACTCCACTCACTCTAGCCTTCTTTTTCAGCCCTACACATATCATTTTTGTTGTTTTTCCATCACGCTGAATTCTCTTTAACGTCATTCCATCAGCCTCATGTTAGAAATCAGACCACAGAAACATTTAGTAGGTGTTAGCGTGTCAATATCTTTGCCTAACTAGTATTTTTATTCATTTATGATGTATATATTTATACATCCTCTGTACGTGTCTTTGAAAATCATTTCATGCTACATCCAAGTAGCTCTTTAGAGAAGAAAACACTATATTTAGATCAATCATTCATCACAGCTCTCCAAAAGCTCTCACACACAAATGTTTGTTTAAAAATATTTGACAGATCTACGGATCAAGTTTGTTTTCATTTTAGGTTTTGTAAAGATGGGTGCACATTGCAACCCAGAGGTTGAGAAGAGACGCAGTGCTGCCAGTAATAGATTCATGTTTATCTCACTCATTTGCTCAAACATTTGCCTTGTACGGTAATGGTTCACTGCTGAACACAGATGCTCCCGAATCAGTAAGAGAGTCAGTGGAATATATTTTCACAAAGCGGAAAGGTCCAAGCGAAGCTAATTTATTAAAACATCGATAACTACCATCTGATAAAGATAATCATATTCATAGTCTGTTTCACTGTGCAAATTCTGTCATCAGATTATACTGTGCATCTTATAAAGTGTGTTGCTAAATGCATAATATTGTATAATTTTATAAAGATCACATAGTTAAATTATTCATGATGCAAATATGTGAGATAAATCACATTATAGCAAAGAATATCAATACAAAATACACATCGCTGCAATTAAAAACGGCTCCTTTAAAACATTTTATAATTTATACTGTGAGTTGCATTTATTGTATTAACAGAGCAAAACCTGAAATTGACTACATGGAAAAATGCACTGTATAATTTACAGAATTTATTGTCACTTCTTAATATAAATTATGTCAGATTAAAGACAGCAGTTAGATATATTGATAATACACTTTAATTTTTGACCAGCTTCATTATTTATCCATTATAAAGGGTGAAAATAGGTCCAGTGATGTCTTTATGCATAATCCTTTCTGAATGCATTCATACAGATTCAACATGAAATCATTATTTCATCACTGCTTCGTTAACTACTTCCTCTCCTTTCCTGCATCTTTTCACTTTGTCTGCTTCAAGTCTTTCTGTGTAGCTCTATTTTCATTTCAGACATCTTTGGGAAATATTTGTTGAGTAAAGAAGTCCTTTTTTTGGTTTTAATGATAAAGTTTTTCCATCAAGCTTTTTTTTTCTTTGAAGGACAGCGTGGGGGAGACAGTGGATAGTAATCTGGCATGCAAACATCCAGAACAAAAAAAACACCTCAATCAGTTTTAAACTAACACACTTTTCCCAAAAGTGGGCGATATACTCGAACGTTTACCTGTATCCATGCAAAAAAAAAAAAAGTTAAAGAAAGAAACTCTAAGAACAAAAATGAAAACAAACAGTTTCTTGATTCAGATTTGCATGACTTTTTCTCAACAAACAGGCTCTTTGGAAAAACAGATAAGCACTTAACCAAATGCTTGACCGTCCCTTCCTCTTTGTTTGTTTGTTTTGTCTCTTGTAAATTCTTTCTTGGTCATTTTAGCTTCTTTTCCTTTGCTGGGTGAGTGTTGAAGTGGGGGTGGGCTGCACCGGTCTGTGGCCACAGCAAAGGATTGCACTCTCAAATCTGCTTCCTTCTGAATATATATACACACGAGAGACACGTGTGTATATGTGCTCCAGACGCATTTGAGTTACTCTTACAGCATGAGCCTGACTGCTTACCATCATGCATTCAAGTTTTTGAGTTTGTTTCTGTTCCTGTAACACGACAACGAGACAGCTGCACTGGAATGAGCATTTTGCTTTCTGATCGGTTCCCGTGCTCCTTCTTCTTTACTCTGCATATAGACTGAGACAGATCTCATCAGCACTCTTCAGCTCTTCTTCTTGTCTGTGTGTCATCTGCACTCGACTGCTCTGCTGCATGCCAAAAGATGCTCGCCTTCTCTCTATCTCTCTTACTGAATGTGCTTTTTCACACCTCTCTAAACATTCACAACTGAATCTGTCATCCGAACTGTAATCCAGAATAGTATCCCTTACCAAGATAACAAAACAATAAATACAATTCAATTCCAGGCCTATGATACTGTACAAAGGTGTGATCCATTTTTGCTGATAAGGTGACTTTAGTAGAAACCAGAGATGCTGTGACCTTGTTTATTGTGCCTGCTCTGTTCTTGTCAGTGTGATAGTGCTTGTTAAGGTCTTCTGTCACAGCGGTTGGTGTCATGTAATCAATGGCTCAGTGCCAGGAAGTGACTAGTCATCATTATCCGTCTAGATGATGTCTCTGGAAATATTATAACTTATCCTCTGGCAGTCAGTGTAATCTGAGCTTGTGGAGAAATTTATCTCGTAGGCCCACTAAGGTAGACTCATTTGACATAACATGTGTTTCTTTAAATATGAACTTTTATGCATTATTTGCATTATATATTATATAATCACAATAACAAGCTCAAAATATTTTTTAATTGTCATAACACATTTCATCAGTTTTATTGTGAAAATTATTATTATTATTATTTTTACACAAATTACCATTCCTTGTTTGTGCTGAAATAAACAGCAAATAAAAATAAAAAATAAAGTATTTCTTTTTTTTTAATTAAAAAAAACTTTTTTTCTGGAAGTGTTCATAAATGAAGAAACACCTATGCTATTATATAATTATAATTATTCTCATATTGAATTTCCATTTGCATTCAATCACGACAGTAGACTGCAAACTGAAATAAAACTCATTTTGCTGATCAGGGTGAAAACCGTAGATAAGATTACAGATCCTTTGATATTTAACACCTCAGCCACATTATATCTTCACAGCTTATGACCTATTTTCACTCACTAACTGGCATTAACTGACATCATTGGCTGATGGCCTCATTACGCATGTTGTCTCCATGGCTTCTGTTATGACATCACGGTCACATTACTAGAGTGCCATTGCTTTCTTGTTGATGCACTCCTGAATGCTGCTAGTAGACTTGATGAGTATGTCATCACTCCTCCAAGAACAGCATACTGCATCGCTGTGGGTGCGTCCTCCCTTCATGTCACCAGCCGGACCCCCAGTCATATATCTATTCATAACATCCCCTTTGCTTAACACTGTGTTGCAGATTCTTACCCACTGTTTCCTTCATTGGCTGTGTGTCTATGTGTGTATCAAGACATCCTCCCTTATGTTTCTCTTTCTCTTTATGTCACTACTTCAGTTCTCACCACTAAGTCGATATACACACATGGAATATGTTTTGTATTGGCTTTTTTTTTGGTACTTTGTGCTACCATTCGTCTTTTTGTTTGAGGCCTGCTCTGTTTTCTGTTTTGAACTTATGAGAATGTTCATCACCTTTCATTTCTGAGTGATAACTGTGAACTGATAGCTTGGGTCTATTTCCTGTGTCTTTGATTTGGTTTTATTTGGTTTGTCATCTGTCTTTCTTTGAGAAACTCTTAAGATCTGGTTGTGCAGCTTAAGTATAAAGCCTGTGTTTATTGGTATTAACCTAAAAAATAAATGTGCATTGTGTAATTTCTGCAACATAAAACCTAAGAATTGCAATCTGTTTGTCTGAGCAGCCGTTATTGGCTTAACCGATGATGGGCATTATACATGCATGAATGATGACCAAAAAGGAAAGAAATTATACTATTAGAAATCAGAAAAAAAATCTGTATAGTGTTTTTCCAACTGTAGTTTTTGTTACAAATCCCAACCTATTAAGCAACGTCCTATAAGCTATAATGCTAAATATTTAGACTAGTAAAGAATAGCAAACTGTAGAGCTTATTCATTCCTAAATTAGTTAGTGTGATTGAATCAAATGGAGTATACTTGGAATGCTACATATTTGGCAGTAAATATCTGCATCAAAACAAAAGTATACAGTTTCAGTTTTGATAGTTTAGCGTTTGCGTAAACGTTTTTTTGTGGCAAAACTGAAGCGTACTTTGAGTTTAAGCGTTCATGTTTAAGGGTTTGGATCAAAACCAAAGTATACCTTGGGTTTAAGCATTCATATAAAACCTAAAGCACTCTGTACTTTGGACTTAAGTGTTGGCATCAAAACTGAGGTATACTTTGGGTTTAAGCATTAACATTAAAACTGAAGCATACTTTGGGTTTAAGCATTCACATTATTATTATTTTTTGCAATTCTGTTTTTTGTGGCTAGAAATTTCATATCGCACCTTCAAGTACTTAAATAAAATGCTTTTTAAAAAAGACACAGGCAGATTCAGTTAGTGCATTATTTTTTGCAGCAACCTGATCTTGAGCTGTCTGTGCATTGTAAGGCATGTCCAGAACAGGTTCTACAGTGTTTCAGGTCTTTTCTATCACACATGTACTGAGAGATTTCTTTGCTCCCAACCTCCTCTGTCTCAAACCTCTCCCTGTCCTCACTTCTCCCACTCTGTTTTCTCTCTGCACCTCGTCCCCTCTGTTCCCGTGTAGATGCGGGTGGTGAAAGCGTTCCGTAGCTCCCTTTACGACGGAATTGAGAAGCCTGCGTCCAGGAATTCTATCCACAACTTCATGGCGCACCCCGAGTTTCTCATCAACGACTTCATCCACAACATCCCGCTGATTGACGACACCGACATTGACGACGAATCGGAGTGGTCGAGGCACAACCACCAGTTGCATCCGGCCTTCCGAAAGCCCCCTCCTCCTCCGGTCCAGCCTCCACAGCGAACCCGCCCACCACCCCGTCCCTACCGCCAGTACAGCCTCCCCGCCACTCCTAACCGCAACAACAACGCCATCGAGAGCAGCATCTACCACCTGAACCTCCCCACAGGCCCAGACGGGCACTGGACAACACCCTCTCGACAGCTGTACCCCCTCCTAGCCCTGGAGACCTCTCTATGAGGATAATAACCTAAGAACTTTGAGGATGCTGACCTGTGCAGGTCAGGCTGGTGGGGGAGGCTCCTACGGACACGTTGTAGGTGGTTGACCCCCAACACTAAGACAGGGTCATCCCAATCATCTGCCCACTACCACCATCCACCGAAAGCACTATGTCTCACTCCTCATGTCTCGACAACAGCCCCACAGACACCTCTCCTCTCACCATGAGGAGAGGAGGCCAGTCTGCTACATGTCTGTGGTTCCTATGGACGGACCTGAGAAGGTGAGGAATCCAGACCCGATGGATTTTAGCAGCTCTTTAGTGCTGGTGACTATTGACTTTTCAGAATGCAAAGGAATATGTTCCCTACACTCGGAGTAGGGGTCCATTCACTTTACTTTTTATCGGTGTTGCTAAACTCAATATTATTATTATCATGTTTGACTTCTTACTATCACCACCGTCATCCTGAGTGTTCGGATTATCATTGCGATATCACAGAAGACAACTTTTATCACTCTGAGTAATGCTTTATGGATTAGCTTTGAAACATTTTTTTTATTATTTATTTATTTAGTTAGTTATTTATTGTGATCGCCAGATTTTTTTTTTTTCATTTTCACTTTGTCTATCTCTCTTTCTCTCTATGTGTCTGTGTGTGTGTGTTGTGTCTGTCCTAAAAGCATAAAAAAGCTAGAAAAAAGAAGTACTAACAAAGCAAAGAAAATATTAATTTGAAGCTTAGACTAATTCAATTATAATGCGCCTGCTGATAACTAAAAGAAGACAAAAACCTCACAGCACCATTTAAACAATCATTGTTTTACAGCATTTTATGTATGAAATATTATTTTAGGGCAATTTTTTGTAGCTTCACTCCAAGTGAGAGTAAGCATTTTTAAACACAGAAATCATGCTCATGATATTTTAAACATTTGCTCAGCATGTTCATGTTTAAAATAAACTACAGGGTAAAGGATTTGGGCAATCCCATCACAGCAATTTAATGATAGTGGGTGGGATTTCAGTGGTTTTCCATCTCAGCAACGGCAGCCTTACGACAAAATGGCCTTGTTAGTATGTTATACATTGTTCAAAGTAGCTGAAATTGGATGTAAGGATTTCAGTGGGTTTGCCCAGACTCCACATTTAATGGTGTCTTATATTTCTTTCACATAAAAGCCATTGAAATTCATCTTGTGTAGATGACACCAACAAATGCATTAACCCTTTAAACATGTTCAAATAATTACATGCATATCTGCTGGCCCTTTAAATACATTCACACTCACACTTGCTTTTCTCATATGAGTGGAATATGTATCAGATATGAATATGTGAATATCTGCAGACTGTGGTCAACAGGGTAGGGAATCCATCTTATACTGCCACACTATAGTTAAAAAAAAAAAAAAATCAAAGATAGTAAAGATAGACAATCCGTGAGGTTATCATTACTTTTGCACAATATCGAAGTTCACCGTGGACTTTGATAGACACGCTGTCTGGCTATTGGTCTATATTTTAGCATTTCAGAACAAGAGTTTTGTTCTGTTTGCACAGAACAATAATCCCTATTATATATGTAAAGGCATGCATGTCGGTGTGTTTGATTCAGTAACATTCCATTGACCTTCCACTGATCAGTTGTACCATCCGGGGTTACCTCCTTTTACACCCCATAATCGTCTGAAATGGTACCATTACTATCATACCACTTCAGTCGATGCATTGCAACTTATTACAATCATTTCGGGGAATGAGACCGGCACTTATGCAAAAGACTGCCCTGCCCACAGCTCTGTGAAATACGCTTCACAACATGTACATATGGATCTCGAAAAAAAAAAAAAAATACTTTATCTGTATAGAATACTTTTCTAGATTGTCCAGTTCAAAGAAACTGGCAAATATCGAAAGCAGACAATGCAAGCATGAGCGTCACTAGATCATGTCATTGCATTGGTCGGTTGTGTCTTTGCGGAGCATGTTGATATCATATCGCTTGCTTTACACCATCATTGTTTGACTTCACTTTTGTCTGTTGATGCTTCACTGTGGCTCTTAAGCGGTTGGTGGACACAAGTTTCTCCTCCCAGCTCCTCATTAGCCTCCCAGGGCATCTGTGCTGTCATTAATGTGCTATAGTCAATGCTGATGTTCTCCTCCTGATACTCTGCCGTGGAGCCTGGAGGTGGAGCAGTGTTGCACTGCCAATCTGACTACTTGTTATATGCCAACAGACACGTTGCTTAAAATGGGTTGAGTTATGTTGTGTTGAGTCTACGACTGGCAGAATGTTTTGTCGATGTATCTTTAAATGGAAACCCATTTTTAAAGGAATATTCTGGGTTCAGTCCCAGCTTTTATTTTACAAAAATCCAAAACCTTGGGGATACAACAAGGCTTACAATGGAAGAGAATGAGGAAATCGTACAGCCAGAAGATGCAAACCGGATGAATGTAAAATAAAAATGAACAACTTTTGCCATGATGATGCAATAACATAGACCATAAACCCCTAAAATGATTGTAAAAATTATTGTTTAAACCGTTTTTCAAGTCAAATAATACACATCAAAAAACTAAATGTATGCAAGTGCAAAATTTATGCTTATAATTGTCACATTTTTGGTTTTAAATCCTTCAAAAAACATTCAGTTCCATAGTAGGTGCCTCATTGCAACCTAGATTTTTGCGATTAGCAAGATTTATCAACAATTGTCTCTCTTTTTTCTTTTGATAGTTTTAATTAAGCTGCAACATTATGTTGCAAATGCTTAACGTGCTTTGAACCCGGAATATTCCTTCAAGCAAAACTGTGTTATATCTGCATGAGTGTGTCCAGCTTTTGGCTGGGTTCGATCGGGCTCAGACAGTTCCAGTGGAGTCTCTAGTGTGGAGAGCGCTGGCAGGTCTCACAGACTGAACCCATTTAAAGGCCCAGATACAATCAGCAGGCCAAAGTGGTGGTCAGGGAGGATAGGTCAGTGAACCTGCTGTACCATTATAAAGAAACATTTCCTAACCTTATCTTATCCTCAGCAAAGCTTAACTACCAAAATAGGCCTCAAGCTATGCTCGTCTCTTAATAATTTTTAAATCTAACAACTATATCTAAGACGTATACCCCAATCATTGAAGTCTCCAGACAGTGATGATATATATTACAGTGGCATATGTATGGTATCCCTCCTCTCCACCACAACAGACAGCCACTTTATCAAGACTCCTGATAGAGTGACAAATATATATAGGCTACGCATATATATATTTAAAAAAAGGAAAAAAAAGAAAACAGATAATCCAAAACTCCATCGTCTGCCTTCATTTTGTTCCATTCTGTTGTAGAAAAATCACGCAAGGTAAGGTGAAAACATGTAATGTGAAAAAGAGTAAATAATATACTATATTTAATATAAAAGTTATAAATTATTGTACAACTGCACCATTACTGTACATTTTGCCAAAATGTGCACATGTGCATCTTTTGTTTACGATTTAAGCACTTTTTTATTTTGTTTTACTCTGTTGTCTCTTCTTTCTTTCCCTTCTTTGCTTTTTTGTAAAGAATTTAAATTGAACAGCTTGTACATTATTATGATTACTATTATTATGACTATTATTATGATTATTATTATTGTCTTTTTCCATCAGTGCTCTTTTATCTGATGGAAAAAAACAGTCGCACATTCTCCTGAACATACACTTACTGCTCTACAATGAAAAAAAAAGAGAAAAAAAATTGAACTATTAAATATATTAATAATTACCTGCCTGTTACTTAAGAGAAAAAAAGTATCTATCTATGATGAAAGAACACAGCTGTATACTGTAGACTAAACTGTATGGAAATCTAAGAATTTAATGGGAAAATAAGTCAACACTTTTTGTCTGTATAAAAAAAATCAGATCAAAGTATTCTACAATAATAACTTTGACCAGTGTCTGTGGTTGTGTTTTATTGTGTGCCTGTGATTATTTCTTCTGCCTGATCGATGTCATTTGCTTCACAAACTGCAGGAACACCTCTTCCCTTGAAGGAAATCTTTTTTTGGAAAGATGAAGTCATTCTGGTTATCAATTTAGGATGGTGTCCAACGCTTCTGCAAGACATTTGTACTCTGTACATAGTTTGTTGCTGGTTCTCATTGCAGGTTACTCTGGCCAAGAACTACTCACTCAGACTATGGCAAGCCGTTTTAACATTTATTCTACAATCCGCACTAGTATCTATTTCCATGTTACTAGTACTTATTTTTT
>JAUCMU010000048.1:9410125-9423472 GCA_032275025.1 Enteromius treurensis | reverse complement strand
CGTTCCTCTCATCGCTCTGATCTCATTCTCCATTTCACTGCAGGTCATTGTAGGCCTCCTGCTCATCTTCATTGGTTAGTTCATCTCAACATATTCTGCTGTTTTTTGATTGATGTAACATTAATGCGTTTTCTCTTGCTCCCTTTAGTGAAGTACGACCTGAATGATGTTAAGAAACAGCCGAGACTTAACACAATGAATGACGCAGCAACTGTTTTTGTGTTCTTTACTGTTCTTATCAACATCTTCATCACAGCCTTGGGATTTGAGTCTGGAGGGTGAGCAGAGTAACAGCAAAGTATCATTAGAAAATAGATTTATACACATTTTTATATTTAAGTAATGTCCTAGTAAGAAATCTGCATGTCTATGAACATCTATCCCTTCTTTCAGACTGTCCTAATTTTACATCTCACCCCCTTGTTTCAGTGGCAGTGTTATATTTGAAACTGCACTCGCTCAGACCAGATCTTTAAACTTCACTGATGATGTATAAGCACATAAGGACTACATGATTGTATCGTCACTCAACGACATGTATTTACCAAAAGACTTACTGGACATTATACTCTGTATCATATCTCAGCAAAAGATCTCCCTCTTAGTTATTGCATCTTTATAGCCACACTGCTGAAAACTTAATTTAAAAATAAAAATCATATTTGTGTCAAAAAATACTATTTTAGATTAATTTAATCAAGCGGTTTCATACATTACATTATAGTGCTGTATTGGAGTACTGATTTGTACCAGCAAAAATGTTTTGGATGTATTCATAAATCAGTTTGCATATGATCTAAAAGGAAGAATTTAAAGTTTGGGGATTTTTAGAAATGTAAACGTACATACACATTATAGGCCTACATACATCCATCCATACCTGAAATATAATAAATGAACTAAGCTCACACTTTTTGTCTTACTGAATCACCAAACAAAATGTTTAAATCTTCAATTATTATAATTATAATGCTTAGGGTAAATATTATAATCCTACTTCGACCTGTATAATTGTGGTCGCCTATTGTGGATTGTGTTTCGTTGTAATATGCTTGTGGCCGCCGGGGGTCGCTGAAGCCATAGACTCCGACTCAGTGTTGCCAAGTCCGCGTTTTTCCCGCAGAATTCGTCTCCTTTAACGCTCTTTCCGAGAGATGTTTTTTATGTCTACCGGTTGAAGCGACCACAGTAACGTGATATTTAGCCACTGGAATGCGAGTCTTTATCAGGGGTGGCCCGCCAAAAAACGGGCACTTTACTTCACCGGAACGCGATTTTTACCGGGGATCCCACTTGAAAAGCGTTTGGATAGCAGTTGGGCGGGTTTTGCTTTGAAAACCTGGCAACCCAGCTCCGACTCGCTGCAGAAATAACAACATGGCGGGCGATTCAAAAGAGCAGCTGCTATCTATGCGAGTTTACAACACCCTTCAGGTAGTTTACACGTCTTCATAGACACACTACACTCAGACAGTGACACACTCAATCATTTCTGATATTTCGCGAAATCAACACTGTCCGTGTTGGGTTTGTAAGTTAGTAACATTAGTCTTTTGGGTCCGTGAGCTGCTACATTAACGTTAGCTGCAACTATTATTTTTGGAGACAACAACAGTAAACCCAACTGGTAATTTAAATTAAACGTAGTACCAATTGTGTATTAAAAAATACAGTACTTGATGTAATTACTGGTTTAGTTAACGTTATGTTCTCCTCCCTTCGGGCTTAATGTATCCTGCATATGTATTTAGCGCGCTGACAAAAAACAAGAAAGAGGACCAAGGTGTCAGTATAACACAATAACTAGATGGGCTGTTTAAACTGCTGTGTTGACTGCTCAGAGTCTGGCCTGTCCTCTGGTGGATGGACTGTACCTGCGGGAGCCAGACAGTGTGCAGGAGCTCCTCTGCTCTCCTTCATTACACAGGACTGATATACTCAAGTGGATTTGCGCTAGGTGTGATGCCTGTTGGATTATTAAATATGGTCAGAATTATGCCAAATGTGACATTTGAAAATCTGTGTACTAAAATGCCTTGCTCTGTTTGCGTGTTTGTTTTTACAAAGCATTTGTCCAACCCTAAAGGAGAAGTTTTCCACGATTAAAGCAACTCAGAATGATGATTTTGTTCAAGGTAATCTTTTGTTATAAGTCAAGTTCACAGTCAACAAAACACTAGGAATAAGTATGCTGTTTCATTTTTGCATAGTTTTATCTGTTAAACTGATATTTATTTGCAAAGAAGATCCAACTAGAGCTTGGTCTCTGTTTCCAATTTTGTTGTTTTCTTATACTTATTGTCTTATACTTATATGATTATGTATGCTTATTGCTTTGGTGTGCTTTCTCTCTCGCACTCAGAACTTACACAGTTTGGTTATGAAATGACGTTATGTAAACCTAATGACCGGGATTTAATCAAGGTATGAAGTAATACAATGCTGATTTCTGTACTGTCTAGTGCCTTTTATTTAGACCGAATGCCTGTTATATTTCCAGGGTCTTGCCCCACCATTACAGCAGCTGAGGTTTCTCGAGCAGCTTCTAATGGTCATTCAAGTAGACTCCTCCATAAACCCTAGGTATCTGACGTCTGCAGCTTTTTGTTACATTGATTTAACATCAACCTTGAGTCCTGCTCTTCTAAGCTCCCTGCAATTATTCAATGCTGTCTTGTTTGTTTTGATAGGTGTAGGCAGAAGTCATCCTCTGGTGATCTCGTCCCGGTGCTAATGAGTCAGGATCACTTATCAGACCTGGATATGCTCCTGAATCCGGTCTGCAACCCGTGGCCTGCTCATATCCGGGAACATCTAATACGCTCACGGTCCGGTCAGAACAAAATGAACGGAAAACAACACAGTAAACCCAGTGATTTCATAAACAGGTCTGTATGATTGTTATACACCCATGTACCTTTTCAGCTGTTTGCTTTAACATGGTTATGTACTGCCATTGAAGGAGTGATCAACATTCCCAACTAGGAAGTCATGGAGAAGAAAGCCTGACAGAGGCCATGGCGCTGCTGCAGTCTACACAGAGCACATTAGACGAGCTCCGCAAAGAGGTGGAGCCATCAAGTGCTGTTTTTCACATCTGATATAATGTGTTTGGTTTCTATAATATCCTGATCCTGTCTGTTCCTCAGTGTGAGTTCCTGCAGTCACATTCGTCAGGTTCAGCAGCTGCTGTGTCCCCTTGTGCACTGAAAGTGGCCATCTCAGACCTGTCTCAGCTCATGACGGCTTTTGGACACATCTATTACACAGACTTTAAGGCCTACTGCCAAAGAGCCCCTCCGGCCCTCAATTCTGGCGCTAATGTGTTTCAGTCTGTACATCAGCTCTTGCACACCTGTAATACGGTAAACCGTCCTACATCATTTATCTGTAATAATTTAAAGAGATTAATTACCCCCAAAAATTGTTGTTAATTGAATTATTTTATTTATTTTACTTGTAGTAATTTATGAAATACAAGTCTATGGCTACAGTCACTTAGAGAGTCAAAAAATAAATCAGTGGTCACAACAATATATTGATTTCTTACGAAACAAAACCATTGGTCCGTGTAAGAAACTGAACAATAGTCTATGTAGTCTGTTTAGAGAGTGCATGTATTTATGGGAGAAAACGGACAGCTCTTGTATATATTTTGTGTATTGAAATACTGCATATTCAATATGAATGTTTTGCATATTCTTCATTTACATTTCAGGAGCTGGAGGCTCTTAAGCAGCTGTCTGAAACCTCGTCGTTTCTCACACAAACAGTGCAACAGCTGCAGACAGACCAGCGGTACTGGTCTAAAGGAGAGAAGCATACCCTGCGTGAGTGTTTTCTTGAATATCTAGGATTTGAGCTCAATTTTGTGCACATAAATAACATGCTTTTTTTTTTTTAGCTGAACGGTTGGAGGAGATAAAGAACAGATATGTGGCTTTTCTCTCCCTTCATCAATCGTAACCTCAAGGACAAAGCAGAGAGCTGCAACCTACAGCTTGGATTTGAATTAGTGAAAGGCATGAGGTGTCAAACATAACCAGTCAGACCGCTTATTTACATGTTCAGGACTGTTCTTGTAGCACTTGTGATTTGTAACACCGCTATGCCATGCACTGTCATGCAGATTTATACAAGAAATAACTAACAAACTTTTGTTTTTGAACAACTCCAAGACATTGATCAATAAGCATTCCACTAATATACTTGCCTTCCAATAGAATACTCCTAACAGCTGTAGACTATAATCCTCTTTACTTTGCAAAAGCCTGTAATTAGTATGTGCAGTTGCAAACATGTGTACCAGTGCTTGATCTGCAATCGTATGTCATGTTTCATGACCTATTTTTTTGTTGTTGTTTTTCTTTAATAAAGATTCTCCTTCTAGAAACAGAATGCGTTATTTTACACTTTGCGTGTAGAACACTTCTCAGGTGGAGCCTTTGCGAGCCCCCTGTAAACATTTATTTTGCTAAAATGTAGAATCAAGACCATAATCAAAGTGGAGAGGTGAGTAATAGATGTCTGCTTTCTAATCTTTTTTTGTTTTGTTTGTTAAATATGCTGTGCAATTAGACAATAATATGAATTAACTTGTTAAATATCTAGTTTTGTTACATGTAAGCTGCAAGACAACATTCCCTCGATAGCACCTAAGAGATGCTCATACTTCTGTTGCAAAGTTCCCTCAGTAGTGTGTGCAAGCAGTGCTGTTTGAACTTTTATATTTAAGCTGTCAGTGATGCTGTCCTGTGGAAAGAACTTGACTTGCTTGAGCAACAGACTTCTTTCAGTATAACCGTGGCACAATTGTATTTTCTTCATGAGGAATTTTTAAGAGCTCTGTTCACTTTTTCTGTATACTACTTTTCTCATGGTCTTGAGTGGACAGGCCAGTGAATGTTATACTCACTTCCTGACAGGCTCCTGGTGCAGGAAACACACAGCATCACTTCAACATGAATCATTACACTACAAAGAAGAGTGCAGCACAGAGCATGCTGGATGTTGCTCTTCTGATGGCGAACTCCTCTCAGCTGAAGACCGTGCTGCATTCAGGAGCACAGCACCGCTTCTACGTTCCTCTCATCGCTCTGATCTCATTCTCCATTTCACTGCAGGTCATTGTAGGCCTCCTGCTCATCTTCATTGGTTCGTTATTATTTCTGAAAGATTTTTTTTCGCCTGATGTATATTTATTTATGTAATGATGTGTTTTTTGCTGTTCCCTTTAGTAAAGTATGACCTGAATGACGTAAAGAAACAGATGAGGCTCAACACAATGAATAACATGGCCACTGTTTTTGTGTTCTTTACTGTTCTTAATGCAGTGTTGGGAAAGTTCATTTTCTACATGAACTAGTTCAAAGTTCAGTTTACACATTTTAAAATGAACTAGTTCAGCTCATAGTTCATAATTACAATTTTTTGAACTAAGTTCGCAGGTTCCAAAATGAACTATTTCATAGTTCTTTTATTTTTTCCTGTATGTTGCTACAAGCTGTTGTTACCCATTCAGTCCACACTCGTATCCAGCTGGAGCTTTCACCCTACAGTATATTCTCAGAAACATGAGGAAGAACGTGCTGCTTGAATGTTTTTTTAATTAGGAATTTCCTTCTGGATGCCTCAAGTGCCTTTTCCTTGGGGTTTCTTGGATTTTTATTTATTTTTTTTAATGTGTATGCGTGTATGGAGCCCTGTCTTTGCCCCATAACAATAAAATGTAACTATTAAATAAATAAAAGGATCTGGCTCGCATCAGTCACATGACTGTCATTAACCAAAGATTTGGCTCTTTTGGCTTGGCTCCCTTAAAAGAGCCGGCTCTTAAGGCTCCCAAATGGCTCTTTATTTAGTATCACTCAGAGCCTTCTATTTTAGCTCAATTTTGAATGTTTTGTGTATTGGTCAGCAACTTTTTAATTCCCTATTTTTCATTTTAAAATGCACAGTTACTATTATTCACAATTTAATAAAACTTTAATTGGACAATTGAGCACAACCACAGCAAACAAATCAAAAAACCTAAATAAAGGGAAAAGTCTTAACAAATATAAAAAAACATATAGAACAAAACACTTATGTCTTTCATGCAGGTTGGAATTGAGAAATATGAGATTGGATGGGCTGATGCGATTTCTCCTCTGTGTAATTATTTGTCCTGTTTTTTTAGTGTACCTGGCCTGTACCACTACACACTCGGTATATTTAAAGCACGCACTTCCTTTCCTTCTTTCATATATTGGTACGATTCTAGTGGTTCCTCCGATGTGATTAGCCATATGGTTTTCCCAAATGAAGCCCCGCCCCCTTACAGCAAAAGAGTCGGCTCTCCCTGACGGGAGTCGGCTCTTCTCGTTTGTTACAAAGAATCGGTTCTTAGAGCATTAATGCAGTCTTAATGCATTACACATCACAGGGTGTGGCCGTCCGGCCCGTGGTCTGTGGAGGGCTAGCCATCTCCTGTGGCACATCAATTGCTTGGAGATGCTGGCCAAGGTTCAGGCGCTGAAATACTTTCTTTCAGACCTGAGAGATCGTCATGTGATGGAGCGCACCGACAACACAGCAACAGACTCTTACATTAATCACCAGGGAGGTCTGCGTTCGCACCCCTTGTACGAGATCCTGGTATGGTCGTCTAAATAAAGGAGCAGACATCCTGTCGAGGCAGAGGCCGAGGCCTGGGGAATGGAGGCTTCATCAAAAGATCGTGAAGCGGATTTGGGCAGTCTTCTATCAGGCAGAGGTGGACAGGAGAGTGCGCAATGTCCCCTTTGGTTCTCTCTAGTTCATCCGGCTCCGTTGGGGCATGGATGCTATGGTACAGACGTGGCCGAGGCTTCGTCTGTACCTCTTTCCCCGGATAGCTCTGATCCCAAGGGTGCTGGAAAGAGTGCATCATGACGCGATCAGCCCACTTTTAGTAGCACCGTTCTGGCAGGGCCAAGTATGGTTCTCGGACCTTATTTCCCTCCTTGATGGCTCTCCTTGGGAGAGTGTGATCAGGAGGGATCTTCTCTCTAAGGCAGGGGGCACTCTGGTGCTCCCCCTTCCGGAGCTGTGAAATCTGCGGGTATGCCCTCTGAGAGGGCGCAACTCGTAGCTTCCAGTCTGTCAGCCGAGGTTGTTCAGACCATCCTTCAATCCAGAGCTCCCTCCACGAAGAAACTATACGCCTTGAAGTTGTTTACTTCATGGTGTACTGACTGTCGGCAAGACCCAGTTAACTGCCCGATTGGTACAGTTCTGGAGTTCCTGCAGGCTAGATTGTCCACAGGGTTGACCCACTTCCCCCTCAAGGTGTATGTGGCAGCGATTTCGACTTTCCACTCCCTTGCAGGTGGACATTCAGTGGCCAGAGACCCACTGGTCATACGTTTCCTCCGCTGTCTTACAGCCAGTCATACTGCAGGCATTTTGCTACGTTTTGCTGCACTGCGTTTGTCAGACTTTACGGCCTAGACCTCCCGGCTACTCCAGGCTCGGTGGTCCTCATGCCTTAATTGTGCTGCATTCACATGAGGTAGGGACTTCTGGATCTGGAGGCGAGGGTATCTCGTTCCCATAGCGCTTCGACGCAGTGTCTCATTCCTGAAAAGGAACGTCTCAGGGTTACGCATGTAACCCCAGTCCCTTGAAGGAACGAGACACTGCATCTCTTTGCCACACCCCTGATGTCCCTACCGTCCAATATTTATTGTTTATAAAATGGTAAGGAAATTAATGGAGGAGGTAGGTATAAGGTAAAGCAAAGGAGCGCTAACGATCGGGAGCGATCTCCGGATCGCTTCTCTGTATGACTCTCTCATAGTGGTGAGTGAGCAGCGCTGAGGATAATGACAGGCCTTCCCTGATCGTTTCCTTTCCTTGCTCCTCTCAGGCTTCTCTTTGTCGCCTGGACACAGTGAAGGAGAACAGGTTAGTAAATTTGGTAAACTTATCTGTGCATTACAGGTGATCTCCAGTGCAGCGTGACAGGCGGGAGTGAGGCAGGCATTCAGGGGAGTGAAGCGGGTACAGATCCACATGCTCAGTTAAAAGCTGGATACCTCTTGCTATCTTTAGGAACTGAGCTCCTGGGGTTCATAGCTCAGGTAAGCAATACAGATAAGTATACCAGTAAGTATAGGAAGAGTTCATTATTCTCACGATCCTTCAGATTTTAGGCTTTAGGGTGCTCGGTGCAGGTGAGTGTGTTTCAGTTCCTCTTTGTCTGTGGTTTAGCAGGATACTCTGTGGCATAAAGGTGATTGTCAAAGCTGAGGCAGCAGGATAAAGAGGTGTGGGAAGTTACTTCGATCTCCGACCAAGAGCTTCTGAACTGTTTGGCTTTTATACAGGTTTCCTGATTGCCACCAGGTGATCTCAATTAATACTCAGGTGACAGAGAACGAGCTATCATAAACGGCTGATCCTGGATCAGCCAACTGTGCAGGTGTGACATCACCTACCCCTCCCGGAGGGTGCGTCCTCGCACCTAAAACCAGCAAGAGGGGAGGGGGGGTGGGCATACTGGAGGTCATACGGGGCAGAGTCACAGGTTGCCTCCAGGGTGGATCAGGAGCCTTGGGAGGCCATGGATCAGGGGACTTAGGCTGTGGTGACTCATGGGCAGCCCTCGGCTGCTGCGGGACCCTATAGCCCCCCCTTTAAAAAATTCTTGGGGAGCCTTCCCGTTTCTCTGGTTCTTGTAACGTTAGCTCTGGCTGTGGCTCTGGCAGCGTGATCTTTGGCTGTGGCTCTGGCAGCGTGAACTCGGGCTGTGGCTCTGGGAGAATGAACTCGGGCTGTGGCTCTGGCACTGGCAGCGTGAACTCGGGCTGCGACCCTGGCTCTGGCTCTGGCAGCGTAAACACTGTATACTTGGGCTCTGACTTAGACAGCGTGAACTCTATATACTTAGGCTTTGGCTCTGGTAGCGTGACCTCCGACTGTGGATCTGTTTCTGACAGCATGAACTCTGGCTGTAGCTCTGGCTTTGGCTCGAACAGCGAGACCATCCTGCGAACATCCCAGATTGAGATTGGAGAAGTGTGGAGGACAAAACCATCCCTTGAACTCTTGTCATGTTCCTCAAACCATTCTGTGCAGTATGACAGGTGTGTTATTCTGCTTAAAGAGACAATAAATTTGACAGCATCCATCACCCTCCTCTATGGAAGAACCCAGACCAAATTCAAAACATCTTAAATAAGTAAATGTCATGCATGTTTGGTATTACGACATGAGGGACTAAATAATGACATTATTTTCAGGTGAACTAATAATTTAAACATTCAGCTGAATTTAGCAACATGACATATATAGATAAATGTATCAATATGTAGCAGACTTTCATATATGAAATATTCCACTAACATGAAGTATATGGTTTCCCTGTCCCCATGATGTTGTTGTTCTTCTCTGTGTTTTAGTCAAATGTTTGAATTTAGACAGCCGTTCTCAGAGAACCGAAGCCAGGGGAATGGAGACCCTGTGTTTGCAGAGACAGCAGACTGTAGATAAATGGGACGCTATTCAGAATTAAATATGCTCCTCTGCTGGAAGACAGAAGGAATGATCTAATACAGACAGATCTGCTGGAATGTCACAAATCTTTGCTTTTCAAGTCTTATAAAACTTGTTCTATCACAAGAGGAAGGCAGTGTGTCGAATAGTTTCAGATAGGCGAGAAGTTTTCCATTCACACAACACAAAATAACAATAGGTACAGTCTATTTGGTCTTGACAAGTCATTTTGGTTGTAGATATCATTCTTATTCGTAAGATTAAAATGCATTGATACCGTCATATTAAGCTGTCCGGGAGTTTTCTGTCCTCTGGCCCAACAATGATTTCTTCACTGAACTCTCGATCTATTACGTTCCTGTCTTCCTCTGCCTGTTTACCACACCCTGCTGTTTCTCTCATCACTTCCTCTGCTTCTGTCTTCATCATTCCTCCAGTCCCGCTCTCAAGAGCTCTTTGATCAGCAGCATCTGAAAGCACTCATGGATTTTCAGCTGTGAAATTAAGCTGCCTTCCAAACCATGTCCAGGGTTTTTAATTAAAGATTTAAAATAACTGTTTTTTCTATTTTTTACTCCACATCATTTGAAGGAATCGTTGCAATGGCTGTCACACTTTTAAAAACTTTACCTTCATTTTACAAAGTAGAGTCAAAAAACACTGTGACAAAGAAAAGAGAATCCTTTTGATTATATATTAAAGGACCAAGATGCGAGGGAAGCATTGCATTGTGTCGGTTATAATGCATGAACAATCATCAATACACTGTAATTTAGGTTTGATGGCTGTCAAGCAAACTTATTAAGCAAACAATTATTTGCCTACGGTTATTTAAATGTTGTGCTATGTCTTTCTTTCTTTTCTTATCAGATTAGATAATTGGATTGTAAGAGTTGTCACACTTACTGTAAAATCCAGTTTAAGATGGTAACTGTGTTTTATAACACAATGCAGTAAAATATTTTAAGCTAGTTTACCAAAAACTGCTTTACCAGTTTTTTGAATGACCTACTTTTGGTTTGTCCAAAATGTCAAAATACCAGCACGTAACAAAATACCAACCTTTTTTACCATCCAGCTGATGATTTTAGACCAACTTGAAATTAGCCATCATGTCTTAAATTGCCACAGATACCAGTTTAGTCCCAATCTTTTAGCAGGAAAAATTTAAATGCACTATAAAGTGTCTAACAGATTAGCTAATGTGGTTTAGCCTGCGAAAACACCTGGCTGTGGGTTTCTCTTTACACTCTCCTGAGGATGAGTATATTGCCAACATGTTTTGCACTAGCAAATTATTAATTATTTAATGGGGGAAATACAGAATTGCACAATACCGATAGCAAATATGCAGCACCTGTGCCCAGTTAAGCTTTTACTAACAACCTAAGAAATACAAAATCATTAAACAATCTGAAATGTGTTGAAATTGTATTCCCTTGCTTGGAAATGATGACTTGTCCAGTTGTCTAGTATTGGTAGACTACAATTATGACTTCAAGCCATCCCCTTAAAATCCTTTTCTTTTAACTCTGGGAAAATGTATAACTTGTATTTATCAGAAAACATAACAGCACAATATGTCAAGACCATTGCAAGGGACATCATTTGCTTTGTTTGTCTTCATCTTCATGCTCTTGAAAGGTACAGTGCCGGTTTTCTAGTACACACAGTCAGGGCACACAGTACTTGTCATTTTAGGATGACTCCTCTCTCTTGGCCTCATGGGACAGTTAAGTGGCCAGACTCTCATTTTGTTTCTACACTTCGCTTGCTGTATAGTGTGGAAGTAAAGCATATTCCAGCTCTGGGTTAGACTTGAGCAATTAACCTGGTAAGACTTGATGTAAAAAATATGCATTTAATTGGCTAATAATAAAATAATGTTCTTCTTATTATTATTATTTTTCTCCTCCATGTATCCACACGCAAATTCAAGGTAATCTACAAGTATGTCATAAATAAGCTGTAAGTAAAATAAAACTATACGGTTGTTGATTTAACATGATTTAATATTTTGTTCTACTAAATTTGACCAAATCGAATGAATAAATGACTCAATGACTTACTCATTAAGACATGTACCACCACCTACAAGCAGTTTTAGTTTCTTATTTAGAGTAACATTTCACAAAATGTATTTTCTCATTTAACACAATGATGGCTTTAAATTATCTGTTTGGGGTAATTTTTCAGATTAGTTTGGTGCGTGATTATTAATGATTTATTAAGCGGTACATCAGAATTAGAATTAGCTTTATTGCCAGGTATGTTTACCCATACGAGGAATTTGTTTTTGTGACAAACTCTACAGTGCATCAGAATGACAGTGACAAGACAAGACACATTTAATAAAAAAGAATATACAAATATACAAAATAGTGTACAAATATACAAAGAAGTTTATAGGTAGCACAAAAACACAATAAATAATATAGACTTTATATTTACCTACATCACGTAGTTAAATCATTTATAATTGTTTGACAGCCTTTACGCACACATATGTGTATTTGTGAGTCACAGATTTTGTAAAAGCGATTTTGGTTACACATTTTGTTACAATTACTTAAACCAAAGTTACAATATTGCTTGGCAGCTACAACAACACTGTCTGCAGCGGGTTCCTTCCCTTTGGGACACTGGTAATAAGCACATGCTGAATCATAGCCTCTTAGCTGTTGCACATGTGCTACCGTCTGGAGGAAGATTCCTCAGTCACTTAATGACAAAACACTAACACCCTAACAAGAGTTTATGAGGCCTTATTACCAAATGATTCAGCCGCTGCTTGTCAGTCAATTAGCTCTAAGCGCTTCCACCATCCAGCGGAGTGGTGCAAAAAAACCTCCAGAAATGGCGTGCCATTTGGCAATGCGCTGCCTGCATTTTGCTGACAGTGAAAGATGAGTACATTGTGCAGCCATCAGCAGCTCATAGGCTTGTTTGTTTGTCACAAGAGCAACTGCCTGGATTGACAGCATATTGTGTCGTGCTGCTCGTTATGCTATGCTAATCTTCCACCTGTCTGCTGGATCGCATGCGCTAATGGCACAATGTGTTGCAGAATCAGAGCTGGGTGGATTCCTTACGAGCTGCACTCCGTTACTGATTACAGATTGCACGAGGGAGATTGCAGTTAGTAACGTAATCTAGGTTACTAATGTAATCTGGCTACTTTTAAGATTAATTTTTTTATACTTAAAATTACATTTATTTAATTTTTTTTTCAACTGCTTACACACACAATTCTTTACTTGTCACACAGTTTCTGAAAGCTAACTCTAAAAAGCTAACAGAAGCAGAAGCACACACATAATCTGTAAAACCATACACTAATTTTAAGCATTTTCAATTTCATAAAACCCTTTTTGCACACATTTCTCTCTGTAACACACAAACATCTAACAGGAATTAATATTACGGCAAAGGTGTTTGCTTTTGAGATGTGCCTGTGGTATTTTGAACACAGTGCCTCATTTTGCAAGCGATGAGAGGCATTTTGCATTTTGTGTGTGCAGTTCTTGGAGTTGAGTCTAGTGTGTAAAGTTTTAAAAACAAAAGAGGCAACAATTTGAAAATGTGTGCAAGTAGTTGATTTTATTTGTATTTTTTTTTTTATTTTTTTTTTTACAAAAATTTATTATTGAAAGTCTTTTTTATTTAAATCTTATTTAACCCTCTGGGGTCTGAGGTGATTTTGGGGCAGTTGAGATGCTTGGACATGCTCTGATATTTGTGTTTTTTTCAGCTTCTTAGAACATATTATTGACCAACCTGTATTTTTCTTGTAATCAGCACAAACTGTTCTACAATAATATGTGACCAAAA
>JAUCMU010000048.1:9381890-9410025 GCA_032275025.1 Enteromius treurensis | reverse complement strand
ACCAAGCTAGAATGGAGATCTACACAAAAGTAATTCCATGGTATTTAGGTACACAAGTGGAAACAATACTGCTAAAAACTTGACTTTACTTTTAATCTTTTTTTTATGGTCAAAGGATTTAATAGTCAATAAATACATGAAAACAGGCTTACAAAAAATGCCACTTTATTAGATAACATTTCACTTTTTAAAAGACAGTACGTTTTTAAAGCAAACATTTGAGAATTTAAGAAGTGTTTGGACATCTTTTCGTGTGTTCAATCACTTTGCAAAATGAGAAACGCTTTAAACATGTCTTTACATCGAGTTACAATTCTTATAACAATGATATTCACACATTGTATGTGTCAAAAAGAAAACTTTGGTAGTGTTTACATGGCAGGGACAAGCAGCAAAAGGAAAGTAATGAGTGAAATTTGTTTATTAAACAAATTATACAATTTATACTCTTAATAATTTTCCATAATAGTGATGAGGCACTTAAAGTTTATAACATTGTGAATTTAGTCTTGGCTGTAGGGGTTATTGCATTGTGCCTAAAAATGGCCTTTAACTAACTATTATTCCCAAATTAGCAGAAGCTTGTTTACTTCATTGCTCAAATCTCTTCAGTTTTATATTCAGCTTCTTAGAATTAATAAAAAAAGGGGTTAAACACTGAAAACAGCAAATTGAAACATTGTGGCAAATAGCATGCTACAAAATGGCACATAAACACAAGCCACAGCATAAGAATTGTGTGCACAATTGATGAGAAAATAAGCTTTAAAAAGACACAACGCCCTGATGATCAACAATTCTTAAAATGGATAGTCTTCCAAATCTGTACATGTTTGATTATAAAACTGCACGAAGCAAGTATCTGCATAAAACTTTATGCATTATGCACAAGTTTATGGTTGTACGATAACTGGTAATAAACCTCACATTCCATAATCATACAACATATTATTTTCGGCTGTTTTTGTAATGAATCAGTTTAGTTTGGGGCTGATGAAAGCATTTAAAACATCTCACTGTTCCTCTACTGAAGGTTTTTAAAGGGGGTCTCCTCTGCAGGCTCCATACATGTGTACACATAATAAAGAAACACAGCGATGATAAGAAACACCAAGACACGAAGCCAGGCCGGCACACCTCCAGATTTGCTGGTCTCTGGACTGGATTGACCATGCTGCACGGATCTGGAGACTGATGGGCCTGGCCGAGACGAACTCTGGTAGGACAAGCGAGTTGGGCTGATAATGGGCCTTAAAAATACACAGGAAGGACATTTCATTTATTTTCAAGTATATCCCAGAATTATGGAGAAATTTTGACGAAAACGCAGTATTATTAAAACAAAAACTCACTCATTGTTATAGCCCATGTCTTCATCTCTGTAACCAGTCAGCTTTGACTTCCGTATGCTATGAAGAGATGCCATACATCCAGTTAGCATTTAGGACGAAAACAAATTTTAAGCAAATAAATGAGATAAAAAAAAAGGAACAACTGAATCGCACTCGTAGGCAATGTCGGCATCGGTGACCCTTGACCTCCTTGTGCTGCAGAGAGATCACACATATACAATTACTGTAAGCATTCAAGTATATTTGTGATCTCAGCTATTTATTTACTCAATTTATTTACTAACTTTTTGTATTATATGATAAAAAAAACCTGTGTGCTATGTTTAAGCTAACAGACTTATTATAGCACTTGTGTATCATTGCTCTTTCATTGAGTTTGATTGCTTCCTCATTTGTAAGTCGCTTTGGTAAAAGTGTCTGCTAAAAGACTAAATGTAAGACTTTCTGCTCTTATTCAAGACCTTATAAATGTCTTATATTGTGGCAAGGACAAATGAAGACTTTTGAAAGCCTGCAGAAACCCCTTTACATAGTCAAGAAAATTAAATAAGACACTTACACATCACCAGATCCGTTGAATGTGCTTTGTTGTGGCTGCTGAATTAAAGAAATGGCTTATTAATAGACTACATGATATAAGAGCAGGTATCTTTCAAGATCAGTTTTTACTTACGGACTGATGATAGGTAATGTATTCCACTTCCTCCTCTATAAAAACAAAAGCACATTTTGCAAGTGTAATTGTACACCGTTAATAGGGAGAATGTCAAAGCTTGTCTTTGTCTTTTTTTTTTAAGAGAAGCCTTACGTTCTTCTCGGTAGTATGTCTTGTCAGACAAGGAAGGTTTAGTTTTATTGGTCATGGCTTCATTCAGTTTCTTTTCATAGAGCTTCCGTGTGGTTTCTGCAAAAAACAAAACAAAAGCGCCACTAAATCACAACTATTGCCAAAATCATTGACAAAAACATGCTGTAACACGCTTTCCTTAACTAGTGCTTAATTTATTAAATACATTTCAAATATACATATATGTTTTCTTAATTTAAAAAAAATTCTTTACTTTACTTTACATACTGTTTTTTTATGATTATTATGTTACAACTTACTGTAAAAGACTAAATTCTTATTATCACATACCTACTATGGGTCCATGTTTAATGCAATATTCATCCAGCAGTTGACTGATTTCCTTATCAGATTTTTTGCTTAATAAGGACATCTGCAACAATAGGATTTATGTAAAGGTTTAAGATTAAAAATAGTGATGATGACTCATAATTACGTTGTAGCAGGTAATGTTAGGTAACTAGTAGGCCTACTAGTTGACTGAGAAACGAAAGTTAACGTAAAACCGTAAAACAATATTATTTTATCTCTAAAAAGACAAATCCAATCTCTCACAGAGATACAACAGCACTGCATAAGAATAAACAAAAGGTACTTCTGTGTCAGACTGCTATAACATCTGGGGCTGAAAGTCACACATGTGCAAGCCTTCATCAGCTCTGGACAAAGATCAAGCGAATATAACATATTCTGCGAAAACATTTTGGAGAAAGGGACCGCAAAAGGGTTTTTCAGGCGAGTGAAAGGTGAGAGAAAGAGATTTCTTCGATCGAGCTAGCAAGCGAAACCACTGACAACTTCAACAGCGGATTTAGCATGACTTTGGGGAAGAGTGAGCCGTGGTAATACAACAGCAATAGCTTCGTGCATTCTGTCGCCTACATATATATTTTTATGTACAAAAATTAAAAAGAGTCATAATTGAATTACCTTGGACGATCCCAGGACGTTAAAAAGGCGCTTCCCTGAGCTGGGCGTGTCGCGCTGGAGTAGGAGACACACATCACTTCCTCACAGTCACTAGGCGTGTTCAAAGCGTCGGGGTTTTTTTGTTTTTCCTTTTTTTTTTTTTTAATTAAACTCACTAAAAGCAAAATGTTGTGCAAAGCGACAAAATCGACGGCGTTTACAACAACACAGCGTAATGTTGTTTATTTGTTTTAATTTTAAAACAAATAAAATAATAAATAAAATAATTTTAAAACTGTCTGAAAGAAAGCAAGAAATATTATATTGTAAAAAGAAATATATATATATGTATATATATATATATATATTTTTTTTAAATATATTTTTTCCATTATATATATATATATATATATATATATATCAGGATTAAATTACGTTTTAAAATATAATACGACATTAGAAAATTACAATTTAAATATATATATATTTCACAATAACAGTAGTTTTGATCAAATAAATGCAGCATAACGAGAATAAGAAACCCACCCCAAATTTTGAACGGTAACGTACTGTACTGAATCCTTAAACATATATCATTTGGAGAATATACATTTTAAAAATACATATAAATCAAGGTCCTTTTTTGAAGCTTTAGCTCTTCATCATTGATCATCTTAATCATTGCAATTTCATGCAAAAAAAAAATCTAATTAAATTAGCCGAGATCTCTGCTCTTAAAGGAAAATAGAGAAATACTGCTTAAGAAGGACAAGAATGTGATGGTCAGAAATTAAAAGATGAAGATGAGGAGGAGGAGAGCTGTCATTTTTGGTGGATCTGCAGTGGCACTCTTTTGCCGCTGTGGAGCGACATTGCTACTAATGGAGGACTTGAACTTTCTTTTGAAGACAGAAAACCCGAACTGTTTGTTTTCGCGTTGTCATGGACAGACAGCTATAACGTGATTCACAGTTACGCTTCTCTGAAAGGAAGCTCTTTCTTTTTATACTAACTAAATAGACTAAGCTACCTGTAAATTACTTCTGGTGTGGGAAAAGCCAGTCAATTTATCACATTAATTATAATCAAAGGAAACGTTAAGGCTTTCAAAAGGTGGTCAAAATGAGGGGCCGGCAGTAACACAGATCCAGGGCCCTGGGAACCATAGTTATGACACTGGACCCGTCATACCTTATATGGACAGAGTACCGCTGTAATGCACAGTATCTTGACTCAGCTGCATGCCAGCCTTGGGCGTCAACCTCAACCTCATTTACTCAGATTTACATCAGGACCTACAACTGATACGATAAATCAGTAACGAAGCAATTACGGTAGTAGGATTACCTTTTTTGCCACTGTAGGTGTTTTTATTAATTTGAGTGGTACGTTTAGTTTATTTTTACATTGACAAACAGTTGTAGTAATTGTTTTTTTTCTCCTTTCATTGTGGTATTTATCTGTTAAATGGCTTCTTGGAAAAAAAAAAAAAAAAAAATCAAGACTTGAATTCGGCATTATTGCAATATTTTTTGGATTAGATTTCTACAGCACATGAACTTAAATAATAAAATAAACACTTTCATGGCTAGATTAGTATTTCATAATAGAATTGGCCATTTTGATTTCATGCGGAGTAATAATTAATAAATTTTACTTCCAAATTTCACATTGAAGTAATGTACAAATATGCTTAATACTGGGCTCAAAGGTCTCCAGATGTTTTGCACACATTACAGATCACCAGGTTTCCAGTTACGGTTCAATAATGCATTATTGATTCAAATAATTTAACAATGGACCCCTCATTAATATATTTTAATATTTTACGTAAACAAATCTGTAGGGAGAATAAAAAAATAAAAAAACAAATCCAAAATCACAGATATGCAAACAAATGAAAACGCTTACACGTTGGCTGACAGAAAAATAGTTAAGACAATTTTATTGTGTATCAAAATATTGCAAGTCAAAACTGTAATTTTTTAGACAACTAATTTCTTTTCTTTTGTGTGTTTTATTTTGGAACACTGATTATACATTGACATTGTAGCAAAAAGAGCTAAAGAGCAGACAAAATGAGCGCAAATAAGTGACGTTTTGCCTAATGTTACAACTTCCAAGTGCATTTTACATAACCACAATAAACTCAAGCATTATGCATCAAAAACCTCCCTTTCGTTACACCTTTAGCCAAATGACATGGTCAGTATCACTTTTATTCTGCCGTGTAACTTCCCTTTGATTGCTAAATCACTTGGCGGCAAACAATCCTGGCTTTAAATGGCACCCAAATGACCTTTTCTAAAACGTCTTTATGGTAAAATAGAACCAACATGACTGAAAAATATTCAAAACACTCTGACAGAAGGTCAGACCCACCAGGCTTGGGCACCAGTGTTAATTCAGTCTACGTGACAGTCTATAGTAAAGCGCTTCTTCACCCATTGGTAAGTAAAACAAAGAATGAGTGTTAAACTAGCGGCTCTGCATTTCTCCTGCTACTAGCAACGTACAGCAACTCTGTACAGTTATGACTGGAACAGCAGTTACTAGCAGCTACTCTGTGTTAGAGACTAGATCAGTAACAAACCAAACACAGAGCAAAAGCCACCAGGACCCTATGATTTAAAGAAATACTGAATGCAGCAAATGTAACAGATCCAAAAATGACTGGCATACAGTGACAAAGGTGCTTCTTTGAAATCCCTCTCTTGCTTGAAAGCGATAATGGTGCAGGAAGATACTGGATGAGAGGATCATTAAAAAGGAAGTAGGATTAGAGAGTTTTCAGTGTTCTTGTATTGGACGCTGGAGGTTTTGGCGGAGGGCAGTTAGACAGTGATGTGATACGGGCTCCCGGGGATGTGCTCGTCGCCCCATTTCACCACCAGGATGTACTCTCCTTTCTCCTTTAGCTGGTAGGACACGTTATAGAGACGGTTACCCAAGTGTTTGACCAAGATCTCTTCACACGGCACTTTGGGTCCGTCCACTCCAACCAAGAGCATGTTCCTCCCTAAGGAGGAGATTGATGGAAATGTGACAAATGCTTCCAATTAAACTGACTGAATGGCCAAATGTTCAGTTTAAAAGTAATCAGTTTCTAGGTTATTCATACCTGCTTTACTACAGTCCACACTGAAAGTGTTCTTCTGTCCTATGAAGCCCTTGTTGAGTCCAAGACCCTTGGCAATGACGCGGCTGGCGTCGGAGCTGCCCCAGCCTGGTGCTGCCTGCTGGCTGGTCGTCACGCTGCGGGTCACAGGGTCAACTAGTACTGATGAAGTCTCATGCATGCTGTGGCTATTGACCAATCGGGAGCCTGCAAATGAAGACATCATTTGACATTAAACATGACCACCACCAATTGGATCCCATGACATAATAAATTTGACAAAAACGAAAGCTTTAAAAAAAATTAAAAAAAATAAATACAAATAAAAAAGTAGTCTATTAGTTATTTTAACATTTATTTTACTATTTTTTTTGTACCTGTGATTTTAGCTTTGAACGGGCTGCCAACAATATGGTACGGTCCACCGTACTTGATAGAAATTAGGTAGTTTCCAGGTGCCATAGGCGTGTAGGTGACTTTGTAGCCCTCTGGGCATTCTTGACAGTCCATCTTCACCTTAGAGGGCCCATCAATGGTCACTGCCAAAGCTCCTGGGCCAGCTGAACTTGTGTTCACAATGAACTCACATGGAGATCCTGAGGAGGTGGTGGTGTATGGTTAGTTTACTTCAGCTGCACACTTCGACAACTATATGAGATCACACTTATACATCAGGGGTCATCAAACTTGATCCTGGAGGGGCCGGTGTCCTGCAGAGTTTAGCTCCAACCTGCCTCGACATCTGCCTGGACGTTTCAAGTATACCTAGTAAGACTTTGGTTAGCTGCTTCAGGTGTGTTTGATTAGGGTTAGAGCCAAACACTGCAGGACACCATCCCTCCAAGAACGAACTTGGTGACCCCTGCTGTACAAGAGATCTGAAGTGCACTGTACCAGTGGTGCCTCCCTCCAGACCAGCTCCATAAGCAGACACCATTCCTGGGTCTCCAGCCTGGCCAGTTTCACCAACACGGATCTTGAAGGGGCTTCCAGGGATGTGGGAACCATTGAATTTCACATCTATCAGGTACAGGCCATTCTCCCTGGGGATGAACCTCACAGCATACTTATCTGTGAGGAAAGCAGTTGAAGATCAATTAGAACCACTTTTGCTTGATTTTGGCACTAACGTTACATGTGGTAGGCTAGAGGTAATTCAGGTAACATTTAAGTCCTTTTTGAAGCCGTTAATCTTTATTCTGGATACTTTTTTCCAAAAATATTAGTTTCATTTTGGATTGCAAGCATACACAATCAAACCTTTAACCCATCGTTACCTTCATCGATCTCTGTAACACAGCACTCCTCAAGCGCTCCGGAGGGGCTGTGAACTTTGGCATCGATGACTCCCTTCGCCCCATTTAGGCTCACAGCAAAAGAGGCCGGCTGGTTCACCTTTAATCCGGACTCCTGCATTAACATGACACTGCCACACTCAACCAAGGATCAAAAACTGCAGAAACATCTGACGCTACAAACATGTGACAGACCCTTGCCTAATACGACACTCTACGTATCCTACCTTCAGGCTAACAGGGTTAAAGAGAGAGGCTTTGAAACACAGAGAAATGAAAACCCACCACCCTCCAATACAAAAAAGGAAATAGTTCAGTCAAGAACAAATAGACAAACAAGCCTCTGTTGCCCTCTTTAACCCTTTAGCCTATCATTTCCATCCACGTTGGAGGTAGGGCTGTTGGGAGCCTTTAGGACAAGGCACGAGAAATACAAACAGTCCTTCAGTATCCCAGAAACCCCAGCGCAGCCCATGAACACAGCAGCAACCAATAACTCTGGTATTTTTGGTGTGACGTGTATGCAATGACTTCTACTTATTACACAGTGATCTAATGTGTGCATGTATGTGAGAGCATGTTTGGTGCGGTATGACATTTACCTCTCCTTTTCTGTACTTGTGATAATATTATGACATGAAGCTAAGTTTGATTTGTATAACGTGACGTATTGTTTTCAGTGTCATTGTAGCTGCTGTGTCAAGGGTTGACTTGGAGTTGCTTTGGGTGGACAAATGTCTGTCTTTCTCGAAGCCTCACCTGAAGACTGGCAACAGTGAGACGGCGGGCATCATCAGATGGCGAGGCCACAGGCACCACAAATGGACTGTCGGGGATGTGCTCATCATTGAATCTGATGGATACTTCATAATCGCCTGAAATGGATGGAGAAGAGTTAGCTTGAACACTTATAACCTTCCATTAGAGCGAACAGGGAAAAAAAAAAAATAGAACAAAAGCCTCACCAGGCTCCTGGACAATGTAGGAGACACCGCTGGATCCATCTTTGCGGTCTTCAAAAGCAATCTCTGCTTTGCTAGGTCCCTCGACCGCAATGGACAGACCACCAGCTCCTGCTTCACGGGTCCAAATGCTGAACTCAGCTACGCATGGGGAAAAATATAAAGCATTAAGACAACATTTCTCACTGTTCTGCAAATTATTTGTGGGTGAAATGCAATCTTTTTCAATCATATTCCACACAATCAGAATTTTCTCATGAAGTTGAAATATTCTAATATAGCTTTTGCAGTGGGCAAAATAAGAAAGTGCATACAAATTTGGCCAAAATGTGACCCCTAGTCAAATTTGACATACAATATGTAAAGACAAAGCAACACCTCATACCTGGTACACCTGCCTCTGCTCTCTCCAATCCTGGGCCTCCTGCACGAACCTTATGGGCGCCTCCCTCTCCAAGGGGACCCACAGTGAACTGGAAGGGGGATCCGGGGACATGCTGACCTTGATACTTCACACTGACTGTGTGCACACCCATCTCCGTGGGCACGAAGCGAATGCAGTACGTGTTGTTTTCTCCCTCCATGATCTCAGCCTTGTGTACTTTGCCAGATGGGCTGGTCACCTGAGCGGTCATATCTGCGATGCTGATCTCTGAGGATCAAAAATTACAGAGTGAGACAGATGTGTGAGGGGATTGCTTGCAATCATTGTTAATATTTTTCCACACAAGTTTTACCTGGGATCTTCAGACTGAGGTCACACTGGCTGCCAACATTGGCCACGGAGGCAGCTCTTCTTCTGCGGGTGATGCTCTCCTTCATCCGACCCTCTCCCGTCACTTTGACGGTAAAAGCACTTCCTGTTAGAGAAGCGTAACGGGTGAAGTTAAACAGTCGGTTTAATCATACCTGCCATTCTGAAGTTACAGCATTGCTGGTAAATACCTGGAACATGTTGATCTGCAAATTTGATGTTAATAATGTAATTTCCTGGTTCCGTGGGGCAATAAGTCACTTTGCAGGTGCCATCTTCCTGATCTTCAGTGTTGATATCTACTTTACTGGGTCCCTCAATAGACAAACTCAGTCCTCCATATCCTAAAATAAATTAAAAAAAGAAGACAAAAATAGAATTGAATAAAAGTAATATAATTAAATACAAAAATACAAATCTAATCCGATACATAAGCATTAAAACAAATCTGATTTGGTTTTCGAAAATTAAATTACCTGCATCTCGGGTGTCAATGATAAATTCTGCAGGCTCAAAAGTGCGGGCTTCACTAAGGCCTTGACCAGTTACACGCACACGGCTGGAATCACCGATCTCTGATTGGTTGATCATGACTGAGATGGGGCTATTAGGAATATGACGTCCATTTTTCTTAATGTTCACAAGATGCTCTCCAATCTCCTTGGGCACGAAGGAGATACCTTGAAAGAAAACGCCAAAATTAGATGTGATTAAAACAACTGCAGACTTTTATTCCAAGTACAGTTGGAACACTTACCCACATGCCCATTCCTGAGCATCTTGAGCAGACATGGCTCCTCCCGGCCAGAGGGGGTGGTAAGAGACGCAGTCAGCTGGCTAAGGTCCAGCTCGCCAATGTCTAGAGGGATATCAGCCGCTGAGCCCACTTTCAGATGAGACATGCGCATCGAGTCGTCACCTGGGGACACACAGATTTGATGACTTCACTTGAAATAGACATGAATAGACTTCTTTTGCTTCCAAATATCATGGCGGCCCTTAAAGCACCTGTGATCTTGGCCATGAAAGGGCTGCCGGGAATGTGCTTGTCGTTGTACTTGACAATGATGTTGTAGTCTCCGGGAAGAACAGGGAGATAAGAGACAGTACAGGTACCGTCCTGATTGTCAGTGCAGCTGATATCTGCCTTTGACGGACCCTCGATGGCCAGAGACAGACCACCTAATCAACACCAAAGAAATATTAAAACCAGCTTTTTCATTTTTTGCTGTTCAAATTATACAATTTAAGGTTGAATGGCTTAGGCATTAGCATAATAAATAATTAAACAGAAGAAAACTGGAACATGAATAAATGTGAGCATCTCTACCCTCTCCAGCATCCTTGGTGTTGACAGTGAAGACTGCAGGTTTATTAACCATGCCATGAATTAGACCAGGACCATAGGCAGTCACATGACCACTGTTGACATAATCCACATAGAACTGCAGTGGACTTCCTAAGATGCAAAACAAAGATTTCGTAAATGAGCAATTTATATACGGTTTGAACCTAAAACTATATAGATTTCTCCCTTTTAAACTTGTTTGTATAGCTGGAAAAAGAAATGCGAGACGAGTCAGCTTCTTTTACCTGGGATGTGTATTCCGTCGTATTTGATGTCCATCTCATGCAGGCCAGCCTCAGTTGGGGCGTATTTCACTGTGACCGTGCCATCCTTGTTATCTGTAATATCTGGCTTGGCCACTTTTCCAGAAGGCATTCTTACATCACCTGTAAGGCATGGGGTACGCATAAGATTCTTCTTGTAGGACTCAGGACACTACTATTATTGGACAGATTTGTAGAGTAGAATACCTGTAATTTCTCCTTTCTGGATGGTGAAAGGGATGACCAAGTCGAAGGGTCTCAGACCAGCTACGTCCAGTCCGTTCATGCCCAACTGTCTGTCTGTAGCCTGTGAATAAGGAGAGGGGAATCAGACAGACCAAAACTAACCATGGAGATGGGCACTAAAATCAAGACTACCACCAGAACCTGAAGATCTAAAATTAATGGGTTTGTTTATGTCAAGTAATTAGAATTTGCTTAATTGGTATTACTTTTTGTTCTTTGTGTTTAAAGAACACAAATTAAACTGTTTCATTTACTAGGTTATGAGTCTATTCAATAGAAATAATCAACAGGAGACAAATTATAAATATTACACTGACATCCTGAGAATATAAAATTATGCCTAATGCTCACATATATTACTGTTAAAAGTTTGGCGTTGATAAGGTTTTAAAGTGTTTCTTAAATAAGTCTATGTCAGATGCATTTAACTGAACTGCGAAAATATTCAATTTCACATGATCAATCAGAAATAATACATAATATACTGATTTTGTGTTTACAGTTAGTGTACAGTATATTGATTTTGATGAACATTTTGTATCACAAATAAAGATGAAGCGCACAAACAGCAGACACAACAGGACCCTTAAAAAAAAAAAAAAAAAAAAAAGATAATGGAGATGAGGATGACGAGGATGATGATGCAGCCACCAACACTGTGAGAGAGAATGACATTCTAATGAGAGATCAGTCAGTGATTGACCAACCTGAAGAAGGGGTGGAGAAAAAGCCAAGCAGACAATGTGACCAACGATGATGTACCACACACAAAAACAACAACTAAATGCCCACACAAAAGACAACGAAAGTTTCAAACACATAGCTGAAGCTCAGCAACAACCAGCCATTTTGTTTAAATGTGTGATTCCCCACATTTAGCGCTTTCCAAAATGGCTGTCATTTTCTGATTCAAGGAAAATGCATTTAAGAGTTCACATGAAGGCAAAATCGTTGGAAATAAGGTGAAACAAACCCTAAACCTGGAGGAAGAGAAAAACAGGAGGGTGAAAAAGGAAGGACATAGGACCGATTGGGGACTCATCAGTAGCAGAGCAGGACATTGAGCCGGGGAGGAAAGAGGGGCGTGTCAGTACCCATGGCTGGCCCATGTTGGGCGCGTAGGCGTACTGCAGGTTCTGGGTCTGCTGCATTAGTTGGTCTGGAGAGTCACCTTCCAAAGCCTGAGACAGGGCAACAGAATTAAAGATGAAATCCCTTCAATATCAACCACCACCTCCGGTTCAAAGCAGATCAACCAGAAGCTGCTTTAAGAAATCCAGGTTCTTGCAAAACAACAGTTTATCCCGACAGTTAAATGCTGTGGTTTGAACAATGTCAAAAAAGGTTTGTGTGAGGAATTGGCTGAAATATCACTTGATATTTGCCTCACCACAGTGGTTTAATGTAAACTTGAATGAATTGTATTTTAGCTAAACCTAATTAACTTATTTATAAAGCCCCGTTCACACTAGCAGCGACAAAGAGACGCGATCCCATTCATTTCAATGGAGACCTGGCGATATCCGGCGACAAGAGCGACAGCCGCCGTCAGCGATAGTTGGCGACTGGATGTGGGGGTGTCCAGCGACGCGACAAAGTTCAGAATCTCTCAACTTTATGCAAAGAGCGACTTTCTCAAGCGACATGCCAATAGGAAAGAAGACGATAGTGCTCATGTGATCATATTCTTTTTTTTCAGCTCCAGCAGATGGAGAAATTAATCCTAACTGTTAGCAATTTTCCTTTTTTATACGATATGTCCCTGCCCACATACAGGAACGGAACAGCGTTTGCGTTTTTGCCGTATATAAACGCACGCAATGGAAAAAAAGTACTCTGTTTCTCATTCATTTTTGTTTGTATGTATGGACTCAGAATACCTCTATTATATTCGGCTTTTTGCCTCAAAAATGTTTGAATTTAGCGGCGAGAAACCTGATTCGCTGTCAACAATGACGTAACTAAGCGACCAGTAATGAGAACGCCCACTAGCGACCTCGTCGCCAGCCTCTGAAGTCGCTGCTAGTGTGAACGGGGCTTAATGCTACAAACATTAAAAAAAAAAAAAAATAGACTTGTCCAGTAGGCTTCAGTTCTCACTGAAGAAATGCAAAGAAAATCCTTCAAACTCAGGAGTGTGAGTTTGGCTACACAATACAGTCATCACTCCAGAAAGGACTCACCTTCAGCAATGTGGCCTTCCTCCGAGACCAAAATTAGAATCATTTAAAGATTCTACAATCAATGAATAAACTCAGGCCAGACATTTAGGTTATTCGGACTTACTGTCTGCTGTACGTTTTCTATTTGATCAAACTTATGGTTTTCCCGATCAAAACTCAAAAATCCCATAGATCCACGTTAAAAGAGTCTTGGCTCATTTGAACACTTCAACTGTCAAAAATTCAAATGCAAACATTCAAACTTAAACTTAAAATTCTACCTTAGCATTTCAGCTTTGGCTCAAGAATTAAAAAATGCCTGCAACATTCTAAAACTTGCTATGAACATGTCGCATTAAAATTAAAAACATTTTAAGGTTTGAAAGAGCCTTGTTCTAGATGTTTTTTAAACTTCTTAATCTATTATTGCACATATACATGACAAATATACTTAAACATAAAGATTTAATTTCTTGAATCTTTACAAAAACAATAATTTTGTGATTTTTCTAGAAGTTAATATGTCTTCAGTTTAATATCACTCAGTTTCTGCAAATGTGTGTTTTTTTGTTGTTGTTTTTTAAACAAGCAGCGCTGTCATAATTACAGCAGAGATACAAGAGAAAATGTTTGCCATTATTGAAGGGCTTTGAATATTTTTGTTGTTGGACAATGAGGGCCCTTTGAGTCAAAATATTGAGAACTGCTACCCTAGAGAAAAGCAAATCATATGGTTTTGGAACACCACAAGGATGACTATGTTAATTTTGTAATGATGGTTTTGCACTTAAGGTTCACGGTAAACATTCAAAGTGCTCCACATGAACACAAAAGGATATGTATGGCATATATGTACCGTGACTTGGAAGGGGCTGTTGGGGATGTGCTCTCCACCGAAGCGCACACAGATGACGTATTTGCCTGGCTGGGGTGCCGTGTAGAAGATGTCAAATGTTCCATCCTCGTTTTCAACGACGTCCACATCCACCTCGCCTCCATCTGGAGTGCACACCGTGCACGTGACCTTGCCCTTCCCAGCAGCCTTCGCATCCACAGTGATGACCGTCTGCTCTCCGATCTGAATAGTTGGACCAACTCCAGCACCTACAGAATACAGAGAAAGGCTTACTAACAGATAACACACCAGCAGATGTTTTGTTATTAGATAGTTTAGTACCAATCCCTCCATAGTTACATTCCACCATGCACTAGATGCAAAGTATCTGGAGCGTCAAGGCAACAGCTATAGAGATTTGGGATCCATCACTTAAGGTTAAGATGTAATACAAATGTATCAATTTATTATGACAGATCCACAACCCTTTTTTCCTGTTACCTCAATTCCAGAGATATCCATATAATGCGATCACTAGTTCAAAAGAAATATGCAAGCGTAGGAAAAATGATAATATCAGTACATGTACATTCCACCATAATGGCATATTAAAGACCTGGTAAGTTAGTCATTAGTCACCTGCAGTCAACATCTACTATGCAGTTGTACATCTAGTCATTTTGAAATGGCGGGAAATGCAAGATAATCTACATATGGTCTGTTTCTTCGCTATAGTAGTGGATAGGATGGCAAATTATGAGGCCTTTGGTATCGGATCACCGTGCAATTCAGCATGCAGTACCAAATGACAAGACTAGAGCATTATTCAAAGCGCTTACCCAAACCGTGACCTCCGATTGAGACTGAGACCGTGAAGCAGAGCGAGAAAAAGTGAAAAAGTAACAATCAGGGCAAAATACAACAAATTGTGTGCAAAGGATAAAACAGAAGTGAAGAATGAAGTGATGGGAATGTGAGCAGCGCTGCACAACAGGTGGTGTGTTTCTGGGTGGAGGAGGGGGTGGGTGAAGATTGGAGCAGTATTCAGAACAAACTTCACACAAAAGAATAAAAATCTGTTGCCTTGTGACAACCAGCTTAAAATGCTGAGGTTTAGATTAGATGGGAAAATGATTCAAAGAACATAGTGGAGAGTCATCAAAACATTCAGCTTCCAGTGGCTCCAAAACCACAGGATTATTCTGATCCCTCCACTCAGTGTACACTGGCAGATCATCTTAAGACACCAGAAATGGATAAATAAAGAGGCACATTTTCCCTCTCCTTTCTGTAATTTGGCCATCAAGCAGTTTGAGTGAGTATATATGTAATGTATGCATTTATTATGACTGCAAAATAAACCTGATTCACATTGCTTTTTTTTTATAAAAAGGAAACAAAAGAAACAATGCAATATTACTACACTGAAAAACAACATGTGAAGAAAAAGTACAACAGTTAAACTCACAACACTAATATTCATATTCTAATTTTTCATTTTCAAGTATTCAAATTAAACGGTCAATGCTTCTGGCAAATTACACTGTCGGTCTCACACTGTCAGACACATTTTTAAATCCATATTGATTGAGTAATCACATTAATGCATTAAGCAATAAGAATTACATATAAATTTTATTTTACCATCATGCTGTCCAACCAAATTACTACATTGCCTTCTATGTTTAGAGCTAAATGGACTCGTCTAAAATGAATGGAAAGGGGCCTCCATAGGGTAGCAATCATTAGGAATTGGAATGGTCATTTATTTCCACTGATCCAACAGGAACATTACATACCTGTGACTGTGCATTTGCTGGCGTCTCCCGTTGGCAGGGCTCTGATACGGTATGGAGAGTATGGGATCTCATCACCACCGTATTTGATGAGAATAGTGTAGCGGCCAGTCATGTCAGGCACATAGGACACAAGGTACGTCCCATCCTGATTATCTCGGATGTTAGCCTTCTTTGGCTTCCCGTCAGGGTCCTAAAACAAGCATTAAGAACCAAACAATGGGACCGTGTTGAACAAGACCATGGCAACCTTTTGCCAGTAAAGAGAAGCATCAACTCACAGTGATCTGGACGGCCAACAGTCCCTCTCCTGCATCTTTGGCATCAATCGTGAACTCCACAGGCAGACTGGCAGGCACACCAGTGGTATTCAGACCAGGGCCGCTGGCACGGACCTTACTAGCATCATGAGTGGGCAGAACCTTTACCTTATAAGGACTGAATAAAGAGACCAAGAAGAGTGTGTGAGAGAGGGGAAATAAACAGCAGCAAAGGACAGGGACCATGGGAGTTTAAAAATGCACCAGTCCAGGCCTGCTATAATTTTAACTCCAATAGTTGTAGCCAATACCACTGAAACTTTAATGCCAACTGAAAACCACGGCAAAAAAAAAAAAAAAAAAAACTTATGCAGTTTAATATTAATATATCAAATATATATTATGTATATTTCTTCATTTAAAGTACTCGAGATCAATACTGCAGAAATTACCCATTTCAGTTGCTATGTATATTTTTTCTATGTCTATATTCTCAATGCAAATTCCAGGTTTAAGTTGAACCAGAAAAATAAAATTTGATTAACAGAGTGGCGTCGTTGATCTGAGATTTGAATTAACCTGTGTGGGATCTCTTCATCGGCATACAGGACATTAATAGAATACGGCCCCTCTCTGGTGGGTACATAGCTGACTGTGTGAGTCCCGTCACCATTATCCACCACCTCAACGGGCTCCACGACACCTACACAACATAAAGTTATCTTATTCAATGGAGGGGGAAAGAAAAAAGCCAAATAAACAAGACTATTATTGAATCATGGTCTCACCTTTGGGTCCCTGCACTCTGACCTGCAAGGGAGCCACTCCAGCCTTGCTTGCATCCACAGAAAAGACCTGTGGGATGTTGGCACGCACGTTGTTTCCAAGTCCCTGACCCTGGCATTTCACTTTAGTTGCGTCAACAGTATCATGGACAGGTACAGAGAAGGGGCTTCCTGTGGAGGAAGTGGGGTGGGGGGAAAAAAGGGATTAAGAAAAATAATTATAAAACACTGACAAACAATAGATAAACAAAATATATAAAAAACAGAGAGAAAGAAATACTAGCACATGCAACAATGCTTACCAGTAATTGGCTGGCCTCCATAGGTGACATTGAGGTTGTATGTGCCTGGCTCATATGGGATGTATTCAACACAACAGCTGCCATCTTTGTTATCAGTGCAGGACATTTTAGCCTCAGAAGGTCCTTCCATAGCCAGCCCCAGTCCACCTGTACCAGCCCCACTGCATCAAAACACACAAGTAGTGAGGCAGAGAACCTTACAACCAGTCCTACTGACAGTGATTTTAGCTCAAGATTAAAACAACAATCAGAGTGCTGAATCTACCCACCGGGTCTCCACTGTAAACTTGTTGTGTTTGTTAGTGATGCCAGACTGAAGTCCTGGACCATGTACACGCACACGTGCTGGGTCACAGCCTTCGGTCACCGGCACACGGAATGGGCTCTTGGGAACTGGGGCGTTATCATACATAACCTCAACATTGTGTGTGCCTATTAAAATACAACAGAAGATTACCATAAAAGCAACCCATGATACACCATATTTTACGTTTTTTAAAAGTGTTGCTGAAACTCACCCTCCTCATAGGGCGTGTACTCCACTTGATAGGTGCCATCTCCCAGGTCTCTAATCAGAGCTTCAGTGCGGTTGCCAGATGGGTTATTAATACAGGTCTTGATATGATTGCCACCCGCTTTGGTGAGAGCACGAGCATCCACAGTGAAATCGGTCGTGGCCTCCCTGAAAACACCTACAGACAAACATTTAAAGTGACTAAGTAAGCAAAGACTAGAGGAACTCCTGCTTGATAAACTGAAGAACACCACACTACCTTTGCCTTCCACTCCAGGTCCGAACACTTTCACTCCACTGGTCTCCACAGCAGGCTCCACGTTGAGTCTGGCTGGGAAGTTTGGCACATCCTGATCACCATAGCGGATGGTGAGAGTATAAGCTCCAGGATAAAGAGGGATGTAAGTGATAGTGTAGGTTCCATCCCCATTGTCCTGAATATGGACTTCAGCCTCGGTGCCATTGTCTGAGATTATCTCGATAGTCAACTCAGCAGGACCAGCATTAGTGCAATCAACCACAAACTGTCCTGTCTCGCCAACCTTTGCTCGTTCCAGACCTGGCCCAGAACATCTCACCTATACATAAGAGACGAGTTAAGAGTATATTTGTCCTACTAATAAGGCCAATAAACCAAAACCACATGCTGAAAAGTTGTGCAACAATATTCTATAAAACGTAATTTGCTTAAACACCCCACAAAGAGCTTTTCCTGACACCTTCATGTCATCTTGTTAAACTGGCAATAATATTTAACTCCTAGGTTTCTAAACTGCCTTACCTTCGATGGGTCAGTAGCTGCAATGGCTTCCACGGGGAATGGACTGCCTGGGATGGGGGCGCCATCATATGTCAGTTCAACCTCATAAGGTCCCTTATCTCTGGGGATAAAATGGACCTGACTGGTTTCTGGGCTCAGGCCTGGCTCAACTTTACAAGGTACCGATTTGCCAGATGGACCTGTGACCTTGGCGCCAACCTTGCCTTGACCACCTGCTCCTTTGGACTTAACGGTGATCTCCTGATCCTTTCCAACAGTCATTGCTAGAAAACAAAGAAAAGATAATTGTGACTTGGAAAAGTTATGGCTGATTTAATCCAACCAAAGGTTATTTGTATAGCACTTTTTTACAACCTCTAACAGACGTAACATTCAGTCAGAGAAAATCAAAAGCAACTCTTATTTGTGACTCTCAGGTTAACTGGCAAGCTAGACAAGTAAAGTGATAACTTACTATCTCCAATACCAGCCACTTTAACTTTACTGAGATCCAGGGATGGGGCAACAGCTACAGCAAACGGGCTCTTGGGAATGGGATCACCACCATAGGTGACATTTAAACCCATATTGCCCTACAAAAGAAAATGAGCACTTAGATTGCAACAGTACTCAATGGCTAAAGATGACTTAGAAAACTGTAGTTACAATCCTCAAACACTGGCGATGGTTGGCTTTGAAAAGAATATTGCAGTCATGAAGATTACAACAGCCAACGTTGGCTTACCTGCTGAACAGGGGTGTATTTAACAGTGTGGGTGCCATCGTGATTGTTGACGATGTCAAAGTCACGGACCGCATCTCCCTTGGTGGGTCCAGTGAACTGAGCGTCAAGCTTAGCTTTGCCTGCGGCCTTGGTGTTCACAGTGAAGTGAGTGGGTTTGTTCAGCTCCACACCTTGAAAATAATAAATGACAGCATTCACCTTTAAACTAAACTGAAACTTTTAACTGAATGGGTTGGTCATAGTCTACTCGTAAATGTTTTTCCATTTTAGTAAATACTTTTTCTCACCAGTACGGTTGAGCCCAGGGCCTTCTGCTTTAACCTTGCTGGCATCATGAGAGGGATCAACCTTGATTCTGATGGGCGTCAAGGGAATGGCCTAGAAAATGAAACTAGTTTGAATAAAAGAAACCTCACTAGACCATTCACCACATACACTTGTGCATCCTCTTACCTGATCAGCAAACAGCACCATGATTGTGTAGCTGCCCGCTCCAGGGGGGGTGTATTTGACAGTGAATGTGTCATTGTCATTTCTAATGATGTCGAAATCAATGTCAGCCTCAGCAGGTCCCACAACACCTGGAGCGCATTTGATGCCTATGCTGATGTCACCTTGAAAGACAGAAGACAAGTTAGCTTATTTGCCCTAAAAAGTCATGAAAATATTCATTTGCATCAAGTTAAAAGTTCTTACCCTGTCCTGCCTCAGCACAATCCACAGTGAAGTATGTTGGATCAAATGCCTTCAGGCCAGTTTTGGCCACTCCAGGTCCTGATACTTTCACCTTATTGGGATGGCACCCTGCCCCAATGTTCATCTACACAGCAAAAGTATTGAGAACACATTAAAATACTTTTCATTAGTAATTCCAAGGATGGTAACCTTATCTGAAAGACTACCCACCCTGAATGGGCTTTCTGGGATGTTGACACCGCCCCAGGACACCATCACTGTGTGTTTGAGTGGTTTGCGGGGGGTGTAGCTGCAGGTGTATGTTCCATTACCGTTGTCCTTCACCTGCACATCCACTGGGTTTCCGTCACGGTCCTGAAAGGGAAAGAGCTTGTTAGTGCTTTGATTGAGAGCAATGAGTCAGTCATGAGCCATAGAGCAGAATCCATACCTGAGCCTGAACTTTCAGAGGAGCTTTGCCACCTAGTTTGGCATCCACAGTGAACTCTGCTGGTTTTCCGACTGAAAGGCCAGAGCTCTGCAGACCTGGACCATGAGCCTTCACCTGAATTACAAAATAAGCATCATAAGAATTAACAACATTACTCATTTAGAGTGGACTAACAGCTGCTCAGGTTAGGAATAATTGTTCACATCAAATGTTTCTAGAAAGAAGCCAGATTCATTACCTTGTCGGGGTAGAAGTCTTTTCCTGGAGCAGGCCCGATTTCAGCCATGAATGGGCTGAGTTGGATGTCTTCGTTCTTACAGAGCACATGAACTGCATACTCGCCCGGTTCTGTGGGCCAGTACCTCACATCACAGGAGCCGTCTCCCTTATCGTCACATTCGATCTTAGCCGGGGATGGGCCCTCCACTGAGAAACCTGAATGGAAAAATTCCCAGGTTCGTATTGGATTTAAGAAACGCAATTGTGCACGGTTCAAACGGAGCTAATGGAACGTACCCAAAGTGCCCACGTCATCCCCGACAGCTTCCACCACAAAGTCAGCCGACTTGCCTACCACACCACTCTCCAGTCCTGGACCCCATGCCCTGACCTGCTGCGGTCCTGCTTCAGATCCAATCTTTACCTCAAATGGACTGGAAACAAGAAAAAGAAATGTACATTTATCAAGTCAAATCTCAACTCTCTTATTGGCAAAAGAAAACCACTGCATGGGATCAATTACTTACCTGCGTGGGATGTGCTGTCCACCCCAGGTAATCGTGATGATGTAATTGCCAGGTGTGGAAGGGTAATACTCAAAGCTGTACACGCCATCTCCCAGATCCTTCTTCTTACAGGGCTCCTCAAGACCCTCTGTGTAACACATTTATTCGTTGGGTAATTAGCTCATATGCAACATATGTACTGTAGCTTAAGTTAATACAGAGGACTCGGACACTGAATAGTGTGAATGAGTATTGCATCCACTCACTGGGCCCTTTGATGGTGACTTTGAGGTCTCCAGTGCCAGCTCCTTTGGTGTAAACCTTGAACTCTGCAGTCTCTTTGACTCTCAAACCTTTGGGCTGCAGCCCACGGCCCTTGGCTTTACACAGGGTTGGATTACAGGCTGGTGAGAACATAACCAGGATTAGGCCATAGTTCAATTAGGACAATTAAATACATTTTATAAAACATTTTAGTCTAAGACTAGGCTTAAGCCTTGTCTGTGAAACCAGGGGATAAAATCACAACTGTACAATTTAAAAGAAAATTGTGACACTGTTTCTCAATAGTGACTATGCATGATATACTTGAATAAGTTATTGGGTTAACAGCCTTTTTGTGGTCATGACAGGGTTGAAATGTTAACTGTCTGTGAAATGCCACGTAGGTGCTAGATACCAAAATAGTCTGGTGTTAACATACATAATGTCTGGAGCATACCTTCGAAACAGTATGTTCAACATTTCAATATAATGCCTTGCAACACAGACAGATTGTACACTGCATTACTGTAAATGTGTCTTATATTTACAAATTCAGGAACAAGTTGAAATTGATAATTTCTATTGTTTTAGAAATAAAAGAAACATCTACTGCAACTCTGTTCAAAGCAGGAAAAAACAGAGCATGCTGGCGGAAAGATACTAGGCTCTACTCGTGGTGTAAATTCTTATCTTTCTTTGTCTTGATCCAAACAACCTTACAAAAAGGAAGTGGTAAGAATGACTGTAACAGTGCTGAATAATACTGGTGGAAAAACGGTCTGATAATAAAACGCTATTCTTAATATTCCATTTGACTACTGCTCCACGCATTACTGAGTCAAAGGAATTTTGCTTGGCTTACAAGGACATGGACAACATTGTCTATATAAGTCTCCAGATAAATGAACATCTATTAGCACTTATATGGGCAGTTAAACACTTTCTGGCCAGTATAAACTGCAGTCCAAAATGATGTCATGTAATTTCATTGGCTCTTGGTAAATGTAAAAGGGTTTGTAGCCTAAAGTGAGAGGCAATTGAAAACAACAAGAAATTGACAGAAAAGCAGCAGGTCAAGTACCCAAGACATATCCAAGGAAACAGGAAATGACATCAAAAGCCAAAAGGAGGCCGATCCAAAGAGAAAAGGAGAGATACCAGTAGATGTAGACGACACCCGTCCTTCAAAAGGAGAGACACAATTGCCATTGAAGAAAAACAGAAGAAAAAGACAGCAAGAAAAAAAGAGCAATACAGACAAGGACAGATAACAGAAGCCTAAACTTTGAATAGCATGTACAAAACTTCATTTTTAAATGACCTTTCCATGCCTCATTAAAATGAATCCTGTGTGCATATCCCTTTCACCTACTTCCCTTTCCTGTCTTAAACATAATATACTCATGCTTAGCCTTTCTTTGGGTCTTACCCTCTCCCACATGGACAGTGTAAGGGCTTTTGGAGATCTGCCCCCCAGCAAATGTGACATAGATAGTGTGCTGGCCCTCCTGGGTGGGCTTGTAAGTGCATCGGTAACTGCTGTTGCCTTTATCCTCAACACTGCATTCAACAGTGCCCTTCTTTCCACTGGGGTCCATAATGACCACCTCGACCTCTCCTACTCCAGCACCTGAGAAAGAAAATTATTTAAACAAAAAAAAAAATTTTTTTAGTTTGTACTTTAGTTAAACTAATAATATGATGTATATTTTGATTACTATCTTTAAAATAAAGTATATAAAACAAGAGTTTTATTTTTAAATAAAGCATACCAGCTGTGTAGACATCAAAGTATGTGGTCTTGTTGGCAATGTTGCCAGCAGGCTCAAGTCCTGGGCCCTGGGCAGTGACCTTGCTGGAGTCTCCCTGAGCCATTCCCACATCCACCTCAAACGGGCTTTTGGAGATGTGTTGCCCTGCAAACAGCACTGTCACCTAAGAGAACAGATACAGGTCTAGTAAAAACCAGGCAGGACTTTTTGCTTCCACAGAAGTGTTTACCTGAAAAAAAAATCACTCTAAGTACCTTGTGTTGTCCAGTGACTTTTGGTAAATAGAATACTGAGTAGGTGCGGTTTTTGTCATTGTTGGCTGTAACTTTGGCCTCCTCACGGTGGCCGGCTGGGTCCTCCACATAAACCAAAACCTCTCCCTGACCGGCACTGATGGTCTCAACAGTGAACACTGCCTTCTTCATCACGACATTACCAGTGGGCTCAATACCTGCATGGCACAGAACAATACCCATGATTCTTCACTTTCCAAGAACTGCATCTCAAACACTTATATGAAAACAATCAGTTTTAGACATAACTATATTAAAAAATTAAAAAAAACAAAATATGCAACAGGTCACTTTTTACCTGGTCCATAGGCACGGGCCTTTTTGGGGTTGAGTTTGGGACGCAGTGGGGCACCAGGCTTCAGTTTGGCTTTGGGGAACTGGGACAGGTAAGTCATAACAGAGTGCTCGTCCACATTGGGATCAACGATTTCTTCTGGAGTGATCACCTGGTGAAGAAACAAGCATGCAATTTAACTTAAACCATCTAGAACCATTTAGAATTTGTAGATGTTTTGTAACACATGGTGTTTGTATCGCGTCATGGCAACGGTAAGTTTATTAAGATACAAATTGAGAAGTCTGTATCATAGTAACATCAGCCCTAGGGACGGAAACACCTAACCACACGCATAACTGACGGCACGCAACATGCCAGCCTTGGCACACCATCAGCACACGCTGTGACAAAGAAACCTCACTGGTTAAGTTTCGATACACGAGTAGAGAAAAAAGTGATTTGACTCAGTTCCCTATTTGTCTAGTCTTTAAAAAAAGAAAGAAAGAAAAAAAAAACAAAAAAAAAAAAACTGTTGAACCATACGTATAAGCTTTACTGTAATACTAGGTATACTCCAACTTTACAATTAAGACCAAGGTGAAAGAGCATGTGGCGTGACTGAGCCAAATGCTTTTTCAATTGTTTTCTTTCTAAATCAGGTCATGATGAAACCACAAAAGCTGCAGTTGCTGCACTGAATTAGAAACCTGCCAGGTGGGGGCTCTAGAACTCTTATTCAGGAGTTAATGAAAAGGCCTGAGATGACAGATCTAAGGTAGAAGTACCTGAGGAACACCAAGCCAGTCATCAGCCTGCTGCATGGCCTCCCTGGCATTGTCCACAGGCTTGGTCTGGTCCCAGGAATCCCAGTCTGGACAGAGACCTACATACCAAAAAAAAAAATATTGAATTTGCTTACATTTTCTAAGCACGGTGTCAGACATTTTTTTAAATCACGTACTGGTCTTATCTTTGACAGTATTTTGTAATTAAAATATATTTGATTCAATAAATAATTAGTTTTTAGTCAAAATCCATGCAGGGATCTCTGAATATTTATGCATTTAAAATTTATTAAAATAAATAAATGCTATATATACTTTAAGCAATTAAATCCCATCATTCATGTAGGCTGATCATGCCAAATGGAAACACCAAACTTCTTAGACCACTAAGCCACTCAGTTTCACCAAAACACCATCTCAGGTCTTTCACCTGGAGCACAACTGTCCACCAGAGCGCCAAGGGCTTTCCCTGACTGCCAGTCCCGGCTGAAGTTGGTGATGGGCAGCTCGGGCAGCTTGTTCTGGATCCATCCGAGCAGCCTCTGCTTTGGCGTCTTTTGCTTGCTTTCTTCTGTCTCTTCCTCCTCGTCCCACATGGGCATGGAGATGGAATAATGGAGAATCAGAGTCCATATCAGACCGAGGATCAGCTTCAGGTTCCCATCAACTATGGCTTTACTGTCTGTAACACAGAGGCAGAGAGAAGAGTTACACAGAGCTTGCCAACACATTGGAGTATTTTTATTTTTTTCTTCATCTCAGGGCATTTACAGTTGGAAAAAATCCTTTTATAATTCAGCACAAGACGGTGCAATATGCAGCAGACCATTCCTCAAATGATCACCAAACAATGACGCGCTTTGCACATGTGAAACATTCTGACTTAATGCAGACATGACTTCAGATTTATAGTGTAGATGATAATCAGAGGATACGTTTGTGAATTAAACATTCAATTTCCCTCTGAGGATTATTTCAGGGAAAAAAAAAAAATTTGAAAAGTTTGAAATCTAAGTGAGATTGATAAAGAATGGTAGCCTTTTATTATTTGCTTGGCTCTTATTCATTTCTTACAAAGATGGAAACAAAATGTAAACCCATCTCCTACTCTAGCTGCCCCTCCCTGTGTCAACATCAAGATCTGATAATACGTAGCACAATCTCCACCCTCATACAACACTTTCACACTTCCCTTTCCCCTGCCATTTCTCTTTAGTAAGAGCATACGCCCATCCATCCGTGGTTATAAGCTTGAAGAGGCACAGAGACGACACAAAACGACTTCAAAGCATGAACAGAACACACTTATATACTATGCTGCATTTGGCATGTAAGTGAAGCCTAATCCAGCTGGGACAGTGAGAGAAAATAAAGGCATATTTTGAAGACAATGGTGTATAATTGTTTTTTGATAGAACTCGCATGCCTTGGGGAGGACTTGGGCAGGGCTGCGTAATGCAGAGGAACTTCCTTTTTTAACAGACACATGCTCCACTGAGGATGCAGTTAACCTTGCAGGGGACAAAGGGAGGGGATATTGTTTCGATATAACAGACATACTGAAAAAATATGCAACCCCACTCTCCCCAACTCCTGCTGTATTGATCAGTGAAGATGAGGTTTGCCAGGCCTTCATGAAGAATAAAAGGCAGCCACCAGGCCCAGATGGTGTGACTCCAGCCTGTCTGAAAACCTGTGCTGACCTGCTGGCCCCCCATCTTCACTCAGATCTTCAACGGATCACTGAAGCTGTGTGAAGTCCCTTCTTTCTTCAAATGCTCCACCATCATTCCGGTCCCAAAGAAACCCAAAATTACTGGACTTAAATGACTACAGACCTGTAGCTCGAACATCAGGGGTCATGAAATCATTTGAAAGACCAGTGTTGGATTATCTGAAGGACTTGACTGGATCCTTACTGGACCCCCTGCTGTTTGAACATAACTTCATTATGTACCGCAACATCTGGACAGACCAGGGACTTGCGTGAGGATCTTGTTTGTGGACTTCAGCTCTGCCTTTAACACCATCATCCCATCACTCCTCCACCCCAAATCAACCCAGCTCTCCGTCCCTAGCTCTGTCTGTCAGTGGATCACCAGCTTTTTGACAGCTAGTGAGAATGGGTAAAAATCACATCCAGCACCCATAAGTTCAGCACTGGCGCCCCTCAGGGCTGTGTTCTCTCCCCACTACTTTTCTCCCTCTACACCAACGAATGCATCTCTAAAGACGCCTCTGTCAAGCTCCTGAAGTTTGCAGATGACACCACACTCATCGGCCTCATCCAGGACGGTGATGAATCTGCTTACAGAGCTGGCTGTCTGGTGCAGTCTTAACCTGGGGCTCAACACGCTCAGAACAGTGGAGATGATTGTGGACTTCAGGAGAAACCCCCTGCTCTCTCTTCAGTCTCCACAGAGCTGGCTACAATAGAGTCATTCAGGTTCCTGGGCACCACAATCTCCCAGAACCTAAAGTGGGACACTTACATTGACTCCATTGTGAAAAGGGCTTATACTTCCTTCGTCAGCTGAAGAAGTTCAACCTGCCACAGGAGCTGCTGATACAGTTCTGCACCACAATCACTGAATCCATCCTTTGCACTTCTATAACGGTCTGGGTCAGCTCAGCTACCAAATCTGACCTCAGACGACTGCAGAGGGTAGTCAGGACTAGGGTTGTAATGGTATACCGGTATGGCGGTTTATCGTGATATTGACAAGTACAATTATCATACCGTGCACATTTGCTTAGATCTGGTTTCATTTATTTATATTTTTTCCAAAACCGGTAATCACTCGCGCTGCAGTATATGCAACTTCTTTGCGCTTGACTGCTTAGACTTCACCCATACAGCGTTGAAAAAGTCTGATACAGAGGCTGCTTATTCTAATCTCTATCTCCCGCCGAAAAACTCATTAAAAAATTTGCAGTATGGCAATATTTTGGGTATCTGAAAAATTATCGCAGGGTAGTCCTTGAAGATAGATGTCTACATGTTCTCCCATATTCGCGAGCACCATCCCTCCATGAAGATAAACATATTAAAGCCATATTATTTTTGATGCAGAGGGAATCCCGAAATCCAGTCATGTAATTGTATAAATCAACATCTAGCTGTGCAGTAAATCAAATCGTGATGTGTGTGTCTGTGAATATACAGCAGACAAACGCTGCCATATATTGTAATTCTATATTCTGTATCTCTGTATGAAAGAGCAGCACTGTTTCGCCCTGATATATGTAGTACAAGTGCGCGTGATGCTCGTGGTTTTAAAAGTGTCTGCTGTCTCACTCACTATGTGAAGACGTGAACATATCCAGAGCTGCTCTCAGTGAACACTTAATGATCAATTTTATAATCTTATTAAAAAGAATAATCATCAAATACACAAACTGAAAACTCAAAAGGTGTTTAGTACAAACTGTCGAAAAAAAAAAAAAAGGATGGTTTAGCCTTAAGTAGTAAGGACTGAAATATATTACTGTTATTAAATATATTCGCTTTTTTGCCCATGTTTAAATTTAGTAAACCTCTCGTGTAGAGAGGTGAAGATGAAGTTTCATTTCATCTGATTGTATTTTCAATAAAATATTTTGTATTGAATTATAGAATCCAGACCAATTATATCAGACA